>CAXIVR010000007.1:11141325-11731325 GCA_964035755.1 Teleogryllus oceanicus
ATTGTCCAGCTCACAAGACCTGGTTCGCCGTACCTCGCCCCCGCCCGCCTGCCCACCGAAGGCGAGCAGTCGGCTGAAGAGAAATCCTAGAGGGAAATGATGCAAACAAAAATATATATACCAAGCGGCGTGCGCAAAGAAGAAAGAAAACGCAGCGGCTTGCGGAGAGCGCATGCGAGGAAAGACACAACGAAAAACGTCTACAAAATGCGGTGTCTGAATGCAGGTGCTTATTATTGGGGATGCAGGAGGGGGTGGCTTAGAAAGGTTTTGGGCTTTGTCGCGGCATGAGAAATGGTCTTTCACGTGCTATAAAGGGAGGTTTTTTGTCCCCTGCATGGGAAAATTAGGGCGTCTCCATATTGTTCTCGCTTTAGAATGCAGCCATTTTCTTTGATTTATATACAGGCCAGGTCTTTTTGCCGTAAAAATACGTTATTAGAGAGTATTCCACCAATAAATTCGACCTATCTCAAAGAGATTTGTTTCTCCAAGTTACTTCATGAATCGGCGATATTTTTCTTTAACACTTTTCCGGATATTGGTAGAAGAAAAGTAAAAGAAGTTTCATGAAAGGTTATTCTAAAGAATTCTCTGAAAGGTTTCAGATATTTAATTTTTATACGTTTCATTTAAGAAAAAATTTTAAGTAACTTCCTACTCTTATTTCCGAAGGAACTGGTTGAGACAAAATAATTACATTTATATTAGGGATCTATTAGTTACAAATAAAAAATAAAACGTCTTATAAAAACATCACAAATAAATGTAAAAAAGAATAATTAAAAGACAAATTCAAAAGCAATGTGATCATGACTTATTTCCTAAATAAGTATTTTATTATCACTTAAATGCCGATGAAGTAAAGTAGAGAAACAACGTTCTTACATAATTAAATGTTAAAACATACCATTTTATCAGAATGAAACGAAACAAGAAAAAAGGAATTATGTGATATTTCAGAAAAAAAAACAGAACTTCAATGCAACAAAATATTTAATAAATAACAGGGAATAATTTTAATACTATACATTAAAGAATTTCCATCTGTGAAAGGAACAAATTTCAAATTGAATTTACACGCAAAAGCAAGTTCGTTGCGATTTGCATATGTACGGAAACATAATCGCAGTTACACGGGACTCTGGTATTCAGTTAAAAATTAAGTACAAATTACAAGACTTAATTTTAATAATTTATTTTCAATTAAACACTATTAAATTATTTAAGTTCAATACTTTACTTTCTAATCAATTTTGTTACCAAAAGTCATCCGAATCATTTTCGTGCGTCTATCTAAAATTATTGCTCATGAGACCAACGATTTGTGCAGAGGAGATAAAATTTCTCCCGCTGTATCGAAATAGCGCCAAACTTTTATGTCGTTGTAGCAACCGTCTTCAACTGCTTAAACATCAAAACTCGAAAATGTAGTTTGCATAGGGCTGACTCAATTTCTATCCATCGATTCAGAATTTCCCCCCACCAGTGTTTCCCACGAGGGTGACTGAAGTGTGTCGACACTCAAGATAGAGTCGTTCATTTGAACGGCTGCAGGTTCGCGCCCGCACCCACTAGCATCGCCTCCCCCCCCCCCCCCCCCCCCATCAATGTCACCGTCCCCTGCTCACCCCCCCCTTCCGGGGAGGCCATTCCCGCCCACCCTGTCGCTTTGCCCCACCGCCATCCTCCCCCCACCTCCTAATTATTTACTTCCTCCCGGCCACGGCCACTCTCCCCATCTCCGTCCCTATTCCCACCATTGCTTCCACCTCCACAGCCCGCGCCGTCGCCTTTCCCCCGCCGCCGCCGCCGCCGCCGCCGCCGCCGCCGCGCCGCCTCCGCCGCCGCCGCCGCCGCCGCCGCCGCCGCCCCCCCGCCATCGCCTCCGCCGCCGCCGCCGCCGCCGCCGCCGCCGCTCCCAGGGGCCACTGCACGCCTGGAAGGTGTGGGGGGCGGGGGAAGGGGACCCGGCAAAGCCACCGCCCGCCTGCGCGGGAATGCTCCCTCGTGACAGTGGGGGTGATAAGCAGTTGGGCAGGTCCGGTTGCGGCTGGTGACTCTGGGATGGACATAAAGCGGGGAAGAAGATGTCCGTGAACGCCTACTCGCAAGAACAAAGAGCTCGTTACTGTTGTCTGTTAATTTGTCTTGTATGCTAATGGTAGAATAAAGAACAGGTTGTTAAAGGAGGCGTTATCTTTGGGACAGTAACTAGCAAGGCAAAGATGCAGAAAGGGAAGATAAAAGAAGAGGTGGAAAATGAGAAATAAAGGAAATAGAATTCTACTTCGTTAATGAATTTCATCAATGATTTTTAAAGTCAACTTCAGGGTTAATCATCTTTAGAAACGTTATTGTTTAAAATTCAGAACGTTTTTGAAACAGTGTGTTAAATGTCAAAATTTTGACAGCAAGTACTAATTCAATGACAGTACAAATCAACTGAGTGACCGTAATCAGTGATTGTTAGGTCCGGGTTACTACAAATTATTTAGATTATTGTCATTTACGTATTAGTACTATACTTTTAATAATAATAAATTATTCTTACATCATGCTCACATCGCTTGCTGTTCATAAAGGGCATTCCAATCAGTACCCACGAACTGAACAGTAATACGCGAAATAAGAGCGCATATAACTACGAACAGCTGAATATTGGATCAAGACTAAAAATTTCAGGTCAAAATGCTAACTGTTAATAAAAAAATTCCACACATTGATATTGTGTAAAACATGACTTTTCATGTAATGCTTCCATGAACATTTTCTATTAACTTTTGTATAGATTACAATTTTACCATAACAGACATTAAAGTATTATACGTGCTGGTTATAATACAGTTGCCTGATTGCTTAATTTTTTTTCTTTCCTTCCAAGAAAAGTTATTATGATTTCATCAAAGAACTTTCCCTATTATGACGATAATAAGACTCTTGTTAACTAATGAAGCTTATAAAAGTATTAAAATTAGTCTAAGGGTAAAGATTTTTGCATTCAATTTTGAAGTATTAAGCTTATTTCATTGTATGGATCATTCACCTATTTTGTCTATATGTCTTTGTAATTTGTTTCTTATTATAATGTTTGAATAACTGGACCCATATGTATAATAAAATTGCCATATATAACGGTAAGTGTATGAATGGACCGATATTGATGCTACTGGAGTATCAACTACGCATAACTTAATGAGAAAGAGTGATAACGGAGATCCTTGGGCGAGACCTGTCTGCATATTTTTCGAGTTTAATTTGTAATTCTGAACAGTAACGGCAAAGGTCCTGTCACTTACGAAACAGATCGTTGCATTGAGTAAGTACACTGCGACGACCTTTTCTTTAACTCGTGAAAGAGGCTTATGTGCTAGACGTAGTCAAAGGCCTGAGCTAGATCTAGGAAGACAGCAATTGGGTGGGTATCATCTAGTGTTTCTGAATAGGTTACACTGTTATCGCAGTATCTTTAGTATGGTGCTTCTAATTGAAGTCACCTTGACTTTTGAAATGAAACTTCACAATCCCAATGATCTAGAAAATCATATTAAAACATTTTTTTCGATATTTACCTGCAGGAGATCGCAAAAGAGATGAAGTCAAGCACAAGGATCCATAGTAATGAATACGAACAGCGTATGGATATAGATAAAGATATAGATATTCTTTATATCAGTAAAGTCAAGTAATTAAACAGGCAAGGGCCACAGCTGCTGAACTTCACTATTAAATTCATCATTCGTCGCAATGTAGTACTGTTGGATGAACGCAATAATCATAACTATCATGTCGTGTCCGTCAATTTTATTACAAACTTAATAATTCAGGTACATTATGGAAACTTCATTAGCGATCCTACAATAGTAAAATACTTCTTTGTTACTTGAAGTAACAAGACGGAGTTACTATACAATAAAGTGTAACGATTAAAATAAAAAAAAAAACAACAACCAAATGTTATTGAGTTGTTGCATAGAGGAGAAGTTTAAAAACCTAATTTTGGGAAGCGTTTGCTCTGCAGGCGCAGGCGGCCGAGGTGAGGAGAGCGGCGGCGTGGGCGGTGTGGGCGGCGTGGACGGCGTGGGAGGCGCGGGGCGTGGGCGGTGTGGGCGGCGTGGACGGCGTGGGAGGCGCGGGGGCGTGAAGGCGTGGGCGGCGTGGACGGCGTGGGCGGCGTGGGCGAAGTGGACGGCGTGGGCGGCGTGGGCGCGTGGGCGGTGGCGGGCGCGCCGAGGTGTGCGCGCAATCCCCCACCCGCTCCCCGGCGTGACCTCTCCCACTCCACCGCGCCCCGCAGGCGCCGTTTTCGACCTTTTCCCCGCCCGACCGCAACGATCCCGCCCCCCCCCCCCCTCATCCCCCGCCTCTTCCCTGCACCCGCTTTTTCCCCCGAGTTCACCCCTTAACGTTTTGAACCGATCTGATCCTTACACTTTTTCCTCCGCCGCCGCCACCTTTGCCGCGCCTCGCGCTTTTCCGCTCTCACGCCCGCTGCTCGCCGCCCCTCCCCGTCTTTCCCTCTCGCTCTCGCCCCTTCCCCGAATCCTGCACCCAACTCGCGAGGCTCCCACGCGTTCGGGAAAGTAAAAGGCTTCGAGTCAGCTAAAAATAAGGGATTGATGACAAGGATTCGCTCCCACCTCCGACCGGCTCCTCGCTCCTTCCCCGCCCCACCCCCACCCCCACCCCCAGCCCTGCCCCTTGCCGAAAGCAGCGCAAGCTGGCGCCCCCCTCCGTAAAGTGCCGAAGGCCTCGCGCCCATGTCGACGCCCCATATCGACCCCCCGCATCGATATATTGATTGATGGCACGTCCGAGAGTTGAGTTAGAACGTCATGTCGAGTTTGTACGAGCAATTAGCGAAGGAGCGCTGCAGGCACCGAACGAGGAAGACGAAGAAGAAGAAGGAGGAGGAGGTGGAGGAAATCCGTGACGTAAGGCTTCTTCTCCCCTCTGTAGCTCGTCCCACCCCGACCGCCCTGTACGCCTCCCCACACCTCCGTCACTTTTTTTTTTCTCTCCCTTCCCAGAAGAAGCAGCAACTTCTTTCTCGCTGCTTTTGTTTTAGCGGATGTGAGTCCACGGGACCTCCCGAATACAGTTCCGTCCGGGAGAAGGCTAATGGACGGCCCGGCGAGTTTTGTCCTCTGGGATACGATCTCTCTTTCGGAGTGGAGGGTGTTTCTGGCGGAGAAAATAGACAATTAACCGACTGGAATTACATCGAAGCACCGACAACACAGAGGAGCAACGGTGACCTAGAAGACGAAGACCATGTTGCTGGCTTCCGATGAATCATCTGGAATGTATGCTTCCATTTCGACTCTTGCTATATTGCTACAAATTGTACTGACATGTTAAGTAAACTTATGGTAGGCATTACTCCTTAAATTGTATGCAAAACAGTTTTTGAAACTAAGATGTAAAAAAATATATTCTGAGAAATAAATAACTGTATCAAAGTATAAGCTAAAAAGTACCAATTGTTTAATTACTCACTCAAGGAGGTTGTCACATTACTCTCTAGTCAGCCGAACGAAAAGTTGTAATTTTGGAACGTGCTTGTTAAAAAATGAAGAACGAGTATCAAGTATATTATTTCTGTATTTCGCGACGACTGGTAAACGAGTATTTTTTAAATGATATTTTAACAAGTGTTAATTATTTTACAAACGCAAGCTAAGAAGCTAATTTGACTCCAAATACCAACATGAAATACTGAAAATACTAGAGTAATCAACGTTTATGTATAACTGCATTTCTCTTAAAATTCTAGTTATCTTGTAAGTAGAAGATTTCTTACGTATTATGTAAATGTTTTCTTTCAAGAATAACACCTTTAAATCACAATTAACTCCTTCAGAGAACTGATAACTTTCAGGCAATAAACTTGGCAACGCTTTATATTTATTTTATTGGTACCAATGGTTTACGTTTTCGGGAAGGTCAAGAACGTACAGAACAGTGTGTGATTGAGTTGAGCTGAGTTGAGCTGAGCATGTTCGAACATGATTTTCAGGTTATAAGACCTACGTCTTATAACCTGAAAATCATGTTCGAACAGTTGAGATATAAAGGGCGATTTGTTACGAAACGTAAGTTATCGTGGAAAACAAATTTGTCTGTAGCCGCGAAACGAAGAAACGGAGAAGAAAACGTTACAGACGAAGAGATGTTTCCTGTTGATGCTCGCCGCATCGTCCACGTTGAAGAACTCGCTAAACAACTCGCAAACAACATTTTATCATCATTCATCATGAATGACCCAGTATACGCATGCCAGCTCACAAAGAAATGCCTACAAACCAGCCTCTCAGTTTCGCAATATTTAAAATTCCCGCCGAGTGGTACGTCCTGCAACGTTGCCCCACTTTTTCTTTCTTACGAAAAACTGATGACAGATGTTATCTTCTTTTTGCATTTTGTCCAAACTACACAGTAAAATCTTTTCATTTCTATTCTATTCTCTTCAGAAAGGTTTTATCTACATTTGTAATATTTTCCCCTCGTGTAATCTTATGTAGATGTGTTTCAAATTTAATTATTTACGGTCGGACGAGATCATTTTCCTATACTTTGCGTGTTAAAACGCAAGTTTTCAAATGTGATTATCTTTAAAACTATACGATAGCATCACTTTATATTTTGGGAAAGCATGTAAAAACATCTAATCTTGTGATAAATTTCAGTTGCGAAGTTTAATTTTATTTTTGACATAACGTGACAACCTCCTTAAGTGATGATAACAAACTGAAGGTTTATTAGAGGATCTATAAGCAAAGCAAAAAAGGAGTAGATAACATAACCGAAAACAGATCGAGTATTTGCAAATTCTGTCTTCAATTATTGGAATATTCTTATGTCAAGTATAAATGCTTAAATATCATTTATATTTATTCATTAAGATATTCTTTAGTTTGCGTATTTTTATGTCACGGTAGTAGACGAATTTTGATGTTCAATAGAACAGAAAATTATGCATTCAGTTTATTGCGACAAAAAGACATCAATAGATTTGAAACTGAGATGTGTTCACTTGTTCATCAGTTAACTCACAGATCAATTGATAACATTTGATTGCTAAAAGAAGAATTAATACTGATATCTCGCTTTGAAAAATATGATCAACGTGTTTCAAAGCTTTGTACGGTTTGGAATTGTAAGGGATTGCTGAAAACAATGGTTTTTCAGCATTGTGGTTTAGCTTGATAACACAAGATACTCAGCGATAAAAATGGAAACGTTATTTCACTAAATCAATAACTCTATACAATAAAAAGTGAATTTTTGAAATTCCAGAGGGAAAATATTTGCAGATATTACGAAGTTATGAGAACATGTCATATACTAATGTGTTTAAAATAATAATTTTGAAAACAACTTTTCCAAGGATGTGTTTCCTAGAATATAGATTGACATCATACACACAAAGATTATCTTGAATAACATTTGAAATATATTCATTATGAAAAAGTGAAGTTTTTAATAGAAATACATACCCGTCTATTCCATTTGAACTGAATACACATTTCGAAAAAGTTCCATGGTAGAGTTATTAAATTTAATGTTGACGAACGAAGACTGTTTAGAATTAATCGAAATGACGCGAGGCAAAATTTAAATTTGGATCGTGTTATAAATTTACAATTAACATTAAGCATTCCAATTCATCAGAGTTTAAATCGCGGAATAGTTGAAAATATAGGTACTAATCAAGTAATCAAAGTCATTATTGGGAACGTTTTGTATAGTGAAGTATAAACGCATATGTTGCCGCATCAAGCAGTGGAGCAACTGTTAGCATGCCTGCGTCATATCTCCAAAAGAGAGGTGTAAATTGCCAACCATAATTAATTTTATGGACAATTTTTGACATAAAAATGAGTGAAAAATTATGGAAGTAATCTGCTGACAGCAAAGTAGAAGATGTGCGTTCAATAGTAAGTTAAACCTGATCCTAAAAGTAGTCACAAGAGCTTCCTAATGTATTTGTAAGTATTCTTAAGTAATCGTAAAAAAACTTTTCGACCAATAGTATTTTGGCCCTCTTTAGGTAGAGTCCTTATATAAAACCCTCACTCAGTCCATTTATTCAAAATATTTACCATATGTAGAACTCAATAGGTCATTTGAATATATATTCTAATTATGAATATATCCATTCTTCTTTGATTTCACACTAACAACTTAAATATATTAAAGGGAGTTTGAACTGCAATTGACCCTCCCCTGAAATATTTACATGATTCATGCTGTTATTTATTTGACACAAATTTGTTGGAAATCGAAAAGCGTTCTTTCAAAGTGATATATCTCTAAGAAACCCAATTTTTCGGGAAGGCAGCGTACTTATTGTCAACCCTATACTTGAAAATAGGATTGAACGGTGTTCGGATACCATGCAACATAACAAAAACTCGATTTTTGTAGGCAATATTTGGCAGCAGAATGGAGACCATCGAAATATTCGGATACAAATATAATGATACATTCGTAAAACTAGAAAATTACGAAAATGGGGATATGTCAGTTGAATAATAATGCCTTATATTATGTGAGTCCGGAGTTTGACAACAAAGTAGGAAAGCTCTCGCGATAGTAAGGTTACTGACGGCTGGTGACGTCATGCTCTGTAGGAATCTTCCCATCCCGAAGCATTGACGTGCGTCCCTCCTCTCCTGAGGCCCAGCTGCACTCTCAGAAATCTCCGCATTACTTTTAATGTAAAGTACATGAAAGTAATTTTCGTGTACGTAAATTAAATTTAATGTACACGCACAGTAACATTAATGTACATGTACATCAAATTTAACGTACGAGTACAATTAAATTTAAAGTAGACACGCAAGTTAACAGTCGCATTATTAAATCTACATTGATTTTAATTTAAACGTATTTAACGTACGAGTACATGAACCACCATTTAATGTACAAGATACATTAAAATGCATGTACAGTCGTACAATAAATATACATGAAATGAATGTAGTTTCTGGCAGTGTGGGAGGGGCGGCGCGGGGCGACGACCGGGGCGCGCCCGGAGATTTCGAGGCGTCGCGTCGCGTCGCGTCCCGGGAGCGATCGCTGCGCGGCCCTCGACCCTCGCGCCGCTCCGCGCTGCAACGTCTCTGACGCTGCCACCGCTGGCCTCGGTCGCGCCTGCCACGGCGTCCCAGCACGAGCCACCCCGCGCCACCGGCCCTACCTCGCTCCCGCACCAGCGGCAGTCCCGCCGTTGGCAGCATAATGGAGAGCACCGAAAACACTCTGTTCGCGAAACAGTACACGACATACAGTCCCAACACAGTTATCGACACACAGTCCCCGGCACACAGTCCTCGACATACAGTCCTCGACACACAGACCCCAACACAGAGTACCCGATATTTAGACCCCGACACACAGTCCCTTGCACACAATTTCCGACACACAGACCCTGACACACAGACCCCGATACACAGACCCCGACACACAGACCCCGACACACAGTCCCCGACACACAGTCCCCGACAGAGCTCCTGGCACCAGTCACCGCCTCATCGACCTCACCACACCGGCCCTACCACACTTGCCACACCATACCGGACCAACCACATCGGCTTCAACACACCCTTCCCATCACACTGTTATCACCATAACGTGCCCAACACTCGTTTCCACCACTCCGGTTCCTCTCCACAGTCTCCAATTATCCGACCTTACCCTGCTGACTCGTGCTGTAGTCCTCGTCCTTTCACACATTCCCCTACCTCCATGCTCACGTAGAATCTGCATTTACTGGACGTGTCTGCACCTTCCCCTTAATTTCCACATCACTACCATCCCCGGACTAATCGTTCCCACTCTTGAAATCACCGCTCTTGAAATTATCCGCTCACCGTCACGTCCAACTGTGTCACCTCTGATTTTTCCATCGTTACTTCCAGGAATTTCTACATTCGTGCCATCCCCTACACTGCAACCTCTTTCTTGAACCACAATTTCTCACTTCTATATACGGTCTTTTCCCGCAACCACGCCCGCAAGTCTAATTTAGCCGCTGCGCGAAGGAGAATTGTAGTGGCCGGGAGCTCTGGTTGGTAGTTGCTCCCTTTAGTACCAAACGAGTGACAGTAGCCTAAGAAACGGGCCCCATACCACGCGCTATCTTTCCATCTCCATCTTGTCACTCCCCTCCTGTCGGGGAAGTCTTCTGTCCACATTTCGGAGCAGCAGTTACAAGTGTTGTTCCAGCTGGGGCGGTGAATTGGTGTCGGAAATACATGGGCAAATAAACCTTCGCACGGCGACGTGTAGTTCAACATCAAATCTAACGTCCTATCAGGTAAGAAACTCCACCACCACCCGAAATAGTGTCCACTTGTCACGAATGAATCAATCGATCATTTGCAATCTCCCTGACCCGCAGTGATGGTTCAGAGCATCAGCACTATTCACTCTCTTTACAGTTATCGCCATCAGATACCGCATCACAATCCACACACACCACCACCACCATTACATACACAACGACTTCAATGGACACCACAGCTGGAGACATCCCCTAGAACATTAAAATCACCATCTCCCCTCTGTCACACGATCATCACTCTCATTAACACCCCTAGTATCATCTCACTCTATCCGACCAGAATCATCCACATTACCGACACCAACATCCCCATCGTCACCACCATCACCTTAATCTCCTCCTACAACATGCATCACCCCGTCTACTCATTTCCTCTTGTCCTCACCAGTTTCCCTGTCTCAATCATCATTACCACCGCCATCTCCATCATCATCATGTACACAAGGACCCCAAAGGATATCTCCGTTGGAAGTCTCTCCCAAACATCTCCCCTCAATCAAATCATATTATTATATTACTATCACTAGTATATAGTCACTCTTTCAGACCAACATCATCCTCATTACTATCACCAATATGACAATCTTCACCACCATCCCTTCACCCCAATCGCGCCAACAGCCAACTCGCTCCCTTCCAACGCATGCCCATCATTTTTCACCCCATTGCCGCCAACACCACCATCACCACCTTCATCACCATCACCAATACCCCATCGACCACATCTTATCGCTCCGCTACAAAGCACTACCATCACCCCTTCACATCATTCCCACTTAACCATCATCACCATCGCCACCAACACCACCACCTCCCTCATTACCATCACCAATAACCCCATCGTTACCACCACTCTCTTCATCCGTCCGCTACAATAGCGACCGCTACCATCCACTCTTCACCATTCCCATGATTTGCCCGAGCAGCGCGAGTCGGAGGCGACGCGCACGCGAAGAGCCGTGCAATCTCACGGCCGAGAATAAAGCACCGCGCGCCCAAGGGAACAGCGCCCTCCCCCCCGCTGCCCTCGCAGCTAGAGCCCACCCTCGGCCGCTCGCTGGCACTGGCCCTCGCTCTACCACCGTCCGCACGATAATTGATTGATTGATTTTTTGGTGTTTCTGGACGCTTCAACTGCTTCGGTCATTAGTCCCGTTAGTGTAGTGCATGTTTTTCTCGCGTGATGGCGGTGATCTTCCTCCGCTGGATGATGAGATCCGGCGCCGACTTACCGTCGGCTAGCGGGGTTTCCCCCTAACCAGGACTCTCCCCCCAGCGGGGCACCGCCCCAGTTGGGACAAGCTCCTAGCTCCCGACCGGTCTCCCGGAATATGTGGTAGTGTAGTGCATGTTTGTGTATGTGTGTGTGAGAGGAGAGAGGATGGGACAAGCAAGTTGATCGGAGAAACAACAGAAAATTACTGATCAGAGCAGCCGGCCGCTAGAATTCTCCTCCAGACGGAGACTGAATTCGACCTAGCTGAAAAGCTAGTGTCGAAAATCCTGCCACCGTGGGGAGTGGGAACGTAGAACCGGTCAGAGGCGCTGCAGTTGCATCAGTTGACGCACTGACCTACCGCTCCCGGTCCCACGGCCAAGAATAAAGCACCGCGCGCCGAAGGGAACAGCGCGCGCCGTCATGGATGTCCACGTCCCGCTCTCTGCCCCCGCTGCCCTCGCATCTAGAGCCCACCCTCGGCCGCTCGCTGGCACCGGCCCTCGCTCTACCACCGTCAGCACGCTTGCAGGGTTGATTGATTGTTAGTTATCGTCAACTATTGAGGTTGTTTAGTGATTCCGGGCGTGTCAACAGCGTAAGTCATTAGTCCCGTTAATGTAATGCGTGTTTTTTCATCGGGAGGTGGTGGTTACCTTCCCTCACTGGATGGCGAGATCCGGTATCGACCTACCGTCCTCTAGCAGGGTTTTCCCCAACCAGGTATCTCCCACCAGCGGGGCACTGCCCCAGCCGGGACAAGTTCTAAGTCCCCAACCGGTCACTAGGCATATGTGTGGTAGTGTAGTGCATGTTAGTGTAAATGTGTGTGAAAGGTGAGGATAGGACAAGGAAGAGGAAGGAAATATAGCGCGTGGTCCGTGGCTCGTTTGTTAGGGTACTGCTCCAGCATTCACCTGGTGTTGATCGGAAGAAACCTCGGAAAAGTGCCGATGAGAGCAGCCGGACGCTAGAATTCTCCTCCGCGCAGCGACTGAATTCGACCTAGCTGAAAAGCTAGTGTCGAAAATCCTGCCGCCGTCAGGACTCTAACCGAGGACCTCCTGGTCAGATGCGCTGCAGTGACATCAATTGATGCACTGCGCTACCGCTCCCGGTCTGTCCCCAATGCATACACACCCCACGCTGATGCCTTCCCTACCATTCCCAGCCGTCCCCGACACTATCATCTCTTTTCATGGAGCACCTTCCTCACGAACCCGCTTCTCCCGCTTCCGCCGACACCCCCATAGTCTTAAAAGTCCTTGCTGTCTCCACACAAACCGCCGTCGTCCGTGCTGCTACCGCATGCCCACCCGCCTCCGTCACCCCAACAGCCGCTCACGCGGCTGCAACCCGCAACGCGTAGGCGTGAGGCGCGCACGAACCGTACGTTGCTCGACGCGCCGCACACTGGTTCAATAGGGCCTAAACCTTGGTCATCATAGCAAATGCCAGTGGATTGGCATAAAAATGGGTATCAAGGCTCAATCGGACCTAAAACTTGGTCATCATTGCAAATGTGAGAGGATTTGCGTAAAAATTGGTATCAACTGGTTTATAAAGTTGCTGAAGTTCAGTATTATAAATAAATTCCAAAATTCAAAATGGCGAATCCACTCATTTAAAAAAAATCATAAGAATATACATATGGGGTTCTGGAGATCATTGATTTCGCACATCATAATGAAATTTCAAAATTGAAAATGGCAGTTTGGAAATGGCTAGCAGACTCGTAAAAATAATGATATGTATAGAAATAGGGGTACAATAGTTCTCGCGGTCGCGGGTTAATATTGTTATCATTCCAAAAATGTATATCAGTAATTTTCTCATAAAAAGTAATTATAAGAAGGAGAAATCGAAAAAAGACAGAGAAAATAATTCCCTGTGCCGTCGAAGACACTTCCGGGATATCCAGTGTTAAATCTTTCTATGAACTAGAATTGCAGTAAAGAGGCTATAAAACAAAAACGAACAGGTATGTGCAGTGTGATATTCTGGTTAAGGACATTCTATTTGATACACAAAAAAATTGATTGAGGCAAGAATAGGCAGGACATAAAATATAATCCACATACACATGACTAACAAAGTGATTGAAATAACTTTCTGGGGCTGAAGTAGCGTGCTCCAATGTCTTGCGAATGAGATATGCTAAGTCAGAATTCCGAACGCGCACTTTGAATTTGGCCATTATGACCAGGTTTTTGGCCCGATTCAACCAGTGTGCGCCGCAACAGAGAACTCGACGAAAAAACGACGCACTGCAGCGCTGCGCACCCGCGTGCAAGGTTTCTCTTAGGTACAATCTAACAGTCGGACACTGAGGGGTTTTTATCGAAGTGAAATACGGGGAGCGAGTTCGTTTCGTGGGAAAATATAAGATAGGTTAAATAGTAATAACATTTTATTATTTGGAGGATAGGTTCTTACAGATCTATAAAACCTGTGCTTTACCGCTGTTGTCTAGTTTACGTCTCAGTCCGACGCCCGGAGAAAGGCTAAATGGAAGCGGCGGCGGTCGTAGATATATGGCTGGGATGTAGACAGGCAGGAAGATAAGCAGGCAGACACATACGCAAGCTCGCACGCAGACAAGGAGAGAGGCACGAGGTATAGAGTCATAGACAGGCACGGACTCATACCGAGTAGTTGGCTGTCTGCCAAGCAGGCTGGTGTTCTCACAGATCTATAATACGTGGGACTTACCGCGGTTACCTAGTCTACTGCTCAATCGGACGCCCTGAGGAAGGCGGAGTGGTAGGAAGCGACGGTGGTCGCAGGAGGGGGCTGGTCCGCAAGTAGACAAGTAAGGAGATGGGCAAGCTGTGAGGCAGGCAAGAAGAAAGGAACGGACTCGTGCAGACTGACTGGGTGGCTGCCAGGCCAGCTGATGTTCTTACAGATTATAATACGTGAGTCTTACCGTGGTTACCTAGTTTAGTCGGACGCCCTGAGTCGGACGTCGTTTTACTCGGACGCCCTGAGGAAGGCGGAGAGGTAGGAAACGGCGATAGGAGGCTGGGCCACAAGTAGACAAGCAGGGAGATGGGCAAACTGTCAGGTAGGCAAGAAGACAGGCACGGACTCATACAGGCTGACTGGGTGGCTGCTAGGCCAGCTGGTGTACAGGCAGACCTACAATACGTGGGTCTTACCGCGGTTACAAAGTTTTTTGCTCAGTCGGATGCTCTGAGGAAGGCGAAAAGGTAGGAAGCGACGGTGATCGCAGGTAGAAGACTGGGACACAGAAGGCAGGAATATGGATAGACATGGGCAAGCTGGCAGGCAAAGAGTCAGGCAGGGACTCGGCCAGGCCGGCCGGTGCAGCGGCATCTCGCACTGACGTCGCTCGTTAGGAACATATAGCGAGATTTTCATCCGCGGTTAAAGTACTGGCAATGGATCAAAGGTTGACGTATTCAACAAGTGGGGATGATGTCAAATTATCCATGCCCAACGTTACTTCTTATGAAAAAGTTCACTCTATGGGCTCATTTGCAGAACCCAGATATTAGACAAAAACAAAACAACTTCTGGTAAGGTTTGTTTGTTCGTTAGTTGGTACATAGTGCACGTTTTTCTGTCACGGAACATATCTTTATCGTCGTTATTGATGTCATTGTCATAAATTGATTAAAATATTTCTTCAGTAAACTAATTTTTCATATTTCTGAATTTAATATACTAATTTACTTAACTGAACGCTTGGTTTTTGGACTCGTTCTTTGCGTTCTAGTGCCTAGTACTTGAGGTCTGTAACAACCTCTCTCCGTAAAAAATAGTATTTATTATTTGTTAATGGACGAAATGGGGGATGAATTAACATTTATTCACTTAAAATATATGTTTAAATGTACACTGAATGAACTACAAAGTATAAGATGCAACTCTTTGCTTTCTCGTATATGAACTACATGAAAACAAAAGTAATTCTGAAAAACATAGATGTTCACATTTTCAACCAAACCCATAATAACAACTTTTGCGGCAAGCGAGAATCTTTCTGTGGCTGTGCTGGTTTATCTTGGTACTCCCCGTATTATGAAATCGTTAAGAAAACTAGGAATATTTCCACTAACGTTGCAATGTTTAATCATTCCGCCATTGTAAGGTACTAAAGAGTGAGGGTTATGAATGCAAGCTAAGAAATATCTTCAATGTGGGGGATTACCAGAAAACATGCAGTGACCCAAATTGTTACTGTCACAATTATAAAAATTGTTGTTTTTCATTCGCAATTCAATTACTTGTTTAATGTACACTTTAACTAATGATCACTTATATCATATTTAAAAATAAATATAAACATTTGCTTTTATGAAGGTTAAACCCTTGGCATGAGTTTCATAGGCATTTTATATGATATCTCCAAGAACGAGGTAACACGAGAATAAATTCATTGTGTCATGACCATAGTGCTATGACATGAATATTCAAAACCTTTAGTAGCAGCCACGCAGTACATAATACACGCTCAACGTAGCATTTGAGCCTAAAATTAACACCCCGACGCGTGGACAGCAGTCACAGTTAATGAGCTATTTTCTAAATTCGTGATGAGTAGACGAAGCTTAGTATAATGCTCTTTTATGGCTGAAGAGAAAAATCTCCGAAAACGCGATAAATTACTTTCACAACGCGCCAACAACAAATGCAACGTAGTACACTTTTCCACCAGTACTTTTATATTCGGTGTAATTTAAAATATGAACTTCCAGTTAATGAATGTTTAAAAACAAGCGCCGCCCTGAACAATAAACAATAAAATACCTTACCACAGACAATTAAAATGAATGGAACGAAAAAAAGTTCCGATCAATAATCAACTACGCATGCCTCACCCCGAGGGCGAACGCAAATGAGCAAGAATTGGTAGTACTCGCGGTCCACGTAATTGCAATAAAATCACTTGATTTATTTGCTGATCAATACCGGAAAATACTAATGGAAAACAGGAGAGAAAGAGCAAGCATTAATTAGCATGCGATTTGCATATGAGTGACTGCAGCAGGCGGGGAGAATCCAGACTAGGGGCACGGTATATCAGGGGGGCGTATTTCCAATTTTGCATCAGGCAAATATATGGGGCGCTTGCAAAGAAATACGATCAGGTATGCAAATGATTTTCAAAATTTCATATCTACCGTAAAACTCGCTTAGAGATAGTGCGTGGAGCTACGATTTGTCTCTTTCTAGGCAGATTTACAGAAGTAAGCATGATTGCACAAGTTAATAAGAAATTAATCAATCAGAAATTGCTCCGTTGATGTAGGTTGCAGAGAAAAATTCGTATTTGAGAATACATAGTTTGTTGCAGAGGAAACTGCTGAAAATATGAATAATTCACATATACAGGTAAATAAATAAATGCAAATGGAGACACTACGCAAGATAATAAAAACAGAATTGCAAAAGGCAAAGTGGTTATAAGACAATTACGTCCACTGATATGGAAAAATAAATTAAGTGAGAGAGTGAAGAGAAAATTGTATAAGACTTTCGTATAGAAGATTGGTCTTTATGGGTCTGAGATAAGGGAAGAAAAAAAATAGAGGGAGAAATTGACATCAATAGAAATTGACTTCTAGCGCTAAAGTTACGGACTGACTTTAATAGATAAAGTTAAGCACAAAGAAATTAATCGTAAAGTACAAGTACGTTGTAATGTAATTGACACCACATAACACGACAAAAATGGTTAGGACCCAAAAACCTCCCATGTAAAAAAAATCTATTTTCAAGGATAAAAAGGCAATAAATTTTGGCTCTTATCCATGTTGTCCTTCGGAATAATACTTCCTGCCGCGACAACATGGAAACGATATTTGAATAATTGTATTTCACACTGAATTCTAGAAGACGTGTACAGAAAATGAAGTTACATTTATGTTCAGAAGCAAAACAGCCATTTATGTTCAGAAGCAAGCCATCTCAGCATTTGCTCAATGGATCAGGGAAACTGGACGAAAAACCTGATCGAGATGGGTTTACAACTGTTCTATTAAAACAGCTAATGACACAAAACAAGTCTCATTTTACGAGATGTTTAACAAAATGTGTGAATTATTTTAGGAGGGCTACGAGGCTTTTGTATTCCAAATGCCAGATTATAATGTTTTCATTTACATAAACTAAATGTGACTTTGGTGGTAACAGTGTTGTTGTACACATGTAATATGTATCCTAAAGAGCATTGGCAATATGAAAAACAATATTCACTGACAGTTTATAAAGAGCACATCTAATCTTTATGTTGTCAATTGATCAGTTCAAAGTCAGAGAAGAAAATCCTTAACGGACAAACATTTCTTATGAAATGGAGAAAAAAGGTTTGAGAAAAGTGAAAAATTGAAAGCAGATTCCTTTTATATTCCAATGAATAAATCTCAACGCCTTTATTCAGGGAAATATTTAACCGAGTCAGTGCGATTTTGGGGATACGGAGAAAGTAAGAAAACAAAGGGGAAAGCCATTTGAATAGAAGGACAGAGAAAAAATATTATTCAAAGAAAGAAAAAAGAAAAGGAAGAAAGTAATGAAAGAAAAAGAGAAAGGAAGAAATTAATAAATATCAGAGAAAACTAAAAGTCAACAAGTTCATTTATGTGATGTGCAATTCGCCAAAATCCAAATCGTTTTAAATAAAAAATTTTACGATGTGTATTGTCGTATACATCAGACTTTCATTAATAAACTGTAAATTACAAAATACAATTTTTCCTATAAAAAAAGCAATCAAATGAGTTAATCCGCATTTTAGTAGTTTGCAAGACCATAAAAACCACGAATCTTAATTAAGCGTCAGAAAATACGTTATTATTGAACCTAGGCAACTCTCTAAGTGTCTTTTAGGAACACAAATAAAATTCACTAAATCAAATACAATTTGAGTACTAATACTGGCAAGTACTAGTATATTGCACATGTTTATATGTTCAGACGTCTTGAACCTCCCCGTACGTATATGAGAACCAAACTGTAATGCTGTAAAATTCGAATTAAATTTCCTATTCCGAGACAAAACCTAGTCCAATTTTCAGAGCAGTGTGGCTCTTCAATAGCAGCTGATCAATGCAGAGGAAGTGCCAAGAAGCAAATGAACCGGCGTCGGCGGGGAAGCCGAGAAATTCTCAAATTTTAGTCCGCCGTGAAAGTTAATGATGGACGATTATGGAGGGGAGCTTAGTGAAGCCAACTTTGGCCAACTCTGTGTTCTCGCAGCTGCTTCCTCGCCTTCTTCCGGTTTCAACGGGAGATCTCGTCGATGCATTCCGAACGAAGACCAGCGAATTGCACGCGATCATTCTCGTTAAATTCTCGACGAGGTATACAATGACTTCGCCCTCCCTTATGACTAGCAAAAAAAGATAAGGTAATGATATAGATAGTTGAATTTATTACTCTGAAATATTATTGTTTCAGAAATGAAGCGTATAATGGGAAAATTAAAGATATTATTTTATTTGTAAAGTAAAAGGGACGTTCTTGCTATTAATTGTTTACTACTTGTCGGCGATGATTGGGAGTGCTATTGTCTGTAGTTAACAATTACCGCCTTTCAGATAATTGCATGAGGCCAGACGTAAAATACGAAGCAGTAGCTCACTGCATAGTGCGGAAGTGAGAAAGGAGCAAGAGCACTATTATGCGAAAGAATAATAGTAATATTAACAACAAATAAATTAATAACGTAAACTATATAAAATCTGTATATTAATAAGTGAAGAGAAAACTTTGTTCCCTTTCTGAAGCATAATGCGCGGACGGAGTTTTGGCATAGTTAAAATTTACATGAATACTTGCATCAAAGACATTTAAGACAATGACCTAGGCCTTTCCCTAGTGTTCCCTAATTCCCCGTATTCCCGTACGTGTAGTGCATGTTTCTCCTCGGGAAGTGGGGGTGATCTTACCCCGCTATATGGTAAAATCCAGCGCCAACCATCATCTAGCGGGAATTTCCCGAACCTGGAATCTCATACAAGCGGGGCACCGCCCCAGTCGGAACAAACTCTAAGCTTCGTTGTGCTGAACATAAAAAATATGTGTGCCTGTCGTGTATTGAATAAATCTTTCGATTCTCTGTATTAACTTCGAGATGAAAATGAGTAAGCAAATAAAACTGACGTAAGTATATTTCCTGTTCTTGTTTCAATCATTACCTTAATTATTTAAATTATCACTATTATTGGGTTGGTTGGTTCGTTGGTGATTCCGGGCACGTCAACAACTTAGGTCATTAGTCCCGTAAGTGTAATGCATGTTTTTCCCTCGGGAGAAGGCGGTGATATTCCCCCGCCAGATGGCGAGATCCGGTGCCGACCCACCGTCCGATAGTGGGGTTTCCCCCAAACCAGGACTCTCCCACCAGCGAGGCAAAGCTCCGTGCGGTTTCCAGGAATATGTGGTAGTGTACTGCATGTTAGTGTAAGTGTGTGTGTGTGTGTAAGGAGAAAGGATACGACAAGGAAGAGGAAGGAAAGATCGCGCACGGTCCGTGGCCCCTTTGTTAGGATACTGCTCCGGCATTCACCGGGTGTTGATCGGAGAAACCACGGAAAACTACAGATCATAGCAGCCGGCCGCTAGAATTCTTTTCCAGACAGCGACTGAATTCGACCTAACTGAAAAGCTAGTGTCGAAAATCCTGCTGACGTCAGGACTCGAACCTAGGACCTCCCGAACAGAGGCGCCGCAGTGACATCAGTTGATGGATTGAGCTACCGCTCCCGGTATATTTTAATTGGGATATTCCCCCGCTAGATGGCTCGCAGGTGCTAGACGGCTTCTGTGACGCCCCACCTTTGTATTTACGTATGTTATGTTTGCTTGGGTAATCTAGGGTTAAAAATTTACGAAATACAACTGACATTTTTTAACTGAATATTTAGTGATATTTGTGAGAATCCAAACATTTGTGATGAATCCCAGGGAAACATTCCTTTGCACTACATGTAGAATTCATGCAATACTTGTCTAGAAACAGGATTGCGCTTTATTTGACTCCAATTTACAGTGCAAATCAACTCCGCATTATAATTTAATTCCATTGTTTGCTATCGGAAAGCGAAGTTTGCGAGTCATCGACCGCATTTATAGGATTCGTACTTCGATAAAGAGAAATACTTGCAAATAGAAGCAATGCCGAATTTTGTAAATGATGATTCCCGAAAAAAGAATTCTGTTTCCTGAAAGGTTTTCGTAGTGTAAAAACAACAAACCAAAACCCTTAAAATCCGGAAAGTCAAAATGAGATACCCAAATACGAATTATTACACACCAAATTATTTCTCTATTGAATGAGGGCATGAAACACACTTCTGTCCTGAAATAATGTTTTATGTATTTTTTGCGTTAATTTAATCTATTAATTAATTTTAAATTCAAATAAAATTCATAAGACACAATATTATTATTAGAACAAATGGAATATTTTAAAAAATCGAAACGATTCTTAGAACAAAATAATTTTTTAATGCAACTCATATTCTGACTTCTCGTAGAACTTGTAATATTAGTGGCGCCGCCAAAGTAGAGATGGGCGCTGCAGCTTCATCCCCTCCAGCAGGAGCCGATGACACGTATTCACAAAAAAAACCAAATTTATTTTCTAAGGCAATGTAAGTCATTCAATATCTAAATTAAATATCTATATTTAACGATGTAAAGAGCAATGACTTCTTCGCTGTCCGGGTGACGCCGCGTAGTGGGCTGAGAGGCCAGGCCTCTCAGCCCACTACGCGGCGTCACCCGGACAGCGAAGAAGTCATCGACTCCAACCGCGGAAGCCTACGCGTACAGATGTAAAGAGCTAAATATCAACAAATATGAACAAATTTTAACACCACTGCAAAAATATTTACAAAAACATCAACTCGGACCACTATAGCTGTGGCCCCTGGAAACTCCTCGTTGCGTCTCTGTGTAATCGTCTAACATCACAATTTGTTCTCATACATTTGGAAATTCTTTATGAAAAATACGGAACATGGCTTATTTTTATTGGGAAAAATGAGAATGAGTGCACGGATGAACAAAAATTAGAATATCGTAAATCAAACGTCGTAATTCATTTGAATAAAAAAAATATATTCTAGTCACTAACTGGTTTTTCTACAACCCAAAAAAAGGTCCAGATGAAACAGGAAAAAGGTAATTACACAACGAATAGTCAGTCATCATGTTTATGTAAATGAAGACTCGGTAGAAATGCACAAATTACAAACGATTTGGGATACGTTTTTCATTTTTCAATTAAAATAACCAATAGTATTATATTTTACTTAACAAAACCCAGGCTAAAAAACATCGAACATCAATACTAAATGAATGTGACAGTTTATATTAAAAAAGTCAATAATCCTCAATATTTTGATTTATGTAATTGATTATAACTTATTTGCAACTGACTGCAACTATAGTAACTAAATAAATATGATTTATATGTACAAAGAAAATACGAGTATATAGAATCACACTCTGTACACATTATATTTGATTTATTTTCATACATTACAGCACTCTTTTCACCTTTAAAATTATGGTTATCGATGGTGACGAAAAAAACTTTCTAAAAATATTCTAACCTTCCTCAATTACTGCACTCCACAGCTTAATAAGCTCACAAAGTGCACAATTATCACTTCAGCTGGGAAGAAATAAATAGAATATCTTTTGAATGAAAGGGGCAGTAGCTGTAAGCGTTCTGAAAGATATCACTACCGTCGGCTCTACTCGCTCCTTTTTATAACCCTGTAACTAGTTCATTCGCACAACAAAGGGGAAATCTGGCGGCACCGGAGAGAGTTTTTATTTGGTTGTTTGCCAATCCATTTAAAAGCTATTCTGGTCGAAAGGTAGATTGACAAAGAGAAGAGTTACAGAAGGGTTGACCAACAGGTTGCAATCAATTCAAAGAGAACGCCCAACGATTGAATTTGTCTTCTCCAAAGCAATTAGATAACATTTGTTACACACGGTAAGAACAACCATATCTAACACACATATCTAAACATTTGCCATAAAATAATGTAGCGTGTTATTCTGTCATTAAATATTTAATTTTTTTGGTATAAATAACTAAAAGTACTTTTAATACAAAATTTTGAATAATATTTAAAAAGGCAAGGGATAATTTTCCGTACTAGATACAATTACATTTATAAATATCTCTCAAAATTTCGAAAATAGTCTGCATAACCAACACATTTTAATACGACAACAATAATTGTGTTTCTCACTATAATTATCATTTCATGGTTTTAAATGTAAGAGAAAATTATTAAAAGTGTTTTCAAGAGAGAATATGTCCATATGTTAAAACAGTTTCAAGTAAAATATACGCATGCTACATTTTGTGCTCTTCTGGAACACGGGTCTTCAGGGCAGGGGTAAGGGATACCCCTATTGAAAAATGCACCGTGCTTTTTGTACTCTACGAAAAGAGTGGTGGAAGGGTGACAAATGTCTGCCAATGGCTTCTAGCGTTCTTGCAGGGACCCGCGCATCGTGTTGTGGCTACCCAGCTGCTCCCGGAGTCCGCTTTACCGCGCGGAACGAATCGCGAATGGTAGAGTTTGGAAACGAACGCTACATGGTACATCTCCAATGCACATATTCACAAAGAATTTTAGTTAGAGCCTTTAACCAATGATATTATTTATTTATTCACCCAGTTCTCCCAAAACATGCCAAACATACCCAATATAATCCCTCTAAGACTTTGCCGAATTCCAATACACAAAATCCGTAATAAGAACAAATTCCCGTTTCAGACTTTTATAAACAAATTATCAGGTCTCGACCCAAAGTAGAGTTATTATGTTAAGATACCTCTACCACCATGGTAGTAAGATTATTGTAAGACAATTTTAAGTATATTTAAGCAATTATATCAAATGTAGAATGTTTTATAGACTAATATTTGTGTTTTACATGGCAAAAAAGTAATTAAAAAATAAGGCTTTGGAAACAGCGTCTCCTTCACCACACTAATTGCTTATGTACAATTGCTTATGCTTTTCCCAACTTCAAGCACAGATGATTTCTTTTTTTGTACTAAAAATCAATTTTATTTTAGAACAGAAATTAATTTCAAATTTGCGCAACTGACAATATTTGGTACATAAAGAATCTCGAGAAAAAAAGACGACTTTGAGCTCAAGGCTCTTCTTACTCTAGGTGTGGACTGCTCAAGGAGAGCAAACGGGAGCGCGGAGCCGTGTTGGCCACCGAGAGCAAGTCACCGGCGGCGCCGCGGCGCGGGGCTTGCGAGAACCTCTGTTCCGAGAACTCCAGTCACGGAAACAGGATGTCCACGCCAGCTCTTCTTCTCCCACCGAGAGCAAGTCACTGGAGGCGCCGCGTCGCGCGGCTTGCGATACCCTCTGTCACAGTGTCCTGGTAACTTCAGTCGCGAAACATGGAAGTCGACGCTAGCACTCCGCAAAGCAAAGCGGCCACACCGAAAATGTTCAATGCAGCGTAGAAATAAAAATATATTTTTCGCAATGACAATCAACTGGTAAGAGGCGGCTGAGGCAGCAAAGACGCGAGCAGGCCGGCATGAACAAGGGTAGTAGCGGAGGGCATGCGGGGGTGGTGAGCGGCAACATGAGCAGTAAGGGGCGAGCATAGCGGCGGGCAGTGATCGGCGGTGGTGAGCGGTCAGCGATAAGACGCGGATGCCACGCGTCGGCAATGAGCAGTGGGTAGTTAGCGGAGGGCTATGACAGGGCGTGGTGAGTGGCAATCAGTGAGCAGTAAGGGCGAGCAGTAGCTACGGGCAGTGAAAGGGGGTTGGGGATCCGCCAGTGATGAGACGCGAGTGACATGCGTCGGCAGTAAGCAGTGGGTAGTGAGAGAGGGCAATGCCAGGTGGGTGGTGGCGGCAACATGAGCAGTAAGGGGCGGCATTGCGGCGGGCAGGAAGGCGGGGTAAGCCAGTGGGGAGACAGTAGCAGTAGGGGCGGGTAGTGGGGGGACACGTCGCAGTGAGCAGCGGGGGTAGTGAGGGAGGCGAACCGTGACTAGGGGTAAGCGGCGGGCAGTAGTATTGGGCAGTGAGCGGTGGTTGGTGAACGGCCAGCGATGAGCGACAAGCGGGCGCCGTGAGCGAGGGCTGGCGAGCGGAGGGCAATGAGACGTGGGCGGCTGTGGAAGCGGGGGCGTGGCGCGGGGGTGGGGGCGGGGCGCTTATCCTGCTTTAGTGGAGTGTTGAGCCGCTCCTCTCCGGCGAAGAGCTCTCGGTCGCGTAATCCTGTCGCTTGGCGCCGCGATGACAAACCCGAGGCCAGCCACTTGCTCCGACGCCCGCCTTGTTTGTCTTGCTTTCCTTTTTTTATCTCCTTTTTTGCCTCGACGTTCCCGGAATCTCGCACGGCGACGTGGCCCCTTGAGGGATTTCTGCTCTCTTTAAATAGTTGCGAGGTGTCACAATATTGTGCTAACGTAAGTATCTTTTCGTTCAAGCTGAAAACTAGGAATAAACCTTATACTTGTTTTTACGGAAAATAACTGCTTCCATCTATATTGCTTGGGCTTAGAATTTTTAAAGAATACTCCACTGTCCGAACTTCTCTACAAAATACACCACGAAAACAAACTGATGCAAACACAGTCACCAACAAAATTGAAATATTGCTCCTGAAACACAACCTAAAGGAATTGTGATCTGATTGTAAACAATACACGCATCAAGTAGCGAGGACGTACATCTATCGATATACTCATATCTATATTGAAACAGACTTTGAAAGAAAACAACTCACTACTGATGAGCGTACTATTAAATAATTATTTATTAAATTAATTTACACCGTAAATGCTGGTAAATCAAAACAAACAATAACTGATAACGGATCTAAAGATCACATTCTTTCATTTAAAATAAATATAATGGGTTACGTACAAGCTCCAAACGAAGCCATGGCAGAATACCTTATTTTTTAAAATATATGGATGAAGTGTACTTAAAATATACGATTACGTCTTTTTAAAGTTTAGTTCGATACACTACGAATGCACCGATGCTTTTTCTTCTTATTTTTCTTGACTCTCGCAGAGTCTCCCCAACTCCCACTATCAACAATGGTTAATGTTCGAAGCTAGCCTCATAAAATCACCATACAATATTTAAGTAATTGCGTGGGTGTATGTGTGGGTGCCTGTATGTGTATCTGTGTGTGCGGCTGTGTGCGTGCCTATGTCTGTGCGCGCACCTGTGGAATGTGTGTATGTTTGGGTGCGCGCGCGCGCGTGTGTGTGTGTGTGTGTGTGTGTGATTCGACACTCACAAGTTACGCCACTTTCCTTGCATCAGTCAAGACATTTAACATGCCCTTCGACGCATCTCGATCTCTTGGCACCGGGAGCGGACGCTCAGTGCATCAGCTGATGCCATTGCAGCGCCTCTGACCGGGAGGTCCTAGCTTCCCACTCCCTACGGCGCGGCAGGACACTAGCTTTTCAGATAGGTCGAATTCAGTCACTGTCTGGAGGAGACGTCTAGCGGCCGGCTGCTCTGATCCGTAGTTTCTCGTGGTTTCTCCGATCAACACCAGGCGAATGCCGGAGCAGTACCCTATCAAACGGGCCATAGACCGCGCGCGACCTGTCCTTCCCCTTCCTTGTCCTATCGTCTCCCCCTACACATACACACACACATTCTAACATCCACTACGCTAAAACATACTCCGGGAGACCAGTCGGGAGCTTAGAGCTTGTCCCGGCTGTGGCGGTGCCCCACTGGTGGGAGAGTCCTGGTTAGGGGGAAACCTCACTAGCCGACGGTAGGTCGGTGCCGGATCTCGCCATCCAGCGGGGAAGATCACCGCCATCTTCCGATAACAAAACATGTACTACACTTATGGGACTAATGACCAAACTGTTGACGGGCCCGGAAACACGATAAAAAAACAACCAAATCGATCTCCTGGCGGGAAACTGATAATTTGCATTACGATCCGGCCAGAAGATTCTGAGAAATTTTCGAAACCGTGGTTTTGCGCTGCTATCATAGTGAGTAGACGGAGAATTAAACCAACACCACCTGAAGATCGTTGATTAAATCCAGTAATTTTAGGTCCACGACATCATACTTTCCTTCCACGATGATGGCAATACTTGATTGTTCTTTAATATGAGAAACATAGCAGAAAATATCACGGCAGAACTATGAATAGTGATGCTGCTTTGTACATAAGTTTCGTCCGTATTACCGTAGTTTTAATAACAAATTTGTAAATACCTACGTACAGTATTGCCTTGGAACTTATTAAATTTGAAGCACGACATATGAATACCAGGAAAACCAGAACTGTGAGTGATGTTACCGAATGAAAGGACATGCGTATTAGACTTTACACATTTACGTTATTAAGCATGCAAATAATGGGGTAGAATCAAATGTAATTGTAGAAGATTTTGTGATCAAATTTTCAAAACGAATCGATCTTATTCAGGATTAGGGAATAACGCTGAGGAACAGCTTACAGGTTATCTTTTATATGCATTTTTTGTGCAGATTAGCAACAAAGTGTACGAAATGTACCTGTACTAAATTCTATCTTTTCGCATCATACATACATGAAGGTACTTTTGTGGTCGATTACAATTTTGAAATTACAATATTATCTTGAAAGAGAGTATATCATTATCAGCTACAATACTTCACTGGTGTGTCGAATGCCAGAGTAAGGAGTTATTTGAAGCTATTCATGAGATTTAGAAATTTCAATCACATGAAAAAAAATTTAAAATATTACACCGTGGGCGACGCCACATTCAACTAATATGAAAGTAGTCTGAGAAACGAAACTTGCTACGTTATACTAGCGTGGTAAGAATTCTATTGCATCTGAAACGTGAAGGGTGTGGTATGAAATAAATCAGTCGTTATTAATTCTATTATTTGTCACATACCATAGTAATACAATAGGAAATATCTCTAAGTTTTCAAAAATCACAAGATGTTGAACGGTGTAATTGCTAAATACGCCAAATGGGATGCAGATAACACAAAGTTGGCCAAACAGATGTAACTAAACTCTCTCTTCAACATCTAAGAGAAGCAGAGAATTAAAAATGATAAAGGAAATCTTACCAAATCGCAAAGAAATGGTAACAAAGCTCAGAAATGATTTACCACTTACAAATAGGACGGAATTCGTGGAAGTTACTATATTTATTTGGAGTAAACATTTTACGCTGGCGGAATGGCTATTTTCAACGAATTAAAATTTAATACGTTCATTGAGATGATCGTAAAAATTTTCATTCAAAATAGGAATTATCAACGTATAGTAATGTCGCACAAGTATATAATTAGTAAATTACCTGTAGTGCTGAAATGTGATTTACATGCTGTGATTACCATTGGATATTTCGTTCAACATACTTTCCAAAATTATCTTTTTAATTTAAAACTTATTTTCAAATGTTACTCAATTACATATTATAACAATTATTGAAATCATTCCATAATACAATATTTGTGCAGAATGTTGAATCACAAAATTAGTCGTATGTGATGATTTTCTCAAGCGTGACTAAATAAAATTCGCAACATTTTTTACTGAATGTCTCTCCATCTTCCCGCTAAAATCAACTTTATACTGTTTATTTACAAGTTTATTATTATCTAGATGCTCTCGATATTTATATTTGGTTTGTGTACGCAAGTATAACTTGCCGGAAATGGGTTTTTGCTCGTCCTCTGTCACAGTACCAACCTTATGGATTTGGAAAGTAATGTGTGGACTGATTCAGTCAATATGACATATCTAGTTTATTTCTGTAAGCATGTGCAACAATGCCCGCAAGCTGAAAGGTTTTGTGTTTACAAATCATACATTAATTACCCGTAAGGCATAGTGACAAATCGTTATGCATGACTAATTTCACGAAGAGGTTTTGGCTTTCGGCCCTCGCGCTTACTATAAAACATTTTCAGTCTGTTCAACGCAATTCCAAAGTAACTAGAAGACTATTTACTTTGAAATTTACTTAAAAAATCGTGAATATCCAAATTGTTGTTATTAGAACGTTGTTAAGATAAGAAAAATTCTCATTTGGTAGCTGTTTTTCCTTACATTGAGTACCGGCTCAACGTGATGTTGCGCTATTTGGTCCCGCTAATATTGGTTTAATTTATAATTTTCTAAATACAATATGAAATATACTTTAAAGCTTTTTCAAGTATTATAAAAGAATTGTTTTACGAACTGCTAATTTGTGTATTAAAATCTTCTCATGATTTTTGTTTCTCGATTTGTTTAACAACCTCATGTCACCACTAACGTTTCAGAATGTTCAGTATATGTAAATGCTTGGTTAATAAGCTCGAACATTGTAGAGAGGATTTTGTATAGTTTGCTGCAATTATTTTCTCACCGAAACGTTTCATTTTGAAGAACACTACTTCTTTTCTATTTTCGAAAGTTCACTTCAAGTACTCGGCACTGCATAGACCTACGCCCAACATCCGTTTTGTGTTGAAGTAAAGTTGAGGAGGATACTGGTAGTTGAGTATAGTAGTTGAGGAGAACTGAGTTAATACTTCTAATCTCCAGATGGTGTTAGGTGAGCACGGCTGAAGACGCCCAGCTCAGCGGTTCGATGTTCTAACTTCGATTGATTGATTATTTCGGGTTGTGGGGCGCGTTAACTGCTACGGTCATTAGTCCCTAAGTGCAGCCCTTTTTTATCGCGGATAAACGGAAGGTGGTAGTATTTACAAATAAAAGTATCCAACGTTTTTTATGACAATCATTTATTCAGTAATTTCACAACGTTTCGTAACTCGTTTTGTTACATCTTCAGGTGCTAAACTAATGGGACACTGAAACTGTTATTGTTTCTGTGTCCCATTAGTTTAGCACCTGAAGATGTAACAAAACGAGTTACGAAACGTTGTGAAATTACTGAATAAATGATTGTCATAAAAACTTTGGATACTTTTATTTGTAAACATATTTTTACAATGAAGAAATATTGATTTACTAAGGTGGTAGTATTTCTTCTTCCGTTAGATGGTGAGATCCAGCGCTGACCTATACGTTGGCTTGTAGGACATTCCTTCATCCAAGTATAACCCATCAGCGGTTCACCATCCCAGCCAGGACAAAATCTAAGTTCCCGATTGGTCACCCGACATCTCTCGCAGTATAGTGCATGTAAGTGTGTGTGTGTGTGTGTGTGTGTGTGTGTATGTGCATGTAAAATAAAAATATAAGGATATGACAAGGAAGAGGAAGAAAATATCGCGCGCGCTCCGTGGCCGGTTTGATAGCGCACGTACTGCATTGGCATTCGCCTGATGCTGATCGGAGAAACCACGAAAAACTACTCATCAGAGCAACTGACCAGTGAGAACTCTCCTCTAGATAGCGGTTGAATTTAATGTACGTGTACAGTTAGTGCCGAAAATCCTGCCACCGTCGGGAGTTTTATCCTAGCAACTTCCGGTCAGAGGCACTGGAGTGACATCAATACATGTCCTGTGTCACTTAAACTGGTGCGGCGAGTCTTCAATTTGCAGTTAACCAGGAGAAAAACATATATTCTAGGAGTACAAACGTTTAAACTCGAGGGAACAGATGCAGGTGATACACGAAACCAAGGAAAGCAATTTACATAATTGGATTCTTTTGACGTGTGTTTAAACTTTATTTCTTTTCAGAAAACTCTTTATCTCGAATGTGTCCAACATTACCTTTGTGTCTGCGTCTGAAGAATAAATTTCCCTTAGTATTCGTTGGGTTAGTCTCAGAAGAACAATAAATATTTAAATATATTCTTTAATCTGCCTTCGATCCGTGAACTAGGCGTTCCTTTATAAAAAGAGAACTAAAAGGAAAACAGAAGACGGAGAAAGTCAAGAAGGAAAAGTTTGGTCTTGCCAAAAAAGTTCACTGCTACCACCAATTCGTGAAACACTTTTTTTTAGAATACCAATCTTCTAGTATTTATATTCCTAAATAATCTATTTGATCCTGATTTATTTCTTTTTTCAATAAGAGATTTAAGAAAAGTTCTCCTTAACTGTGAATATAGAAACTTCTCTGTTCTCCTTTAAAAATACATTCAAAGTTCGTTTTCTTAACGCTTTTTTCCTGTGGAAAACGTATTGCAAGCGGTATATTTTAACAAATAAAACTCAAATATTACTACCGCTAATGATACAAACGACTTCAATATTTGCTAAAATCGTATTGTTGATACTATTCATAGCTGCCTTGACTGAAAATGGAAAACATATACTAAGTGTCGTACTTGTCGGAGGTATTTGTTCTCTCTACAATGGCAATTATGAAGGGTGCTCAGAAATGCTACCCGCGTATCTCATTTCTCAAACTTATACATCGAAGTAGGCTAGCAAATGAGCATTTGGGTCGTAATCACAGGAGTGGATCTCATAACTTTACGATATTAAAACTAACATTATTACAATGCCATAATTAATAATGTTATAATACATGTTACTTATAATAAATGTTACTATTAATGTTATAATTATCATTACAATTGTTTTATGATCGATTTATTTCCTGCAATTGAATTGTTATTCAATATCAAGTTTAAACTACTATTCAAGATAAATACAATGGATTAAAATACTCTACAACAATATCGAAGCACGTAGTCAAGATTACAGAGCGTGAAACTGCTCAGGGTCGACTATCGCAGCAGACTAGAACGATACAGAAACCCGAGCAGGTATGCCAAATCACGGATAGTGCACTGCCACAGCTCATGTCTCCGCAGTCTGCGCATAATCTGCGGCTACGTAGAATGACTTGCGATGCAGATGCACTTATACGGTAAAAAGGGAAGGGAAGGGTTGAAATACACGTCTGCACAATAAAATTTGATGATGGGAAAACGTGAAACATAGTACGTTGCGACAAATTCCTGATAAGGTAGAAGGAAAGAGACAATAATGCCGAAGATGCATCTATTGACATACAATTTAAAAAGAGTTTCCGGCCAAGCCGACGAAGGAGCCGAGGCTGGAATTTAGACACGATTAATGTAACATTATTCGTCAGTATGTCGTTATTATTTATTCACTTTCCGGCCTGCAGAGAAACACAGAAATAACACAAAATGCGACACAGATATATATATATATATATATATATATATATATATATATATAGATAAATAGATAAATAGATAAATAGATAAATAGATAAATAGATAAATAGATAAATAGATAAATAGATAAATAGATAAATAGATAAATAGATAAATAGATAAATAGATAAATAGATAAATAGATAAATAGATAAATAGATAAATAGATAAATAGATAAATAGATAAATAGATAAATAGATAAATAGATAAATAGATAAATAGATAAATAGATAAATAGATAAATAGATAAATAGATAAATAGATAAATAGATAAATAGATAAATAGATAAATAGATAAATAGATAAATAGATAAATAGATAAATAGATAAATAGATAAATAGATAAATAGATAAATAGATAAATAGATAAATAGATAAATAGATAAATAGATAAATAGATAAATAGATAAATAGATAAATAGATAAATAGATAAATAGATAAATAGATAAATAGATAAATAGATAAATAGATAAATAGATAAATAGATAAATAGATAAATAGATAAATAGATAAATAGATAAATAGATAAATAGATAAATAGATAAATAGATAAATAGATAAATAGATAAATAGATAAATAGATAAATAGATAAATAGATAAATAGATAAATAGATAAATAGATAAATAGATAAATAGATAAATAGATAAATAGATAAATAGATAAATAGATAAATAGATAAATAGATAAATAGATAAATAGATAAATAGATAAGATAGATAAATAGATAAATAGATAGATAGATAGATAGATAGATAGATAGATAGATAGATAAATAAATAAATAAATAAATAAATAAATAAATAAATAAATAAATAAATAAATAAATAAATCATGTAAAAGAACTTAAACCCCAGGCTCAACCCAACGAATATTTCAACCTAGCCCACAACAGCGCGCCAACTGGAGCCGCGGACAAGAATGATCCATCACGCGAGCAGGTAGGGCGAAGAGTGTGCGTTCGTACATGCAGCGGCCGAAGGGTGCGCGTTGTACTCCAGTGTTACGCCGCCCTAGGCAAGCGCCTGTCGTTAACTAACAGCGCCGCGCCGGCCCCAACAGATTGCCAGCCGGCGTGGCTGGAAATTCGGCTCGTCCTTTGAGTGAAATTGCTTCAGCAATATGTTCTCCCTGACAGCCGGCTCGCTCCGACGGGCTCTTTCCCCTCCCTAACACCCTCCCCCTCCCCTCCACCCCCGCCCCCGCCCCCACCGCCGCCGACGCTCCGCGCAAAACCAAACGCTGCGGTTGAGTACGTTCTGTCTGTCGGTCGCGGAGAATGGTGGTCGTGGGGAGGGAAGGGTGTGTGTTGGTTGGGGGAGGATGCCGGCGGCGGCGGCGGCGGCGGTGGCGGCGGCGGCGGCGGCGGCGGCGGCGGCGGGGGCGGGGGTGGGCGCCGGTTGTAACTGGTTGCGTGAGCGCAGTCAGAAGGAAACTGCACAGCTTCCGGAGTGTATGGCTTTATGAGCTTCGGCTGTTTGTAATGAACATTCATCTCCATCACGATTTGAAAGGTAATATAAGCGGAAAGAGGAAACTAAAAGCGCGGTATGCGACATGATAGAAGAGCATGCGTTGGAATTAGGGATATGATATTTCAATATCCGAGCTGGGTACATGATGTGATTTGGATGTCGTCTGTACGTGTATGCACGTGAATATTATCATTTTTTTGTGAAACATGCTCATTTTAAAGAAATCAAAAAATAGTAAAGCCTTCGTTCAAATAGTTAGCTTATGAATGTACAGTTGTATGTCACCTAGTCTAGCATCATTTTAATTTACAGAAACAAATGTATCAACAAAACCATAGTTTATAATATTTAACGCTAACTTAACAAGTGTTTAATTATATTTTACTTTCAAATTAACGACCTTGATAATAGTGTTGCGAAATGTAAAATACTGAGTTTTATTGAAAAGTCAGAACAGAACACCTAATGAAAACTAGCATAATATTGTCTCACAAATTTAATTCCCGAAAATGTGTATTATTGAGAGTTTTATGTGGTTTGTGCTCAAACTCTATCTCTAATTCGGAAAACTCCCAAGAATTGCTGCAGCCCCAGTAACAACACATGTTTTATAGATGCCGGCAACTGTCGACGCGGAGCGTCCCAGAGCTTAACACTGATTGGTGGTTCGGCGAAGTTCGCTCGTGTTTGTCCGCTCTTGTATACGCGTGTCCTTGTCGTCAATATTTGAACGGATCTTATGAGATCGATGCCTTTCCGTTAGATAACGTTTTTGATGGAATTTCTCGATATTTTTTAGGGGTGGCCGGAAAATTGTTCGGCGTGTTGACATCTACGAAAGAGGAAAAGCGAGGATCAAGTCTGCACGAGCGCAGAGGAGAAGAGAGTGGAGAAACAGGATGAAAAGGGATGGGGAGAGGGGAGGAAGCGAGGGTGGGAGGTGGGGCCGTCGAAGTATGTGAGCAAAAGAAGAAGTTTGAAGCTTTGGTGGGGAGAGGAGAATCTCCAACTGAAAACCGATGGCCGGATTATCACGACGTCGAAGCGGTGTAAAGAGCCATTTACAATGAAAACGTAAATGTAGACGTGAGAACATAAATAAAAACTTACTATTTAAAATGACCGTGGATGTACACGTAATCAAAATCACGGATTTCGATACAATACTTTCTCGATAAAGAAATTCTATAAAGTCATCCAAGTCGTACGAATTGTCCAAACGAAATTTTCTCGCCTCATGCGCTACGCTTGGTAATACGTTTAACACAGAAGAGCTAAGATGTGTTAATACGGACAGAAATTTCGGTATTATAATATTACGTAGCCATTACAAATCCAAGGAAGTATTTGGTGTCTTAGCACAGTTCTATCCGATAGTTCTAGTACAGTACTAGTCAAAATGGAAGCTGAAATACCTGACTTAGTTTGCATTAATATTTTCCAGATTAATTGGTCTTGACTCTTGGAAACCGTTGACATCTATCCTTTTGTATTTTAATTATTTCTGTATTATCATTCTTTTATGTTTTACTACTAATTACATTCAAATTGCTTTTTTGCTTCGAGTTAGATAAAAAAATCGGCAGACTAAAGAAACTTGTTTGTTGTGTATGTCGAACGATCCAGCGTATATATGATCTTATTATTAGCCTAACGTAGGTTCTATTTTTGTTAGAATCATACAAACATTAATACTATTTGTAGATTGTGGTTGATTTCGACCCAGGCACGAAGCTAGTGTCGAAAATTTGCCAGGACTCAAATCCTAGAATCTCCTGGCCAAAGAAGCTACAGAGGCAATGATGTAGCTACTGGGCAGTTGTAATTATTTGTTTGGTGAGGGTGAAGTGTGCGTGTAATGAGGTGTAGAGATGAATACGGGGACTACAGTTAACTTGGGTATAACAAACTTCCGGTCATAGTAAAGGCATTGATCCTGATTCGCACACATAACAAATAAGCATTGGAAGATCTCTTTATAATGAATTCTCAACATCAATTGTGGTGACCGTAGTATATAACTTCCAAAAGAAAATAATTACGCACCAGTATCGCAAATTCATATAATATATATATTGTATAATATATAAATATAATGATGGCAGTTTGAAGAGTTATTTTAGCCATGGCGGTGAATGAAAACTGAAGGAACCATCCCAATAGAGTATTGCTTCAGCTCATTAATGGAAGTTCTATGCAACATGAAGACTCCTCGACGAACCAGCTTGGTTTGCAAATTTCGCTGTCATTGGTCAAACACGTAAATTTCAATAAAACTATATAAAATGGATTTCATTATAGAATCAACTGCAGCTGCAAAAATGACAACCCTAGAATGCAAGTAATATAGACGCACAACTCAATTTGTCTAAAGCAAAATGTTAAAATAAAGTTGAGCCGGAACATGGGAAAAGGGTTTTTTTCTGAAACCCTACAAGTATTCAGAAACAGGACGTTTTGCGTAATTTTTGGTCAAACTATTACACTTTAGTACAACGGAAAAAGCTACAAAATTATTAAATAAAACAGAAAAATGATTTTTTCAAAATTAATTCCAAGGAACAATGCGTTGCAGGGAAATGCGGGCGATAAAACGTGCACCGACGGCCGAGTGAGAAAGTAACAGGGGCCCGTTCTTTGATCAAGGTGGGAGGGCTGGGGAGTCGCAAGGGAAGGTTTGGAGTAAGGAAAGGGGCGTGGGCGGGGGGGGGGCGAATGACGCGCCCTCCGTCGCGCTTTCCATGTCACACGCGTCTGAGCGCCTTAAACTTCGCCCCCGCAACCCGACGCTTGTAAATTGGATTTCTATTTTAAAGAAACTTTTAAAATTGATGACTATTGATTTTTCCTGTCCGTATTATGGACTTTTAAAGGCACGAAAATTCCTCACGTTCCGAAACCGACGCGACTTTAAGCGTTTTTTGTATGTGGGTCCTGGATTTTTTTTTTTTTTTTTTGCTTCCACCGATCTCTCTCAGGAATAAAAAAAGAGCTGTAAGAAAGTCAACCTACCACTTTTCGAGGCAAAGTGAAAACTATTTTCCAAGTTGGAGGGGGCGCACAAGAAGAATAGGAAGACCAAAGAGAAAAATTATTGGAGAAATAGGTAATAGAAGAATACACGCTGTGATATACCAAAATGACAAAGCATTTTTTGTATGAAAATATCATTTATATGAAGTAGGATATAGGGATGTCAAAAGACGATCGCGAGGGCGGTCACTAAGTGACAAGTAAACAACCGGCGTTAAAAGTCATTTTCGCTAGGTGAAGAGGATGTGAAAATGACCGGACGGAGGCAGTAATACTATTGTTTTGTTTGACAAAAGAGGATGTTATAGAGATCTGATACTTTGGGTTTTAGAAAGGACAGTGACACTCTCTCTAGCAACGCGGTAATGAGCGGATCGGCTCCTGTCATTTTACCAAGTCGAGGAAAGACTGTTGATGGACAAGCAAATCCGATGCAATAACTTGTAGTATAATTAAGTCTAGCGTTTCTTATATTAGGGTAAAACGTTCTTGTGGTATAAAAACGAAGGAATTCTACAAAGTAATAGTTAGTACGTGTATATGCGTCCAGCCGTGATGCAAGGGAAGTAACGGGTAATAATAGTATCGCTGGGAGAATTTGAACATGATACATGACTATAACAAGGTTGATTTACAATTATTACAAGATAGAGAGAGCTGGTCATGACCAAAGATATGTTCATTTTGGATTAACGATGTAACAATTCATGTTTAACTTTTATTAGAATCATATTTCACATTTTAATAAATTTCAATTGGTTACTTTAAAAGAAAGCTGATTATCATTATTCGTTACGTACAATCCAGTAGTATATATTTTGATAGGATTTTCAGATTCCTCGCCAATCCGTATGGATGGCAGATTGAGTTATTGGTTACATAGTAAGCAGCAACAATTATGAACTTCGAACTCAATTAACTGAGCTAGCACGACGTAATTTTGGATGAGAAAAATAAAAATTACGTAGGAAACATCCAGAGTACAGTCGTAATTATTTCCTGGTGCTCAAATTAATACCCAAATTATTCGGAAAATAACTACCAGTGTCATTCAGACGAAAAGAGTTATTAATCTAACGTAATTAATAATTAGTAAAATTATGAATTTTTCTGATAGAGAAGAATGGTTTGTTTCAACGCATAATTCAGAAAGTACAATAAGAGACCAGGGAGATGAAGAGGAGGAAGAGACATGGACAGTTTTGACGATGAAAGTGGAGGAAGAACTTAAGAATTTGCAAAATGTTGGCAGATGGGTGATTCAATTAGTCTGATAAATAATACAAGATATTGCGGATTACAATAATGGTAGATTATTAATTTAGTGTTGGAAACAGGAAGTTTTCAACAATAGTTGATGAGAGAAGGCTGGATGAAGAAGTGTGAGTGGGAAGAGAAGACAATTAAATGAAAATGAAACGACAAAAGAAACTGGGACTCCAGATGATTGAAGGTCACAACACAAAAACATAAAAAAGCCAGAATGTGAAGGCTAAACAGAGGAACCATGGTCGTGGAAAATAGGAAGGCCAACCATTTCCTGCATAGTTACAATTTGTCCTGCCATCTTACACTTAAACACAACTTCCTTTCCCATAAAATGAAATAAAATATATACTCTTTATTCAAATAATGCTACAGGGTATCACAATTCAATAATAGCTGATATTAAGAAATATTTAGCATTTTCAATATTGAATATTACGAAAAACCTATTTTTGGTATTTGAGTTATATAATTAAAAAGAAAAACATTTTGCATTTCAGTCGCGATGCTCTCGGAATCAATTTCAAAACTGGATGTGTTCATTAATCTGCTGAACACACCCTCTGACAAAAACATATGAAAGGAATTGCAATATCAGTGAGAGAGATATTGTGAGTCTGTAGTACTTCCAAATCGTACTATATTCGGCGTATTGAAATAGCTTTTTCTTCCTATTTTTATACATCCTTCTTTTCCTCGGGTGGAAGTAATTCTAGTACACGACGTGTTACAACATTTGCTGATCGTGCAAACGTAATCGTGCGTCCCACTATTGATCAACAATAATTTTCGGAACCTTCATCTAGTGGGGGGAGATGCTGCTGGAGAAACTTGTCTCAGACCCCGATAATTTATTTCTGATACACGGAGAAACGAATTCTGTTTATGAACTAGGGAAGGAGGGAATTTTTGGATTAAAATACGGCCCCCTCCCCTTTGGATCAACAGACCAAACGGGGGGGGGGGGGGGAACAATCCCAGATCCCTCGTTTTTCTCGGCGCCCTTGGGTTTCCAGTGTAAGTTGGTTGCGTAAGTTGGTAAGTTGAAATAAGGTATTTAGCTATAATACAAATTAGATAACAATATTATTATTACCTTTACAAACGTATTTACTATATTCTAATTACATGATTTGCAAGTTATTTTATTTTGACAATCACTGGATCCCGGATTCACTGAAAATTTGTGATCATCGGCGAGAAACGGCTTGGACACAGTAAGGGATAGCGTCCAGGAGGAGGGGAAACGCTCTGGCAATGAACTAATAGACACTCGTCTGGGGACAGGAGCAAAGGTCTCTCCCTGAATTCTTAATGCGGTTGCGTTTCTTCGGCACACAGTCACTCCTTCCCTCTGAGAGAGAGAGAGAGAGAGAGAGAGAGAGAGAGAGAGAGAGAGAGAGAGAGAGAGAGAGAGAGGAGAGAGAGAAGAAGAGAGAGAGAGGAGAGAGAGAAAGAAATGAGCAGTACAGGCGTGAGAGGAAAGGGAAGTTCTTCCTCAGGGACTGCAGGGAAGTTCCTGCTAAAGCAAAGGAAGTACTCTTCGGTGTTGCGAGACTAGGGAATTTTACACCCTAAATTGGGGTACTTTTGCTGTGCGAAAAATTGGCAAAACGAAATGCAACACGTGGTGCAACAGAATGGCGCAGACGTTTTCGCATTAGTTCTCCAATATTTTTAGTCTACACTTGCCTTTCAGTATTGTCCCCCTCTCGTCACGGCTGCAATCTATGGACGCCAAAACGACATTTTTATCATATTTTTTGAATTTTTACATCCACTAAGAGTAGAATTGAAATATTTTTTTAAGAATAATACAGAAGAATCCAACATATGACAGTATGAACATTTTCACTGAACAATTAGCTGCCGTTCTTGAGAAAATGTCATTTGATCATTTCTGAAAATGCCCAATTTTGAGCTCATTTTCACAGAGAATTTTTGAGTTTTCGAGAAACTCCACAAGAAAGTGTTTAAAGCACTTGTGTTTTTAAATGCGGTAATGTCTAGAAAATATCCGTAATGTAATTATTGATGATGTGAGAGATATTTAAAAAAATACGTTGGTGTAATTTTTAAATGATCTAAAAAATGCATCATAGTGATGATTATGCCGTGTTCTTCAGAGCATGTAGCACTATTTGCACAGAAAGTTAAAAGAAAAACGCTTCACTTCATAAGAATTTTTTTTAATTTTATTTTCATATTGCCCATAATTCCTGAAAAGAACGAAAATTTAAAAAGATATATGTCCTCATTTAGAGATATAATTTTAAAGTACAGAATTTATTTAGATGAAAACATTCTATCTTCATTATTGCAGTTGTAGCAAGACGCCGAAAAAAAATGAACTTTTGGAATTTTCGAAAATACAGATATTTCAACGAAATTGTTGTCTCGTTTTTAAGCGTCCTTGATGTTATCCGAAGACGAAGTTTAATAAAAAAATAAGAGAAAGTTTTGAGAAAAATTTGAAAATGTCCGAGAGACTTCATTTAAAGAACCCCTAAAAATTAAAACATCGCTTTAACATTCAAGTGGCCACGACAGTCAGTGAGATCGACTGGGAAATTTCAATTTTGGTGAAAATCCTACTTATGGTTTAGCTCCTAATGTTCATTCGCAGATGGAGGAGAATTGTAGCGGCCGGCTGCTCTGATCGGTAGTTTTCCGTGGTTTCTCCGATCAACACCAGGCGAATGCCGGAGCAGTACCCTACCACACGGGCCACGGACCGCGCGCGATCTGTCCTTCCTCTTCCTGTCCTATCCTCTCCCTTACAACACACACTTACCTAACATGCACTAACTACCACATATTCCGGGAGCTTAGAGCTTGTCCCGGCTGGGCGGTGCCCCGCTGGTGGGAGAGTCCTGGTTAGGGGGAAACCCCACTAGCCGACGGTAGGTCGGCGCCGGATCTCGCCATCCAGCGGGGGAAGATCACCGCCACCTCCCGAGAAAAAAAACATGCACTACACGAACGGGACTAATGACCAAAGTAGTTGACGCGCCCGGAAACACGCATTCATTCGCAGCCAGGCGAGCGGGCGGACGGACGGATGGGCGTTTTGCCGTAAAACAAGTTTTGGAAGAACCTATAAAACGTGGATTCTGACTACACAACGTTATGGGAAGTACAGTCGACTCCGGTGATAGTGAACTCCTGGGGACTCAAATTTTAGTTCACTATATCCGAGATTCACTATATCCGGTGATGTCAAAATTAAATAGAATTTCTCCATAACGATTGAATTTATTAATATAGATATACAGCAAAATACATTTCCAGCACGAAATAAAAATCATTAAATGTCCTTAAAAATGAATTATTTTTAATTGTTGCTTCGTTCATTTTCATTAGATCCTTCTCCACAGTTCGTGCTGTCCCCATACTTGATTCTGCATTGTCCTCTGTCTCTAGGAATCACAATACAGTCTTCACGTCTTTCAATGCATCTTGCACTGTTGAAACACCGTCTCACTCCCCGAAAGCCATTCTATTCGCTTAATAACATGCCAGATCCGATTAATTTCCAGTACTTATTTCCTACGTTAATGATAGCCGAGGTTCAGGTTCACCATAACTTACTCCTCTTATGTTTCTTGGTAATGTAAGTGAAACTGAACCAGTGTTTTAAGTTCGCTATAACCGAGGGTTCACTATATTCGAGTTCACTACACCGGAGTCGACTGCAATACACTACGTATATTAACAAGAATTATCCCTTTTTCGGTATCAGGGATCTACAATATGAATTTTCCGGCCGAAAATCCGTTTTTCCACCGCATCATTGCATAAGGTTTTACAATCCGTACATAGTTTAGCAGCTTGAATGATATAGTGGTTTTCATGCCGGACTACTGTTCCCAAGTTCACAGATCGGGGTTTGCGTCTAAAGTAGATTTTATTTATTTGTTCTCAAAAATCGACGGAATGTATGCGGCCGCTTGTCAGCATGTAAAACAGGTCCCAGGAAAGGCACCAGGCCGACCCTGGCAAAATTAAATGCTGTAGCAATTCAGCACCAATGGGAGTTTTGGTTTCAATTATTGGATAAGATTGTAGAATTCTATCATGGCCTGTGCTATCTGGTATTGAAATCAAACGTCAAATTTGGTGCATTACTGCCGCTAAGGAAATCAATAACATAGTGCCCTAGGTATACTTTTTTTTTAATTTGTTGCGTCTACTTCGACGCAACGCGTCTCCAAGCCCCTTGGGGGGCGTTGAGCGCTTTGCGCTTCTGGGAGTAATCCTCCCATTACTGCGCTTGTTTTATGGAGTAATCCTCCGTTAACATTGTCTGTCGCGTCTCGTCATAGTCGGTTGTCAAGAGGACCGCCAGGTAGCATCTCCGCGTACGCGCCTCCTACCGCGCGCTCCTGCGTCACTACCCAGCGGCCAGAATTAGGAAGGAATAAGGATAGGGGTAGGGTTTAGGACACTTCACAGGGGTTGGACTAGCCGTAATGAAGCAGCCAGGATATGTCTTGCTCAGGATATGTCTCAGAAGATAACGGTAGTGGCTTCTGGAACTATACTTGCTCAGGATATGTCTCACAAGATAACGATAGGGGCTTCTAGAGACTAGCCTACGCTCTGATCAGTATATGGCACTACTTCCAACATAGGAACGTAACGCTCGCCCAAAACATTCTAGGTGATAAAAGATCTAACTTCATGAAAGAATTAGGAACATTTCTAGGAAAGGTTCGGACCATTAGAGAAACTGAAATTAGGAAGTGGGAAAACAGCATTGGTTAGTACGAGCAGAGCCTAGACTGGAGAGAAATAAATAATAAATCAATAAACTAAAAATAATTTAGTCAGTAAGTTAGGTTAGGTTAGTAAACAGTACAAAAAATTTTTAAAAGTTATAAATTGTAGTCAATTGTTAAGTATAAGTAGATAAATAAGTCAATAAAAAATATATTAACTTAAAATAATTGAAATAAGTTAAATAAATTAAAATTAAATTAATAAAAATAAGTTAAATAAATTACAATTTAATTAAATTAAAATAAAATAAAAGGAAACGGTTAAAATAAAACACATGAGAGGGCGAAGGAAGTGGAATCGGAAATGTTAGGGCAGAGGCGTTGGTGCGCACGATTTTCTGTGGTGCTGTTACGCCCGCGCCAAATAAATAAATAGTTAAAAACCGGATAGAGTAGCATGTACTCGGCTTCTGACGGCAGGTTTTTCCCCTTCAGGGGTTTTTTCCTCAGCCGTACCTTATGGTCTCGTTTCCGCGGCTTTGATGCGATGGAGAGACCATTTGGGGTGAATACCAGAATGCAAAAGGTTAGAACGCGGTAGAATGTAGGTATTGTATGGCTTAAAGGCCTTCGGCCTAGCCACATTGCATCAAGTTTTCTAATTTGGCTGTAATAATTACCTATTAAATAAAAAAATATATGGCACTGAAAACAAGTTTAATTGTAATTAACTAAGAAACTAATTAGATTGCAAGCTCTTTGAGAAAAAATATATACTTGTTACTTTATGTGAAATTTGAGTGAATACCAGGAACTGGTAAAATAAAATTTAAAATAATTGTAAATAAAATTTTAATAAAATCTAATTTTTAGTGAATATCTGGAACTAGGAAGTTGTTAACGCTGCAAGATAGCTTCAGTAGAACTGTTTGAGAGAGCAATAGAATGATGGATGGGTTGCTCGCAAAGCTTGGCTACCCACTTCCTAGCTTGCCACTAGGGAAAATGCTGAAAAACAATTATTCGAGAACTATTAGTTTATCTCAACGTAATAAATATTAATGATGGAAGGAACTTGTCAATTTTACCTTGCTATCAATGTTTCCTTAGACGAACAGAAGATTGTTTTCAATTATAATTCATGCAACATACCATTTCAGCTTGATATTGCCACTTACGCGCACTAGACACCCATTGCTACCACTAGTCAAAAATAATTTATTCCATGCCACCCAGATGTGAATTACCACGCCTTTTTACTGGCGAGGTGATGTTTTGTGTATACACACGTCTGCAAGATTCTTCAACAATAACTTCCAACAATACGATCATAAAGCCGTTGTATTTCTTCGAAATCTCGACAATGATAATGCTTTTGCGCGCCAAAACCTCTCAGCTGATGTCGCAATACCAACCCTACATAATTAAATTAATAGTCGGAAGCATATATACGTGCATCATAACGGTGTTTTACTTGCGCGAGGCGAGTCGAGTAACCGCGAAGCTGTCTTCGCCACTACCCTTTTAAATAACGCTGTTGCATCTCGCTTTTATTTAGAGAACTTTTAACTTTGAAATGTTGATACTTCACAGTGTGTCCGGTACCTGGCGCTACCTACAGGACTTCTGCGAAAACAGTTCAACTCTACAGCTGTTTGGGTCCTTCCAATGAGTTTCCCGGGAAAGATTTATTTATTTATTTTACCTCAAAAAACAGTTAAAACTGCGTATGACGTTCTATGGGGAAAAGTGAATTGTGTGCACATTTCCAAAATTCTGTGATCCCTACACTAAGTCATATACTACTTAAATTTTGAAAGGAAAAAAAGGGGGGAAGCGGGTGGTCTGTTTATTTCGACGGCTGGACAATTATATCAAATTTTTACCTCGTTTACAGATACGAAATGATTTCAAATACATTGGATACCATATTTCTGGTTATCAGATTTGGTCAATAATGCTTGTTGCTACCTTTTATTATTAATTCGACTAATGCCGGGTATTCGGGAACTTAAAATTCCGAGCGTAGAATCCCTTGTTTGTAGCATTTTTATAAACATTTCTTAATGTTGTAATAAAGACCCAACTGAAATGTACAAAGTGAAGACAATACCAGTTTCACTGTACCAAAACAAATCGTGGTTATTGAGGAAAAAGAAAAGTAGTATAGCCTCCAAGCTTTTGAAATGAAAGATTGTAGGAGCAGCAAATGGCAGTAGCCTTCTAAACCTGATCAGAAATGAAAGGTTCCAAAAATACCGCACCGTTTTCTTCATATTACATAAAATAAAAGAGAAACGCGCATTTTCCGAAGAGAAATATTTAAATATAATCCGAAGGAAATATTAAAAATATTGCTATAGAAATAATTAAAAGTGAGTCATTTAGGATGCTAATTGCGAAGATTAGTACTTCATTGAAATACATTTATGTTATTTTATTTTATAAATAAATAAATAAATAAATTGAAATAATGTAATAGTACATATGTTAATATGTTGTATAGGTTGTTTTTTTATATAGGACTTATAGACAAAAACAGCTTCAATTTATTATAGACAACGTATCACATTTTGTTTTATTAATAGACTTAAATGCGACGTTTCGAAATCATCCCTTGATTTCTTCTTCAAGCAACCTTGGTAATTACATGTCAATAATTAAAAATACATAAGTATAAGTAAAACAACAAATATTTGGGCTAAAATATGCCTTTGTCAACATAATAAAACATCCAAATAAACATTTATTAAAAACGAGTTTTTCCCATCACACCAGAAGGGTGGTGGAAAAATAATCATTATTACCGCAAACTTGGGTATAGCAGTCCGATACTCTAACCGCTACACCATGGCCGCCAAGGCTCGCAAAGATTCGGCGTGATACGAGCTGCCTAAAACGCAATTTTTAAAACACCTTCAATTGTTACATTTTTGCAATTTTTAAAAATTTCTGATCAGCTCTGTCAAGTCTCCATGAGAGACCGTGTTACAAGAGCCAACTTCGTGGTTTTTACATTAAAAAATCTGACGGTGAAAATTGATTCAAACTCCACCAGTACATTGAAAAATGACGCATTTCGATCAGTTCTATGAAAAGGGTAAGTTAAATGAATCACGTACATCCCTCTATTAAATTAAGGTTGTTAGAGGGACTGATGAAATTGTTTTGTTTTTTTCGGTTGTCCATCCTTGAGATATACAATTTTACTTTTACTTGAAAATGATAACAGACCAAGTATCCAGTGGTGATGCATTGTTTGTGATTAATTATATATACCTGATGACTGAAATATAAAACGTATTTTGATAGAATATTTTATAATAAACGAAATAACATTAAATGTTTTACAGGCAAATTTTTATTGACAAAGCATATAAATATTTGCCTCGAGATAAAACTAAATGTTTCAATTGAATTACGCTATTTAAAACAACAGCAAAAGGAAATGTATTTAATGTGTAAATAGGTTCTGCCTGTTCAGCATTTATAACTTGCCTTTACTTACGATACATAAATACGATGCAATTTTTAAAGAATAATTCATAATTTTTTATAGATTTTCGTATATTTTCAGAATATGTGAGGTCAATTCAAGATAATTCGATAAATGAAACTTTGCGGTTATATAAATGAATTCTGGAGAATGTACGTAATTTTTCATTCTCTTATTTTGATGTGAACATGCAACGTTGAAGCAGAGTAATAAATGGAGGTGAGCTATGTTTATCATAATTTCTTGATGAGCCTATATAATAAGGGCAATTGGTAAAATTCTCGAAGAAAGATATTGCTAAGAATAAAGTAAACTGTATTTTATATTCTGAATTTCTTTTGGAATTCTCACACAACTGAAATGACGAGTATTTCATTTTCTTTACTATCAAATACAATTTTAAATAAATAAAATCTTGCAACATTTTCAAACATATTCTTAGAACCAGTATACTTATTATTTTTATTTTAGTGACTTTTCTCATTCAAAATTTAATTTCAAACTGCCAAATTCTTAATCTTATTTTTTAACAACTATGATATGCAAACATTTTATATTTAATGCACTTTGTTACTATTGCTTGAATACAATACTTAATGTCCACGAAGATTTATTATTCACATTATCAAATTTGAATAACTGATCACGTTGGGTGCCGTTATTCTTAATTAAAGAATGTTGTGAATTTCGTCATTTTACATCTTCAACTTGATGTCAATTATATTTTGAATTTTCACATTCATTATTATTTATTCTTTGAAATTACTTTCATATGTTACGCTTCACAGAGCAACGTCAGTGAAGAAAGAATTTACATATAAAAGTGACCAGTTTTGTAAAAACAAATACAAAGTAACGAACTATTGGGATAATTCAGAGAGTATAAGCGAAGGTTAATTGCATGAACAATCAATATTTGTCGGGAGTATAGATGTTAAGACCAAGTTCTTAATTTGAGAATAATGTATAATTTCAAAATGAATTATTTAATGCCCCACTTTTCTTATCCATTGACAGAATGAAGACCGGCAACGTTGTATACTCTTTGGTTGTATTCTGCTTCCGTGTGTAATTCATGTTTCTCGACAATTAACACAATCACCGAGTTTTTCGTTCATTGTTGAAGCTAAGTGTACGAAAAACGTGTTTACAAGAAATAATGTCCACGAAGAAATATCCTAGCAGTTAAAATTTTCATACTCCACTGCAAAAAAAGGTATGTGATCAGGTATCATTTTCCAAACGACTTCATTAATTCATTCTTTACATTCCGGTACTTACAGTGAACTATTTTGCATTCTATCCGTTTTAAGGTATCGCGATAAAACTAGTGGTACACTTCACACTAAATTAGAGTTAATAATTATTTAAATGACAATAGTTATTTACAATATGGTTGAGCTCACAGTTCTGCTAATACACTTATTACCAGTTGGAACATATCCATAATGGATAATAAAGTGCATTGAAAGTAGTGATATTGGATTTATTTACATTGCCGCTGGTTGATAAAACTATTTCGAGTAACGAATATACTATGTAGAAATGCAGTAACATCATTTAGGAAGAATTAAAAACTACACTGCTTTATTATATTATGACCTAGCAACAATTACAAATAGGTGCAAACATTGTTGCTTAATGTCTTTATTTACTCTATCAATATTTGAATAGAATAGAATTAAACGAGAAATATAGTTAAATGACGGCAGTGATGTGTAAATATTAAATCCATCGTGGAAATTACATTATTTCCACCACTGCAAAAATTTGAATGCAAATTATGAATGCAAAAAATTGCTTGATGCAAAAATGAAAAAATTATGATTGTCAGAGTGATGCAAAAATGACTGAAATTCGTTAATATTTCTTATTTTACTTTCTCATAATCATGATATAAACTACAATAATGGTATAAACGTTTCTTCCCTTGCTTAAGTCTGAAATAAACATTTAAGTTAAATAATATTTTATTAAAATTAGTAAAATGTATATGTCTGAGGCTGATCCTAACAAATGGTCGTACATAATATCTTTCATCGATGTTTCGAAATGCTGTTTTGCTGTTGATTTTCGTGAATTTGATACATGTATTTGTTAAATCAGAAGTTTCCGGTGGCACAAATATTTTGTTCACCAGAAGGGAGTCTCAACAACGTGAACAGAAGAATTTTATAGCAAACGCAATTTTACAGCCAACTCATTTTGATACCAAGTGGTCCGCGAGGTGCAAACGCACCTTGCTACTTGACGAATCCAACGTGCTACGTTTGTGAGGGCCTTCGCTCGCTAGACTGATTCGCGCCTCCGCCATCGCTCCGGCGCTCAAGCTGATTTATAAACCTCCTTCGCTATAAGAGAATTTATTTTAAAGGAAAATACAACGTTCTGAACTGTAATTTGATTCTTTTGTTCCTTGACAATAATGAATTGTTAAAGAACCCCCCAAAAAAGTGCCACCCTGAACTTCCGATCAAACTATGTATTTTAATTTTGATTATAAGCGTATTTAGGCAATATTTTCATACTCTAAAAGGTATGTGATTTAAATGTTTTTAAAATGTTCTCATTATAGGTGCATTTTCTCATCCCTAATTTTGATCAAATGAAATTCACGTCCTTTTATGAGTACCACATAAACATTACGTACTTTTAAATTCCAAAAGTGCAAATGTTACTTATGATTTTACAATCATAACTATGAGTATTATATTGTTTGTTTTAGTAAAATAAGTAAAAGGAAACGTCGATAAAATAAGTAATAAAAGAAATCATTATATGGAAAATATGTAAAAAGAGCTAAGACTTGAAGAATTTTCTCAGAACTTTATTTTTTCGAAAAGTTGAAAAATATTTTTCAGTTCCTTACTGTTCTTAGTAAATTCAATGGAAGGTTCGTAACTATATCTTGTAATCATTATTCAAATCTACCAGAAACAGACAATAAATAAACAAAAATTTTAATATGTGGTAACAGTAATGTCAAATCGGCTTCTTCGATTTCATTCCAGCAAACTCGAAATAGGCTGAGGAGATTAAAAGTATTCAAACATTCTCATATTTTGTTGGTTTCAAAAAAATAGTTAAAAATTTATTTCAAATATATAATTTCGAGGACAATATTTTGCATACGCCAAGAGTAAGTTGTTTTGGCACATAAGTTCCAATGTTTCTACTGCACCTTTCGTTGGTTTATACTTCAGAATTATAATAGGCTGTTTCACCGGTGCCTGATTATATGCCTGTTAGGCTATCGAGAAATTATCTTACTAATATGTTGAAACCTTGAGTTTTCCGAGTGCCTGATAAATGTGTCCGGTGGTTGAAGTAACCGGTAAATAATCTGGAGATTCGAGAGAATGTTTAATGTTTATCTAAAAGATAATCCCAAAATAACAGAAGTTGTGTGTTAACTTGTTGTGCTACAGATTTTCACGGAATATCTGTGGTATTTCGGTGATGGACGACGAATTGATGGCCGCAGAGACGGCATGTCGGCCAGAATGTTTCGAGATCCTTGACCAACAAGATGTCAGCTCCCGTTTTAGGTTAACGAATCCTATGGTAACCGAAGTTGTCTTTGATAAAACAGAAAATTAAAACAGCTAATTTGTTTGCGTATACATTTTACTTGCATTACATTACATTTCCGCAAGTAGTGGTCCTACTAAATTTATTTTGGGTCAGGATAATAAAATGTATTCTTTGTGTTTGGTTAGCAATTCTCAGGTATCACCGAAACCGAGCCAACGTACCGATTTCTCACTCTGCGTTATTTTGCAACAGGATCATTTTTTATCGTAATTAGAGACCAGTAGAGTGAGCAAATCTACTACTTCAAATGTAGGAAGGGAAGTGTCTCATGCCATTGCAGGATTGAGATCTATGTTCGTGAAGTTTCCAAGGAATATCGAAACATTACCCAAGAAGATTTTTATGAAATTGCTAGATTTTCTAGGGTTCCCGCAGCAACAGATTGCACACTTGTTCCCTTTCAATCACCCGGTAACATGTAACATAGAGTTTGTGGATGTTTGAGAGAAGTGACATCTCAATATTATCATTTACAGGATAATAGTTTTATCCTGAGTGGATACGATTTTAATAGTGTTCTTCTCTAGATACCGACTCTCTTATGAACCATATTCATGAATTTATTTTCATATAATATAAATATTGATATAAAATATATAATTGACATGATTACGTCAACAAAAAAATGACCAACAAATTTTGAAGATAGTGAAACGAATCAAATATAAAAGTTACACAGAAATCAAAGATGAAATTCATTAAAAATCCTACACACAAAGTATGATAAAATAAAACAAACATTTATACCAAACTCGCACACAGCTCACACCGAAGTGAATTGTAACACAAAATAACGATGAATAAAGCGAAAGCCATCGCATACTTCCATCAGCAAACTAAATTCAAATTCACGCATACAAAGCGCCTGTGAGTCGAAAATGTGACGCTGCTGGTGGTGAAAGAACAATCAGCAACATTTATCATAATGATATGTCAGATATATGAACAAGGAAGACCTTGATGAATTAAGGTCAATCTTTAAGGAACAGATTTAATTAAGGTAAAAATCTTGTATCTTCATAATTGTAGTTGTAAGTGTACATCAAAACAAAAATGAAATTTAACAATTTTCGAAAAATTAGAGTTCTCAACGAAAATGAGTCCTGTCCAATTTTCTTAAACGTCCTTCACAGTATCCAGCAACGAAATTTAATCAAAATCATTTGACACTTTTTTTAAATGTCTTAGAGACTTTATGTAAAGAATCCCCCAAAATTAAAAATATCGATTTCAAATTCAATGATCCGCGATATCAGCCAGATCAATTGGGAAATATCAATTTTGGAGGAAATCAGCTGAACGAGCCACCTGCGTTGTTCGCAGACGGACAAACAAACGTTTACCGTCATTCGATTTTTATGTATCAAAAATTCACAAAACATGAATTCTGGCTACACCACATGTGAGAATTTTTTTCTAAATTTAGCAACTGGATTTATATACTTTTTCGGTATCAGAGGCCTATAATAAAAGTTTTTCTACCCAACATTCGCCGGTTCTTCGCGCAGCATTACATCACTTTTTTGCTAGTGTAAAAGGGGTAGCGAGAAAGTAAAATTCTCTCACTGACTCGCGAAGAATCGCAAATGATACAGACCAAATGTCTCATAAGTACAAGTCTCTCAAAGAGGCATATGATCTGAATTATAATCATACTGCTAGTGGCTAATTGACTATAGAGGAATAGTGAGGAAAAGATACAAATTTATCCTTCTGCACCAAAGTACTCGAAGTGTTTTGATTTTTAATTTATTTTGTAAAAAACAGTAAAAACCAGATATGACGTATAGGAGATAAGTGCCTTTGTGCCATATTCTTGAATCATGCCCCTTTCATTCACAGACACAACAGTTCGGTTGAATATTCATCCTCCTAATTTGTAGTGAACTAATTTACCAGTAATAATACAATTAATGAATGTTTTAAACTATTTAAACAACATGGAAAACGTAGTCAAAATCAGAAATATTGGCAAAATCTAGAAGGAAAACATACATTACTTTTATATTTTCTGTCATCTTTATTAAGTGATTTATCTGCATCACGGAGAATTATGATATATGAACATCTATTGAAGTTGATAGTGCTTTCGGAACCTCTGAGTTTGGAGTACTCGATTTATTTTTCCTTCAAGTTAATGTTGTGAATTTCAGCTAATTCGTTCTCATGAATATGCAACATATAAAGCCAGAACAGAATCGATCATCCAAATCTAGTGTCAGTGACGACGGCGTTTTGACAGCGTCAGTCATTGGATGTTTCAATATACTACAATGAATAAACAGATTGATTAAAAAATCTATGAACACGCTTTTCGTAAGAAGCAAAGTTTATGAAATATGTTTATATAAAACATAAAAATAACTATTATATTCAGTTCCAATGTGTTTAAAGAGTCAAAATAATTAGCAATTCGGAAAAAATAAAGTTCCGTTGTAGAAACAATTTTTTCCCGCCTTCTTAAATTTGACTTAGGAATTAACAGTAAACTATTAAATTTTAAATAACAATCAAATTGCAAGCATTCAGTAACAATTTTATAGGCAAAATTGTTTCGTAAGTGATGTATTCTTTCACAAGCAAAAGCATGTGGTTGTGGCTTTAGAACCTGGCTAAGTTACGAACCACCTATTCCGTAAACTTTGTTTACTGACTTCAAATGCTACGTTTAACATTTGTAACTAAAAGAATCCTATTCATAAACTTAAATTCTTCATGTAGAAGTATAAGTCGATGCTAATATTCAAATATTTTTCGTTTTAGCTTCATACATACTGATTTACCATTTTGTTTACTAATATCTAGCGATCCAGTACCAATCTTCCAGACACAATCGGCGCGTTTCGAATTTTCGCATATCTAACCAAAGATGTTTTAACGCCCATGTTTCCTTGATCTCTGGAATCTCCCAACCATTTATCAATGTTGAGTTATGAAATAAAATTAGACTCCATTGTTATTTACAACTTTTGGTAATGAAGTTTTCTTTTTCATGTAATAGAGACTATATCAAACAAAAAAATTATTTGCTATAATACTAGACTTCCTGTCAACAGAACAAACAAAAATCGACGTTCTTTTGCGTCTATGGAAATCGAAAAAAAAAATCCTCCGCGTGATCTTTAAATATTATTAAACAAAGAAGTTTCTTTTTTTATATTTGAATTTCCCCAACAAAGAATTTTTTAACATTCAAAAACGTTCTTGAAAATGCCTCTAATGCTGTTAAATTCGGTATATTGTGCTCTATAACAGTTTAAAAAAAGAGCCAGTACACCGCATTGTGGCCCATGGAGCTACCATGCCGTTAGGATGAGCCAGTTATTGTCAATGAAAATATTTAAAATGTTTGAAATGTAATATATACACATTTTGAGTTTACGAAAGTTGGTCGAACTGAAATTCGAAATTACCTAATGTTTTCCCAGTACTTTTTACTTTCTCGTATACGTACGTATATATGGAGTAATATACGTAGTATAGAGAAAGTTATGTAATGCTGCGAGAAAAAACGGGGGATTTTCGGCGGATAAAAATTCATTGCCGGACTCTGGTGACAAAAAACGTTCTTAAAACCAGTTGCTAAATTACGAGAAAAAACTCCTCTAACACGTGGAGTAGCCAGCATCCCTGTTTTGTGGGTCCTTGATGCCGACAAAAACAATTGGAAGCAGAACGTCTATCCGTCTGTCTGTCCGTCCATCCGTCTGTGAACACTACCAGCGCCTAAACCACAAATACTATCTTTTCCAAATTGAAGAATTCCAAATTCTATGTCAATCTGCCTCTAATTGAAGCTTTGAAATTTTGAAAAACATTTTTTTTAAATTTGGGGGTACTTTACGTGACTTCCCCCGAAAGTTTTCAAAATTTTCTTAAGAATGGCTCCAAATTTTTCTTTAAATTTCTTGTAAGAATAAAATAAAGTACGCTTATAAAGTCATGCCTTCACTTTACAAGAATAAAATTGAAGACAGATTTTCACTTCAAATTAAATTTTTCCCCATAAACAGTTCTATAATTAGGTCATGCATGTTTTCGAAAATTTTTGTAGTTTTCTTGAAAAAGAGCATGAAATATTAGCAATTTTTAAAGTTACAAAACAAGATTTTCTACGAAACGGCTCCAAATGTTTTCTTTGAAATTTAGTACCAAATGCATCCTATCCGATGAAACAAACACCATATTACTATATTCTTTTGTTTGTTGAAAAATTACAAAAATGTAGTTTTTTTGACTTATCTATCACATCGGTAATATTACAGGCGATTTATTTACATTATTAAATTAATGAGTACATGTGCTTTAAATAATGTCAAATAAAGTTTCTCGAAACCTTAAGTTTTCTGTAAAAATGAGCTAAAAATTCCGCATTTTCAAAAACCCTCAAACGCCATTTCCTCAAAAATGGCTCCACATTTTTTCTTCAAATTTTTCTTATGGATAGTGCTAATTGCACTGTTTAATATTACGTAAAGTTCATTTTGGCGTATTCTTTTTTTTTATTTTTTTTTAATTACACAAAAGTAATTTTTTGAAATGTCTGAATGAAACGCTATAAATATTGTGACGTTGTGGGAACACAACAGCAATCACAGACACCAGCTTAAGATATTTACAGATTTATTAGTAAGTATTTACAAATAAATTGTTTGATCCGTTAAGTAGCTCTGATAGACCCTATACCCCGATCGCAAGAGCGATTCTTAAAAGATGCAAATCTGCGTGACTCGTGGCCTTCGCCACTCCTCAGCGAGCTTACGCGCACAGCGTAGAGCCCCGCGCTTTTCGCTCTAGCGGCGTCCCAACACATGGGTTGCCCTACGAGCATAGCTCGTCTCTGCACGCCCTAGGCGCAAGTTCTGTGCGTTCGCACGAGGTTTTCACTCAACCCCCGCGCTTTTCGCTCTCGCTTATATACCTTCCAGACCACGTGACACGCAACGTCATCTTGCTTTCGCGCGGCACTTCATGCCATGCTTACCGCCAGCTATCGACGTGGGTAACGCCGGAACCTGGACAACCAGACGGGTAGTATATTTTTCCGTCGAACTTTATGTGGGATCCGGAGTACGCCGAAAAGGACCCTTCTCACAATCCTGTCCAATGGTCAACGCGCCAAAGGCCCAACTGGGCGTAGCAGGAGCTTGGCATCGCCTTCTCATGGCCTGCACCTTCAAGCTAACGACGTGAGCGGTTGCGAAAGACTCAGGGTCCAAGAGGTCGTCTACGACACTCCACCTGAGACCAGGATAACCTACGCCATCGTGATCCTCCCCTGCGGGGATGGCGATGGTGACCACGCCCCCGCTGTTAGAGAGACTGGTCATCGCACAACGGGGAAGGTCTCTTCTCGAAAGTGGCAGGGGGAGTCAAGAGTAGGGTTTCGGGGCATCGCCGCCAGGGGCGTCAGCGGAAGAGAATAAATATTTGCCCTCTTTCCGACGCGTCACTTGAAGGAAGGTGCTGACCAGATCGCTGAGACGGGCCGCTTCCCAAGTACGCCCCTCGGAAACACGCGGCAAAGACTCTTGTAGCCGAGATCGCTAGGCTGAATGCGCGTCCGGGATTGAAGGGTCACTGGTTCAGATCTCGCCTCACAAATTAATTTTTTACTTATTCAAGGTCAACTACTAAGGTCATATAGAAGCCACTGTAAGTAACATTGGGGATAACGGTATACGGACACACAAACATCCATGGATCGGGAGCGAAATGACCCCGCGACCTTTCAGGCACGAGACACCTACGGCTTCTCAGCCTTAGTAACCTTGACTATCCAGGACGGCAATGAATGTTTAATTTTTTGTGGTGAAACTTAATTCTGTTATTTTCCCTCAAGGGTAAGATTCAACGCAGCTTTACCCCTGATCCCGCCCGGCGATCCACCCACTCCTTATCATTCGTAACTAACGCCTTGGGAGGGGCAAATCCCACTCCCTCCCTCCACCTCACCCCCTCCTTCACTTCGCCCTGTCGAGATACTACCTATCGATAACCCGTCGAGGTACCTTACCCGCTACTTCCTCGGTTATCGCCTAGACGCATCTGTGATTTTTGGATAGCTAAATGATGGCTAATGATAGGATAAAGTGAGGAATAATTAAAGGAGCATACTGGTGGAAATCATATTAGCAGAGAAAAAGAGAATACTCCACGAAAACCACCGGGAGCGGTAGCTCAGTGCATCAACTGATGCCACTGCAGCGCTTCTGACCGGGAGGTACTATGTTACACTCCCGACGGCGGCAGGATTTTCGATACTGGCTATTCAGCTAGGTCGAGTTCAGTCGCTGTCTGGAAGAGAATTCTAGCGGCCGACTGCTCTGATCGGTAGTTTTCCGTGGTTTCTCCGATCATCATCAGGCGTATGCCGGAGCAAGTACCCTACCAAACGGGCCATGGACCGCGCGCCATCTGTCCTTCCCTTCCTTGTTCTACTCCTCCTTACACACACTCACACTAACATGCCCTACACTTCCACATATTCCGGGAGACCGGTCGGAACCTTATAGCTTGTCCCGGCTGGGCGGTGCCCGCTGGTGGGAGAGTCCCAGTTTGGGAGAAACCCACTAGCCGACGGTAGGCCGGCGCCGGATCTCGCCATCCAGTGGGAAAGATCACCCCATCTTCCGAGAAAAACATGCACTACACGAACGGGACTAATGACCAAAGTAGTTGACGCGCCCGGAAACACGGAAAAATCAATCAATCCAAGAAAACCTGTCGCAAACATCCACCACAAACACCACTTTGTCCACCACAAATTCTACTTCTAACCTCTGGAGATCGAACCCGGCACCAACGGTGGAATGCATGCAGTATGAACCCCTACCCTACGTGTGGACTTCTGTTGATCGTGGACTGCTTTGTTGTGGGTGGTGTATTTCTAAACCACTACGCTTCACTTAAGAAAATATTACCTCTCCTGCCCAAGTCACGTGCCTGAGGGTGCATATGTGACGGCCAGCCGAGTGACGGAGGATGCACTACCATTGGGCACGTTGCGACGTGTGCGCCATTTTCCGCCCCGCACCTCCCTACCTCGGTAGAAAAGTTCCAAAAGTTGCCATGGGTGTACGGATGCAGCAGCAAACGAAGTCGGGTCGAAAGGGACTTACAAACCTCTGCGATATGGAGGTATAGAAGGCTGGGTTAGACGTCCCAGTGTGTTAAAGTGGCTAACAGTGAATACTGAGGGCAAGCGTCTTCAAACCCAGCCCATTGATTGGTTTGGTTTTTTTTTCGTGTTTCCGGGCGCATCAACAGCTTTGGTCATTACTCCCGTTAGTGTAGTGCATGTTTTATCTCGGGAGATGGCGGTGGTCTTCCCCGCTGGATGGCGAGATCCGGCGCCAACCTACCGTCAGCTAGGAGGGTTTCCCTAATCGAGACTCTCCCACCAGCGGGCACCGCCCAGCCGGACAAGCTCTAAGCTTCCGACCGGTCTCCCGGAATATGTGGTAGTGTAGTGCATGTTAGTGTAAGTGTGTGTGTAAAGGAGAGGATAGGACAAGGAAGAGGAAGGACAGATCGCGCGCGGTCCGTAGCCCGTTTAGTAGGGTACTGCTCCGGCATTCGCCTGGTGTGTATCGGAGAAACCACGAAAACTACCGATCAGAGCAGCCAGCCTCTAGAATTCTCCTCCAGACAGCGACTGAATTCGACTTAGCTGAAAAGCTAGAGTCGAAAATCCTGCCGTCGTCAGGACTCGAACCTAGGACCTCCCGGTCAGAGGCGCTGCAGTCCCAGCCCATTGAGGAACTCGCAACTTTGTATTGCAACGACGTGTGTGTTCAGACGATCCCAGATGGGTGATGATGAGTCCAAGTTTATTTACATGTTTACCGATCAAATAGTCGTGGCGAAGCTCCTCTCGCTGGGGAACCCCATGCTCATGACGGTACTGTGGCCTTGCCATCCGCTCGCAAAGCGTCACAAGAACAATTACACTGTTAACAGTGTACTATTCGCCTATCTCAAAGCAATACGGTTTCAGTAATAAAAGGGCAGGACCCATAAAAAAATTGTCTGGGAGCAAATGAGTTTAAAGCGAAGAACGTCTCCTGTGATCACAGATAACTATATTACTCAAAACGTGTATCTTTTAAATGGTGACAATACACACATTACAAACAAACCGTAAAAATAATTGTGCATAAACTATATTACTCCTAATCAACTTCAATTTTAACTTAATTAATCAACTAATCTACTTTCTAATTAATTAAGTTCTAATTAACTTTAACGTAATTGAAACTAGTAAAACGATTTAAATATAAACAATAAGAACATGGATATTAGTTTTATTGAAATATGTGGGTAATATAATTGAAAATATTTATGCAATAAGCAATATTTTATATTTGTCGTACGACTTACACCGAATTCCACTATACCCGTCAGCTGCTAGTATCTCTAAGAGACAAATTAGTGAAAAATGACAACTTTAACTGAAGTGGACGGTCATTTTTTACGCGTACTCGATCACACATTCTCCTAATAACATATCACAACAAATCTAAGAAAATTGCAGTTACGATTTGAGTGGAATTCAATAAAATTAAATCCTAAAGACTTCACAATAAAGCTGTCCATTTCGTAGATCTATAGTTGCACTTTGCCTGGTTGGTTCCTATAAATTGTTTGAATTATGTGGAATTCAGTAAGAATTCAATTGGGCTTATTGTTTCTTCGTTGCCACGGAAATTTATACCTACTTGTATTCTTGATATTATTAAAATGAGTGTGCGACAAACATTTATGTTTTCATTGGTCTTTTACAGGGTCGTGGAATGAAAAAACCGCTAGTCTAGCAATGATATGACGGATAGTGCATTTCTATAAATATTAGAACACTGAATATTCAGAAAAACACGGAGCACACATCCCTTGCAGGTAATGTAGATTTCACCTTCCTTTACTTGTAGATTGACGTCTCTTACGTTGTTTTATTTAAATGTGTGCCCATATTTTATTGTTATTTAATTAATGGTTTTGTTTTCTTGTACAGATTTCTCGTGGTCAAGATGTTCACTTCAGTGAGAGGTGCATCTACAAGACTCATGGGAGTAATCAAATCTTCCATTAATTTAAATGTTTCACACAACACAGGACTTCGGTGTTGTCTTTCAACATCAGCTGAGGCGGGTAAACCGCCACCCACAAACCCCCCTGACCAAGCCGCCTCCAAGACTCCTGAACAGGTAGCATCTAAAAATCCACCTCCACCGGCTGCACAAAAGCCTCCTGAAGCAGGAAAGCAAGAAAGTGCAGCCGGTGCTCCGAAAGCAGAGCCGGGACATCCCGGAAGGATAGTATCGGTAATTGGCGCGGTAGTGGATGTGCAATTCCTTGAAGGCAACCTGCCGCCCATCCTCAACGCCTTAGAAGTCCAAAACCGAAAACCCCGATTGGTTCTAGAAGTCGCTCAGCATCTAGGGGAAAACACTGTTCGGACAATTGCCATGGACGGTACGGAAGGACTTACGCGAGGTCATGAAGTGATGGACACCGGATATCCCATTAGAATACCCGTTGGTACGGAAACCCTCGGGAGAATTATGAACGTAATCGGAGAACCCATAGATGAAAAAGGTCCTATCCCATCACAGAAATTTGCCGCCATACATGCGGAAGCTCCGGAATTTATGCAAATGAACGTATCCCAAGAAATTCTGGTTACTGGGATTAAAGTAGTAGATCTCCTCGCGCCGTATGCTAAGGGAGGGAAGATTGGACTATTCGGTGGAGCGGGTGTTGGGAAGACTGTTCTTATCATGGAACTCATCAACAACGTTGCCAAAGCTCACGGTGGTTACTCAGTATTTGCTGGCGTGGGCGAACGCACGCGCGAGGGAAACGACCTGTACCACGAAATGATCGAGTCCGGCGTCATCTCACTGAAAGACAAAAGCTCCAAGGTCGCGCTGGTGTACGGTCAGATGAACGAACCGCCGGGCGCTCGAGCTCGCGTTGCGTTGACGGGTCTCACAGTGGCCGAGTATTTTCGCGACACGGAGGGCCAGGACGTCCTCTTGTTCATCGATAACATCTTCAGGTTCACTCAGGCCGGCTCAGAGGTGTCCGCGCTTCTAGGCCGCATTCCTTCTGCGGTGGGTTACCAGCCTACGCTGGCGACTGATATGGGTAGCATGCAAGAACGAATCACCACCACGACCAAAGGATCCATTACATCGGTGCAGGCAATTTACGTGCCAGCCGATGACTTGACAGATCCAGCCCCTGCAACGACTTTTGCTCACTTAGATGCCACTACGGTGCTGTCAAGAGCTATCGCTGAACTTGGAATTTACCCAGCTGTAGATCCGTTAGACTCCACGTCTCGCATTATGGATCCCAATATAATTGGAGAAGAGCATTATCTAATAGCTAGAAACGTGCAAAAAATTCTGCAAGATTACAAGTCTCTGCAAGATATCATCGCCATTTTGGGCATGGATGAGCTATCCGAAGAAGATAAACTCACTGTTGCACGTGCGCGCAAAATACAAAGGTTTTTGTCTCAACCTTTCCAGGTAGCCGAAGTGTTCACTGGCCATCCAGGAAAGCTTGTCAAACTACAAGATACAATTAAGGGATTTCAGGAAATTTTGAAAGGTGCGTATGACCACTTGCCTGAAGTAGCATTTTATATGGTGGGATCTGTTGACGAAGTGGTTCAAAAAGCTAAGAAACTGGCAGCTGAAGCTAAAGCTTCATAACAGTTTTACAAGACTAAATAGTTTGTAATGGATCAATGAAATACATTTCTGATAGACATCGCACAGATTAAGTTAAATATGGAAATATGTATGCGAGTTAATTTGATTGTGCCTTCATAATCATTTCTAATTATGAGTTAATAATCAATATAAAAAGTTGAAAACAATGTTTTTCTATTATTTATAATAAGCGAATATTTACAATTCATACAATGGTCTCCGTTTACATCACTAGCTCGCCAGACATGTTCAGTTAGAGAGCAAGTGCTAACAAAATGTATCATGATTTTAAGATGACTTTCTTAATGAAATAAATGAATTTCCTTATCTTCTTTTTTAATTAAAGGTATCCATATTGGAAACTGTTTAGATTACTCATGTCGTTTTTATTAGTAAACACAAATATTCAAAAGAAGTAGTTGGTTGGAAACCATGTTTTTTTAGTATTGCAGAAGACCATAGAGTTGGTGAGGTTTTAAGTGGGTAAGATTCAAATAGGCGAGATTCGAGTTAATTTGTCTCAATCAAGGTCTACCGTCTCTACTTAGTTTTGTGTTTTTAAGTTATATTTCTTAAGTTCAATAAAATGAATTCCTAAAAAATAGTTATTTGTTAACTAATAGCAGACAACTCAAAAGTCCCACACGACATAATGAATCCAATAGGTCAGCGAGGGTATTACCTATACAGGGATTCGTTTCGTTTCAGGTTTACAAACACAATAATAAACTAGATACACTATAAAAAATATAAATAAGCGAAGAGTTAATGTACGTGTGTGGGAAGGAAGTGACTCTGTTTGTGGAACCGCCATATTCACATTAGCATGTGTTCTAGTGAACACTTAAGTGACTGAAATGTACTCATTTCTGTTCTATTCTTTTTTATTACAACTTTGTATGTTTACGATCAGATATTAATATAAATATTAAGTAAAAATAATTAATGAATTTTGCAGACAATAGAATTCACTTTGTTACACGTCAGAATGAAAGCCGTTCCTTAAATTTGGAATATGTTTTCTCGACTATGTATCTTCGCCGGTATACCGTAGAGTCACGATAGTTCATATGATGCTTTGATATCACATGCTGTTCTTGGTAGCGTCTTCGTACCGGGTAGGTATGTCTAGGTCCTTACGCAGTGCACCGTTAGATACCAAGGAACTCGTGTTGCTCTCTTTCCCCTATGTGTTTACTCTACGTGATACTACAGCTTCGATACGCCACGCAAAGTGACCCAATTGAGAAGCAAAGAAGCAGCCCTCTGAAGGTAGCCCGCGGACGGCGGCGGGCCCCTACGTCTCGAGCGGGCCTCCACCCCGTCTCTCCCCGCGACGCCCCGAGAGAGATCGATCCAGACAGCGTCGGACCGCTGCGCCCCGCCCCGTCCGACGGCGGAGTGGAGGGCGGGGGCGTGGCGGGGCCCGATAGCGCCGGTCACTGTGAGCACAGGCTGTGTACACACACGCCCAGACCTCACTGCCCGGCCCCTCCCGTCGCGTCGTCTGCAGACCCGCGAACGGAGAGGAGAGGAGAGGAGGTCGCGGACACGTCAAACCCGCGACTCCGCAGAATGTGTCCGTGACGGGGGAGACATGGCAACGGCATTTTTGGTTAATGACAGCGACGAACAGACATAATAACGCAACGTGCAAGTAGGGACAACTCAACATTTTTTTTGTGAAAAAACTTCAAATTTAGCATTTATAGTAACTCTTAAACACCATTTTCTTAAAAACAGCTCCAAATGTTTCAATGAAAATTGCCATTTAGGACGACGTTTTACTCTTTTGAAAGTAATATTTCGGTTCTATTATTAGGAAATCGAAAAAGTGTGAAAATTTCAAGAAAATTTACTTTGGGCGGCGATAGATGGTAGCTAGCAAGAGTGTGTGACAAGCCCGAATAGGTAGATAAAAAAAAAGAAAACAAATACGAGAAAGTCTGGCCATTCTATAGCACTACTAGTTTTAATCTGGTTGAGCCAGCGCATTTATTTAATAAACGCAAGAATACAAAAATTAATTTTCAGGTAATAAATGAGTTATAAATATTCCATTCGATTTTATGTGATTGTGCTATAGTGGCTGTGCGAGTTTGACATACCTAATTTCCAGGTCAATTTATGTGGAATTACTGGTTGGAATGAAACAGGGTTTGGGGAAGTTCTTTCGAGGTTCTGTGTTTCTAGCCACTTTCCACCAATACTGGACTACTTGTTCTTGGAAAGTGGTTCAAGTGTCAAAGGAATCAAAGCCGACGAATTGCTCTTGCTTCTCGCAAAATATTACTAATCATCATATTCATCAGCTTCATAACTGCCGTGAGCCTGCGTTAGTTGTAAGCCTTCTTCAAAAAAGATCTGAGCCTATACATGGTAGTCATTAATAAATGTCGTTGCATTTGTGGATAGTATTATTATGCTTGAGACTCCACCTTTTAAATGTGGTCACGAACTGTGGAATTACTTTGGGCGCGAAAGTCATATTATATGTATGCTATTGAAATATTGAATACATTACTCGCTCTATCTTTATTGTTACCCTTGGTATCTAATCCTTAGTCGTATTTTTAAAAAATGGGAAATATGATATAACCAACAGAGCAGTGGCGGAATGGAAAGCAGAGAAAACGAGAAACACCCGAGGAAAACCTGCTGCAAACTCGATATCACCAACACAAATATCGCGTGGATCGACCTGGAAACAAATGTTTCTAAAGAAAGTTGAGCATGGGTATCCCTGAAATCTGTTGTGAAAGATCTGAGTTTCTACATGATAAAAACAAATTAATTTGTGTTTCAATTGGTTTCTTACAGCTACTGTACTAAACGTCAGTAGCTACAATGCAGTCTTGTCGCAAACTATGGTATTTTATTGAGCACGAAAGTCATTAAAATCCCACTCGGACACGGCAAGAAAGATGTACGTTCTACTGTTTTTGACGTTGGGAATGTAATTGTACATTGCGTTTTCGAATTTGTTTAATAAAATTGATGGATCCCTTGGTAAAGAATCGACTCCTACGTCGCGAAATCGGTAAAAACGAAAGCTGAGAACGGAAAATTACAATTCGCTTCCTAGTTTAAAAGAATGGCGTCTTTTAATTAATTATAAAATATTTTGGCGTAAAATGCTGTGGGTAGATTCAAGGATGTTGTTGAAGCCGTGAAGGCTGAAGGATCGCTACGATCTTCGCCACAAGTAGCAGAGTCAACTCGCATTAAACGTTTGAGGTATAAATAGGCCGATACACTGGCGGGTGCGTCTTGTAGATTGCCAAGTTCTCGAGGAAGTTAGTTAAATCCTTCATGCTCATTGCGATAAGGGAGAAGAATCCAATTTATTTTATCTGTATGTACAAATGTATGACTTATATTGAAAAACCTTCATAAGATTTTGCAAAAAACAATAGCGCCGAATAATTCAGAATTGCAAAACAAAAATTGACTACAATGAAACTTGCTAAATAGCCACCGCAATTAAGCAGACACCTCCACTATGGGCCAATTTTTCGTAGAACTGTTTCATTCTTCTACATAGCTCGCGTTCTCTGTCTATAGCGACCCCTTGTCTAGACAGTCAGCGGTCAAGCATATTTCGGAAATTGACTTTCATTTCGTTACCTCAGCAGTTTTGAACTGTATTATAAGAAGTGGAAAAGTAGTGAAGATAACGCATTGTTATATTACTTCAAATGATAACGTACGTAGAAGCTTCTCACGCAAGCGGAGTACTTTCCGTTTCAGGTAAGATGGGATTTTTATTATTATCTTTTAATGAAACAACAGCGTGCACGTTTCTCACTTCACCGCATTCCAGCCGCTTGCTAACTCGTCTTTCATTTCGGTAGGAATCTGTCAAGGACTCACCGAGCAAGGCGCATGCGTGAATTTTATTTTAAGGTCATTAGTTCGCTCATTGGTCCAAGTGCCCTGCTGTAATATTTCTAAAGGAATGAATTGCGTCTTCAAGTGTAGTTTGCTTGTTTCCTTCGGCTGGGACGGAAAGTGAGTTTCTCGACCATGAGAATGATTCTAAACGTCGTTTAAATTGCAATTTGTCATTTATTAAAATTATTATTCATCAAGATGCGGTTTAGTGTGACTTGTGTACATTAATAATATATTCTTCTGTTTATATCTGCCCATTGTTAAAATAATATATTTATTTATTAATTAAGCCTGCGATGGAAACAACTAATTTCCGAAACGTTGCGCTCTATTATGTAATAAATATTAATATGAAAAATGTCTTTAAAATCAAACACCAAAAATTTTTTACATTTTGTCATTTATAGCAAATAAAAATATGAAAGTGAACATTCTTTCGTTGCTCTAATAACAATTAGAGTAGATTTATACAACCAGTTACCTCATAACCTATATTAAGCGGCCAACTATAAAAAGACAATTTTTTGCCGGAACCATTGGTGACCGGTAAGTCATTTTTCACTGTACATTGTATTCTAAAGTTGATAGCTTTTCTACATTATATCACTGCCCCACGTTACGCAATCCGGCGTGAGCAAATTATTCTATCAGATCGAGTTGCAACCCATTGATAACGCGTAAAGCAGCGACACGTTAGCTCCGTCATTTTGGGGAACGTGGGGAGCTAATGGAATATCTGAGTTGAAGTCCAAAGCTCCGCGGCCCTTCAAGTGGGGAGAGCAATGAAGCGGAGGGGCACGGCGCGCGTTGGAGGGGGCGGGGAGGGGGAAATCGCGCTCGGCGTAGTTCAGCCCCGCCGAATAGGCGTTGGCTGGCGCGGAGCCGGCGCCGGCTCGGGCAAGGCGGAGCCTATGATTTGACATAAGCGATTAGCGGCTTTGGCGCCGTCCGTTTGCCCATCGCAGCCGCCCTGCTAATGACGTCAAGACTGTCAAACGGACGCGACGAGGGCTCTCCATGAACGAGGACATTGGCGGCGGTGGCGGTGATGGAGTTAGTGGGGAGGCAGTAACGGTGACGGGGTATTGGTGGTAGTGAAGACGGCCGGTAGGGATGGGAGTGTAGTCCGTGGTCGCGGAGAGGCGGTGAGGACAGCGATGGTGTCGATGCGGAAGGCAGTGATGGCGGAGGCGGTAGCGGTGACCACGATGCAGGAAGGTTGCGGCGCGATGGGAACGTTGGCGACTGTAGTGGTGGCAGCGAGGTCAGCGGTGGGGTCGGGGTCAATGGCGGTTGTGACGACACGGGGAAGTGGCAATGGCGGAAGTGTCCCCGGCGCTAGCGACAGCGGAAGTAACGGTGCTAGTTTACTGAAAGAAATGAAGTGTGGAGATGGTAGCAGTGACCACAATGGTGACAGTAGAGGTGCGGTGGCGGTGGCAATGGCGATTGGGCACGCAGTAGTAGCTCTCTTAGAATCTGGGGGGATGGTGATGGCAATGGCGTTGACGCACTTGGCCGCGGTGGTAGAGGGGGGTTGACGGCGAAGGCCTTAGCGGGGGCGGGATTACGGTAAGGGGGCGGAGTCGCTGTTAGCGCTGGAGAGCAGTCTGTGGACGCCGCGAGGATTTAGCCCGCCTGCGCGAGCTGCTACAACTGCCACTGCTGCTACAACGGACTTGTCATGATTGTCAATCTACATCTGCGAGCTGATTGACGGATATTTAAGGGTCGATATGTATAAAAATATCTGATTGTGAAACTGGAGGAGCTATAACAGCACGCACTTTCTCACTTTAGTATTGTTTACAAAATATATCACCGCAATTTGTCCACATCAATGGGAATATTAATTTTAGAGAGAATCATCTCTACGGTTTTGGCTCTAGCATTGCATGCAGATGGACAAACATTATGCTCTCAGCCAATTTTTCGATATCAAGGATCCACAAATCATCGATTCTGAGTCCACAAAGAGTTAGAGAACGTATTATATTTATAGAAAGAAAATTTATCTACGTTTTCGGTATCAGTGCTACATAATAAAGTTTTTTCTACCGAAAATGATCACGTTTTGTCACTATGTTATAGTACTTTCTCTGTAGTACTGTAACACTGCGAGAAAGTACTGTAGTAGTACTCTATAGTATTATAAGTAGTGTGCATGAAATCACTGTAGCCGTGTTGAGGCTGTTTTGTACTGTAGATGGATATAGAAGATATTTGAATCTAGGTGGTATATAGAACATCTGATTAGGAAAGAATCTACGAAATAAGTTGTTACTTAAAAATTGTGATATTAAATGAAGAAATACAAGAATATAAAAAAAGTAATAAAAAGTTTTGAATTGCCAACCCAGAGAATTCCTGAACAGCGATTAAAGTACTATACACAAATGAGAAGGACCAAATATCGGCCAAGATCTGGAGAAACAAATTTTAATGGGCGAGAATGATCAGGGAGGTCTAAGCGACGTAGAGAAAATGCAGCTGGAATGCGGAACTTCATGTATGACAAGTGTACAGTAATCGCTTTGAAACATTGGTTTTATTTGATTGCATAGAGTCCTACTTTTTATTATACGTATGGTTGTCATTACAGCATAATTTCATTAGTTGTTTAAACAATAACAGTAAAAATTATTAAGGTAATAAATGATTAGTGAATTTTACAATTGGTTTTATTTAATTGTGCCGATTCCTACTTCCTATTTATACTTACACGTATTACTGTCAGGTCAGTGTAACTGTGATACCAGCACAACAGCATTTATTTAATAAACGAAAACAGAAAAAGAAATGGGCAATAAAAGAGTACTAAATTCTTCCGTTTGTTTTATGTGATTGTGCTCTAGTGGCAGTGTAAGGTAGCCACCACATCATGCGTCACATAGCCGCGATTCGATTAGAAGACTCGCCGTTATTGCGGTAGACAATTACCTTCGACTTCACCTTGAAGCTCTCCATGTATTGCGCGAGGTTTTGGTTGAACCTTTTAGTGCAGTTTAGAGGTAGCCTAAAGGGTCTTAGTAGTTCCAGAGTTCGCAGCGATTAGTCTCGTGAACACATTTACAAAGTTATAGTGGCATAAGCTTTAATAACCTCTTGGATTTGCGCACATTAAACCGAAAGTAAACATTTCCCTCTTCCTGAAGTTAGAAACGTGGAATACGGACAGGAAAGATGTTCTGTGTAAAATTAAACTAGAAACCAATAATATGAAAAAATAACCGTAGATTTATCTTTATTATAATATATTTATTAATGTTTATTTTACACTATTATAATGCATACTATTATATTAGCATTAGTATGCATTAGTAACATTATATTAACTTTCCCAATTCACAATACAGTTTCGTATTACTTGTAACCTTGATGTAATTAATTGCAACTTGTCTACACTGTTATTTTCCAATGTAGGCAGCCAAATCAGACAATTTGCATAGGTTTCGTTAGATTCCCAGAAACTCGAGAAAAATACTCAAACGATGAAAGATTTTAGATTTTGTCTGCAAAATGCAAATATTTATTTTATTAAGCACATTATCATATTGTGCTTATCGACTCAATTCATATACTCAGGGTGCCACTAGTTACGACACAGTTACGTAATTTTATGGCACAGGACTTTTTTGATATTCTTGGTATGTTAAGATTTGTTGTACCGTTTCAAACTGATCTACGTTATAGCAGTTTATTTGAAAACGTTCTTAAAAATATTTAATTTATTGCAGTGCTATGTGAGTATTTTATTGGTTCTTGTTAGCAGTGTGCATGCTACTTTTTGGAAAACAATTTTGTGCGATTTGTTCAGAAGCTATTTCACTTCTGCAGCTCACTAGTATCCCACAAATTCTTAAGCCATTCCTTGAAAACCTACCTTTAAGAAACGGAGTATGGGAAATTAGAATTCACAATTTTCAAAGATTGTGATATTCTAAATTTTAGAGTTTTTAATGAAATTTCGACTTAGGATTTAAAGTGCATTTTGCTGTATTAAAGTGAAATCTCGAAGAAAAATACTCAAACTAAGTTTGAAAATATCCCACCTATTTCATTCGAAATACTCCCCAAAAATAATGTACTCGGATGAAGTTTGCAAACGCGAATCCTATTAGTTCACATCGATTGGAGATATCCATTCGGAAGAAATCCTTGGGTGGGAGTACTAGTGTTATTCATGGGCCGAGACGAACATTAATTTTTTATCATCATATTCATCAGGTACCTCGAAAACGTGAATTTGTGTCGAGTTTCGACGTTGTTGCAGACAAATATAACATTTTACAACCGGTTGCGATACCTCAGCTGCAATATTGTTGCTGCTCGTTGAGCGGGAAGTCCCAGGGTTCGCACCCCGACTGTGGTGATGATTCATCACTATGTCAGTCTATTGCTTGGACGAGAATCCTAGCGGCCGGCTGCCATGACTGATAGTTTCCCTGTGTTTTCTTTTATCAATAACAGACAAATGCCCGAGTAATACAATAACAAACAAGCCATGGACCGCGCCCAATCTTTCCTTTCACATCCTTGTCCCCTCCTCTCTCATTAAACACATTTACTCGCACTATAACACCACACAAAATGCAAGGCTAATAGGAGCTTACAGCTCATTCCGTCTCGGGACGTCCTCCGCTGGTAAGATGAAGAATGAGCAAGGCAAGCAGTATATCTGTGCCGAATCTCACGTTCCAGGGCGAGAAGAAGATCACGTCCACATTATAACACGCACTTGACTAACATCCTCAATGAGACACCGGGAATCAAGTATCACTTACTTCTCGCTGATCAGTTAATGCACCATGGCTTATAAGAAATGAACAGTTACACAAAGAACTCTCAATTAAAGACATAAAAACATGGATGCTAAAAATCTTAAAACAATTCTACTCATCCTTACTCTCTAGCCCAGCTTATGGACGTTTTAAACTAGGAAAAACATCTTCAACAAATTCAAGAATTCAATTTAAATTTTCAAAAGACTTACTACAACCTCCTTAATTTTACTAATATATAAAATTAATACTAAACTTTTGCCAATATATTATACCTTTGTTTTGTTTCACAAAAATTTAAAATGTATTTCATCAATTAAAAAAAGGTGTTAGAGGTCCCTGTAATGGCATCCCTCAGTATTTATTCACTACATAAGTTAAATTGTATTCTGTAGTTTATATATATATATATATATATATATATATATATATATATTATATATTATTAAATTGGTTATTACTTGAATTATTTACGTGTATATATTCAATACCTTGAAAGATTCTGTCGGTAATCGAACAAGGTTAAAATAAATTATTAAAAAAAGGATCACTTCCTTCTATTCTATGTACATGAGAAAATAAAGCCGTCCAAAGAGAGCACGGGAGTCCTGGCAGTGAGCCGCGGCGGGGCAACTGTGCATCGGGCGGGACGGCCGCCGCCGCGCTGGCGTGGTGTGGATTAGGGCCGCGCTGCGGAATGTCATCAGAGGGCGCGGCCGTGGGCGTCGGCAGCTACGCCCGGCACGCCCCCTTCCCCCCCCTGCACGCACCCTGCCTCGCCCTGCTGCGCCCCGCTGCGCGCGCCCTTGTGCCCGGTTCCCGAGCGCACGCATCGGTGCAGCGGCCGCCGGGCGCGCGCAGCTGGCCACTCGCACTAGGACGCTTGAGAACGAGTGGCCCTCGCGATTAGCTTGGCCACTCGCACTAGGACGCATGAGAACGAGCGGTCTTCGGGAGTAGCTTGGCCACTCGCACTAGGACGCTTGAGAACGAGCGGGCCTTGCGAGTAGATTGGCCACTCGCACTAGGACGCTTGAAACCAGCGGTCTTTCGGGAGTAAGCTTGGTCACTCGCACTAGGACGCTTGAGAACGAGCGGGCTTCGTGAGTGAGGTTGGCCACTCGCACTAGGACGCTTGAGAACGAGCGGGCCTCGCGAGTAAGCGGCCACTCGCACTAGGACGCTTGAGAACGAGTGGCTCTCACGAGTAGATCGCACATTCTCGATTGATCAATTTGTTATTTTATGTTTCCGGGTGATTAAACGGTTATCATTATTAGCCCCTTAATTATAATTCATGGAACATCCCGGAAGGTGGCGGTGTTCCGTGTCCCACTGGAATGTGGAAGGTATCTCCGTCTGTGGGATATCACCTCATTCGGTCAGGTCATTGGTACCGTAAGTGTAGTGTATAATTTTATCGTGGGAGGTGGTCGGTTGGCGATATCCGGAACCGACTGACGTTGGCTTGCTGATTTTCCCCCATCAGTTAACTCTCACCAGCAGGGCACCGCCTCAGCCGGGCAAGCTCAAGCACAGCTACCGACAGTTTTTTGCATGTATGGTACTGAAACGAACGTAAATTTTGTGTGTGTAAGAGAAGAGGAGAGAAATACTGATCAGCCACCATAATTCTCCATATAACGACTGAAGTCCTCCTAGACTGAGTTGAAAATCCGCCGCCGTCGTGACTCCAATCTTAAGACTTTTGTCAGGAACGAGTCAGAGACTGCCTTGAGTCATCTCAACCAGTCTCCCTTAATAGAGCAGCAGCTCACTACAGCATGTAGTTATCATGGCACCCGAACGCAGCTTCGAAACATTATCATTCATTTAAGTCCACGATTTGGATCTTTCACAGAATCTTAATCATCCAGCAAAATTAAGTATGCATTAATTCTTGGTTCTTCAATACTTAAGTTTAATTTCTGTATTTCAGCGAGCCTAATTTTGGAATAAGTCGGAGAATGTTTTCCGTTCCGTTGTCATAAGTGATTCTGAGCTAACAAAAAATGGTCATATCATTTTAAAAACAAGTCGGAGTTTGACCATCATTAGTAATATTATTTCTTTAGTAAAACTACAATGTACGACTGATCTCCAACCAGTCTCAGAAATGAGCTTTCACTAGAAAACAAATTTTATTGAAGGATTGACGAATGCCATTGTTTGCATAATATTAATATTAGTACTTGAACATCGCACGAAATTAAAGAGACACAAATATAAATCTGTAATCGATGGCTCGCTTAACTGTCTCTATCTAAACGTAGACGATAAATAAGTCGAAAACGGAACCGACTGGTTGTAGCTCAGAACCAGCATTACAGCTGTCTATGCAGAGTCTATGAATTGGTGGTCCCAGCGTTTGAGCGTCAACGATGGCGGAATTTCCACGTTAGCTGAAACGCGGTGGCCTAGAAGAGAATTCTACCGTCAGTTGCTCTGATCGGTAGTTATCTGTGATTTTTCTGATCAATGCCAGACGAATGCCGGAGCAGTATCTCAGCAAACGGGACACAGACGCATGTACTCATTAGTTCTTTTTCCTTCAACTATCCTCTCCTCTTATTCATATACACTGTCTCTTTTCTGGTCGCCTTCAAGAGATTCGACCAATAAATGATAGACAGACCGTATCGTGGAGAAACATAGAAGTGAAATTAAAACAATTGATTTTCGAACCCATCCAATGCGAGATAAACGAATCTTTTTGATGTGCCGAAGAGGGGATTATTTATACCTCTTCTTTTGAGAATTCATAAGGCTGATCGAACTTACGTAAATTTTGGAATAACTACTTTCTCCATACATAGAGAAGGTTATGTTTACGAAACTACGATTGTACGATCTGAATACCTGCATTCGTTGCATAGCTGAGGTTTTTGCTTGTGAAGTTAAAGTTACGAAATAAGTAAAGATCATTGTTGAAATAAGTGACAGCGGTAGTAATACCCAAGTAAGTAATATTATTGAGCCTAAAAGTTCAGTGTAGTCTTCGAGTTTTAATGAAATCACTTATTAGGAATTAAATTCAAATTCAAAAAGGTTACTTATGAATCATGAGAAGGTAAGATGCTGCTAGTAAAGAAGTGGAACTTCCAGAATAAGAAGGAATGAATGAAGAAGTTGAGTAGCTAGTTCTGATCCGTTAGAGCTAGTAGACGATGTTTCTGACATGACGTAAAACAGTTGAGCATCGTCGATGGCCTTATTCATCTGCGAAATGTATTCTTTTAAAAGACATATGGACTGGAGCACCAGTTGCTAATGCTGGAGCTTAATCAGAAAGAACCACGTTAATGCTTCGAGCAGCTGATTTACAATTGTCCAAGCAGTGAACGGCTCAGCATTGGCCGCCATTTTTCTACTTATAGAGAACTTTCAGTAATATAAATATTTTGCCGATCTATCTGTACAAAGATATTTTCTGTTTTTCATTATAATACTAGAATCCTTCAGAAAAAACGATACCTATACGTTTTTAAATAGTTGCATAAAACTCATTATTTGTCAATTAATCATACTGCTTGTAAATTGCTCCGCGGAAGATATACTGTCATATTTGATATGGCATTAATCTATCATCGCATCAATGAATTATTAAAATACATGAAGTATTCATGAAAGCATGCCATAGAGTGATTAACTTCCGAAGGCCCGAACGTTTTCGGAAATTCGAATATTACTGATCACAAATTTTAAGCATTTATGTCACAATCTGTCGATCTATTGAAAGGTCTCACAATCATTAGCAATTACTCAATTATTTATATTAAATGAAACGTATAAATTTTTCTCAGCCCAATAGCCATCAAAACTGTATGGCATATACAATCATAAGAATTATTATAAATTTCAGATAATTTAAAATTATAGAAAATATAGTGGTTATTGAATTGAATTGAATTTGCCTTATTTTACGTGGCGAGACTCAGGCCATGAGGCCTGCTCTTCCGTCTGACCACGCAAATTTCGTTACACTCCTTTCACCAATCATGGGAGAAAGAAGGTATTACTTGGGCGACGAAACAGGCGGTTTGAATTTAGCTCAAAGGCGTCATTTAGGCTTGAGGATCTTCTACATGCAGTAAATGTACTAACATCGGACAGCCGGCTTTACTTCCCCTCCGAAGGAAGGCGTACGAAGGATTTTTCCGCCCTTAAAAATCCACGGCTTCGATCGGGTTTGAACCCGCAGACTTGGGTATAGCAGTCCGATACGCTAACCGCTACACCATCGCCGCCGCAAATTCATTATTTCGAATATTTATACAACGAGATTCTGTGTGAGATTCTTATTCCTAACCGATTAGCTTGTCTTCAGATAAGGCAATTTCCGAACAAGGATTGGGATTATCTATTTCCAACTCTCTAGACTCCAGTACGTACAAAGAACAAAGCAGTAACAAAGGTTTGAGTATTTTTTCTTTAAAATTAAAGTAGATTTTCTTTCTAGTAGAATTCTTGCAATGGAAGAAAACATATTTGGTCAACTTATCTGGAACATACACTCTCTAATTCTGGGCCTCGCTTCCAAGGTCCAATGCAAAAGGATTAGATTTCGTTTTATTCGTTATATTGCATTTACTTTATCAGGAAAGTCCGCACTGTTTTTAATAAAATGAACACATATTACTGTCCAAAAATCCAACCCTGACATTGCAACTTTCGCGTTCAACTAGAATTCCATTAGTGGCCGTCCCTCCCAAACTTTTTCTATTTCCGTGCACAATAAACGCAGCCAAATCTCCGGCGCCATCAGCCGCATGCCGAAACGTCGCGCGCCGGACGCGGCCGAGTGACGTCCCCTCCGGGGGACGACCGCCCCCTCCGATGACGCGCAGGGGCCCGACTTCCGGTCAATCCTCGCTGCCAAGCCACCCTCCTCAAAGCATCGCCCAGCTCCAAACCACCCCACCGTCACCCCGCAGTCGCCACAAACTCCACCTACTGTCTAACCGTCCCCGTCGTGCGCCAACCATAATCACCGCCAAGCAATATCCTCATCAAGAGCCCCCCAGCATCACGCCGACGCCAAAGCCACCCCTGACCCCAAACCTCCCCGACACCAAACCACCCCGACGCCAAACCGCCCCTTACGCCAAACCGCCCCACGCCAAACCACCCCGACGCCAAACCGCCCCGACGCCAAACACCCCGACGCCAAACAACCCTCACCAAACCCCCCGACGCCAAACCGCCCGACGTCAAACCGCCCCCGACGCCTTACCACTCACGACATCACACCGCCATACCGCCCCAAACTGCCCCCGCCAAGCCAACTCAAACTGCCCCCGTCGCTAAACCACCCTCGCCGCCACCCCATCCCCGACGCCATTGACCCACCAACTCCTCCATAACTCAGCAGGCACCGACAACTCGGCACACCCGCCCTGGCTGCCAAACCCACACACCGCTGCTCTGCCACCGTCTCCGCCGCTCGTCTCTTTCCTTCATCGCGGTCGTCGCTGCCCCCGCCGGCCACTGCCCGCCACACAGACGCGTCCGCCGGCGCCGGCGTTTACGGCGGCCCGCGCTCCTCATCTGTCCCCTCCGAGCGGCGCGTTTATCTCGGAGCCACCGAGGCGTGCGTGGAGGGGGGCGGGGCGGTCACAGTGTTGCGCGCCCCTCCCCCGCCGCCCCCACCGCCGCCGCAGCGGCCCACGGAATTTACGGGAAATTGCCTGAGATTGAGACGGATAGCGGAAAATGGGGGAGATATATTACCGACCGAGACAATGTTCGCCAGATAGGCGAGTCATAACCTCGCCTCTATGTAGGCGCGCCCGAGAATAGCGGCTCTCACCCAGGGCTCTCGATGAGAGAGGGAATGCGGGGGCGGGAGGGGTGGGGTGTGACAGGGAGAAATGGAGCGGCGGGAGTCGGAGTAGAGTATTCGGAAGGTGGCTCTGAAATCAGGCTGTGGGCCGAAATTAAAAAATACATAGTTTCATTTATAGTGTCTTTCAGATTGCGTAAAAACTCGCAGTGCACTTAACATACGCTACTTCTCTGCGGTCGTTCTTGCCCCAAAGACTCATATTCGCATCCCTCAATTTCCGGAAAAGGATTTCAATCGTCAAAAAGGTTTTAAAAATAAATATGAAATTAAACATACGCAATTTAATGAATAGTTTTGCATTTTCTTGAATATATCTCCAAGTTTTTGTTGATGTTTAAATATATGTGATCTTATTGTAGAAATTATTTCGTTTTGCATGCCTTTCAAAAGATTTCATCCTGATAGTACTGCAGAACTTTCACCTGTTATTTCTTGAGAGAGACGTAAATACGTTGATATTTATACTATCTCAATATTCAAGTCATATTAAAATAAATGATGACTACATTAGGCATTCACAAATATTACTTCGCTTAGAAGGACTTCTAAAGCTCCATCTCGCACAGAGTTGTTTACTCTGCTAAACATACCTTCAGAAAGTTTGGTGCTTTTTGGTAACCATTTTTTTGTTATAATGTCCATGGTAATTAAATGCGTATTGCTCAGCTGTGGAATGACAAAAGTAACAGATAAAAATAACTGAAAACTCTGCAGTTTGCGTCCCTGCTGTAATAAACCTCCATGTGGCACGAATTTCCAAAATTCCACAGAAGAATCTACACCCAGAAACATAAATTTGTGTAAGGTAAAGCACTAAAGGTAAGCAAAACAATAGAAATAAGGCTGGCTAAAAGATATTTTTATGGAAAAGTTTCTTTTTTGAATATTGTAAATTATATCGTGTAATATTACAATATTTTAAAATAGCATTTTAAATATTTATGTTAAATACTACCCCTTAACTTTAATATTAAGTTAAATTATTATTTTGAACAAATATTTATACAATCATTGAAGTTTTCATAATACTTTTATATTAACAAATACTTAAAAATAAATATATAAAATTTAAGTAGTTAACACCGATAAATGTTGAACAAATGTCATTGTTCTAACTGAACAACTATACCCAAAGTAGGGAGGGTGGGTATCTCTCAATGGATCCGTCCCTTAGAGTTTCTATTACGGTTTGCTCAATAGACTAAATTTGTACAGCTCGAGCATTAACCACAAACACAAGAGCTTTTTAGAGCTTTTCTTCTTTTGTTTCTCTTCCTCCTCACGCTTGTCCCGCGATGCGTCCGATCCGAAACAGTGCGCGGGGCGGTGAGCAATGCCGGTGAGCAATGCCGGTGAGCAATGCCGGTGAGCAATGCCGGTGAGCAATACCGGTGAGCAATCCCGGTGAGGAATGCCGGTGAGCAATGTCGGTGAGCAATGCCGGTGAGCAATGCCGGTGAGCAATGCCGGTGAGCAATGCCGGTGAGCATGCCGCGGGGGGGGGAGCTGCAGGCCGGTGAGCAATGCCGGTAAGCAATGCCGGTGACATGCCGGTGAGCAATGCCGGTAAGCAATGCCGGTGAGCAATGCCGGTGAGCAATGCCGGTGAGCAATGCCGGTGAGCAATGCCGGTTGCGTGACGCGCGTGGGGTGGGAGCTGCAGGCGAGATTGCAGCCGGGGGGTGGAGGGGTGGTGGGGGTGGCGGGGACAGCGATACGTTTGCGGCGGAGATTGACAGGGGAGGCGAAGCGGATGCAGGAAACGCGACGGCAGAAAGGAAAGGGGAGATACGGCAGTAAAGATGGCCACGATCCCGGAAACGTCCCGCTTTCCATGTGATGTAACGAAAGAGAGAGTTCTTGATGTGAAGTGAGAACTGAGTTTGTGAGACCCTTACATCGGGAAGAACGGTTGAAAACGAAAAGACATTATAAGACTGATTCAGTTCACTTCAATGCGGAGCATAAAGCCAAGTAATCAAAAAAGGAACATATCAAATTCGAAAAAGAAGAACAAAGTAAGAAAGAGCGCAATGGAAAAATATCTAAAGAAAATGAGATTTCGCAAAATAAAGGTAATCTTGTAAATTAATGGAAAAGAAGTGACGAAGCTTCTGAGCAAAAGAAAGGGTATAAGCAACAAGAGGAATTCTAGAAGAATCTAGAGAACAGTTTGGAAACAAAGAAATTTATTATTTCCACATTTCGATTGTGCGAAAATGACATAAGATCGTAATTTTATTCACAATATATCTTTAGCATTGTTTCTTGTGAAAATAACATAAATGCAGTTTGTTAAAATGATTTTGAAATGTGTATATGTCGGTTTACTTTTAATAAACTACATTATTTCAAAATTTCATTACATAAATGTATGAACGGAGGAGAAGAAAATCGTGGAGAAGAATGAGGAGTACAAGAAAAGACTACAAACATTTTGTTGGAATCACTAAGATATACTAAGTTTGATGAATAATTAGGAAAGAAAAATAATGATGTGATAATATATGCAATAGTCAATTCAAGTGGAATTTTCGTTTAGAATATGCAGTTGTAAATAAAATTGTTGCTACAACTAATACGCCACTTCTTCAGAGATGTTAAGATTTTCAACAACATAAACGCGCGATACATTGCACGTTTTTTAAATTTTTGGTCTTGGACACGATCAGGAGATGGAATATAGATTGACCATTACCTCGTCCAGTATCTAATCGCTACCAACATTTTGCAAAGACAACACTTAAAATAAAATCTGTGTTGGGAAGCGAAGTGATAAAAAAATATAAAATGGTAAGTTTTAGGTAATGGATCAGTACAGAACAAGGTGTCCTAATTAACCATTAAGTTGCACACAAGTTTAGCACTGTAACCCAAGAATTTCGAGGAAACTACCTAAATGTTATCTGTGACTTTATTGGTTCTTTTACCACACATGTGAATAAAAATACCAGGAAAATCGTTATTTTGTGGAGACGGTCGCCAGAGGATGGGCCTGGTTGGCACTGTCAATAAACTCAATTAAAAAGAGACAATCAGTCCCGAACGAGATTTATTATTTAAGATGCTCGGAGAAGTGACAAGGGGACTCAAAACTTTAAAATAAAATAGTGGGACTAAAACAGCACGTATTTTTTGCCCGTGCTTTCACGCAAAAGTACGCAAAAATTATTCCAATTCTCGACATATTGCAAATCACCTTATTTCTAAATCGGTCTTTAAGGAACAGATTTCACTGAGGGAAAAACTCTGTCTTCATAATTGTAGTTGTAGAAAGACGCAGAAAAAATGTTGATTTTTTGCAATTTTCAGAAAATCAGAGTTTTCAACGATAGTGAGACCTGTACCATTCTCTTAAACGTTCTCTAACATGTAATGTAGCCAAATCCATGTTTTGTGGGTCCTTGATACCGAAAAATCGAATGACGGCGAAACGCCTATATGTCCGTTTGTCTGTCTCTTCGACTGTGAACAACGTTAGTGGCTAAACCGTTCAGCATCTTTTCTTCAAAATTGATATTCCCCGATCGATTTAAAAGAACTCCAGGCTCTCTGGCTTTGAAACGGATATTTTGAATTAGGGATACTTTAAATCAAACTACAAAAACATTTTAAAAACTTTCTCATAAATGGCTCCAAATTATTTTATTAAATTTTGTATAAAGAACCCTTAAGTGAATGGTGCAGGTCTCATTTTCGTTTAAATTCCTTATTTCTAAAATTGCAATACTTGGAATTTTTCCGGTGTCTTCCTACTGAAGATTGAGATAAGTTTTTCAAGGAAAAATGTTCTTCAAAGCCAGCTCTTCAAATAAGGTCACGTTACATTTTTCGAAAAGATGTGACTTTTCCCGAAATTTTGTACGAAATATAAACATTTTTTTTAAAAAAAATTTAAAAAAAAAAAATTATTTACTACAATATAGTTTGAAAATTACAAAAAGTTAACATTTTAAAACTATAAAATTGAATGCAGAGATGTTGACTTTAGCAAACTTTGTTCTATAACTCTAATATGTTATAAAAACTCTTTAAAAAAGAGCACTTTTTGAGGAAACGTACAACGTTTTCGCCTAATTTGTGATTGAAGTTATCACAATTTATAAACACATTTAAGAGAAAACACGCTCCAAATGTTTTCTTTAATTTTTTTCCACTGATATAACAAGAAACGTTTAACAGAATGGCGTAGTCTCATTTTCATCAAATTCTCTGAATTTGCGAAAATGGCCAATTTATAAATAATGCGAGAAAGTATATGATTTTGTGACACCACTAATGTCTTCAACGATTCTCATAGTGTCTATCAATGGATGGTAAAAAAATTGTGTTAGTCTCATTTTCGGTGTATTCTCTGTATTTTTTAATATAACGTGGAGTTAATATTGCAAAAATACGAACTTGAAGAAAGAGATTTTTGTCCTTCACAAAATCAGTTCTAAATTCAATACTTTGTCTTCTTACGTACGTAAAGGAGACTAAGTCAAAATCGGATATTTAACAAAGTCAGGCACAATTTTTTAGAAGAAACGGGTAGTTTTCGCTTAATTTCAACTTGAAATTAATGGAATTAAAAAAAATATTTTCTGAAAATTCGCTCGAATTTTTTTTATTTTTTTTTCTACTTATATAACAAGGGATGCTTAAAGAATGAAGTTCTCATTTTCGTTGAACATTGAATTTTGAAAAATTATTGTTGGAAATAATGGGAGAGAGAATTAGCTTTTGAAGCGTCGGCGCGAGGGAATACGACAGAGCGACTGCGTGGCATAGGGGCAAGTCGCACGACGAGTTAACTCGACCCTTTGAGTTAACTCGAAATCAAAACTTTCTTGCTGGTTGACGTAATTCTATAAAATTGCAGAGACGTGGCAAAAACTGTGGGAAAGTAAGTGCCGTTGAAGTGCCACTAGTTCAAAAAATCACCACATTCTCAAATTGTAGTTTACATACATGGACATATACACGCAATTTCATTGTCCCGTTTAAGTCGAAGACAGCTTTTTTTTCTTAAATTTTCACATGAATTGTCTGCCTTTTTTTGACAATGCGGGTCTTTTGTAATCTAACATAGTTCACTAATCTGTGGTTAGTCGTTTGCACGTGTCGATTGATGAAAATGTCAGGGCTTCAAGTCGCTGAGCAGATGCATTTGAAAATGAATCAAAGAAAATAATTTAAATAAACAGCTCACAAGACAATGAAGAATTAGATAAACTACAGAATTCTTCAATTCTGAAGGTCCTTTTAGAACAGAAGAATAAAAATAAAATTAAATATCCTACACTAAACGAATTTGAGAGAACAAAAACATATTTCTTCCTTTTAATTTAGTTTCCTAAACTGTGCTTAAAGCGGTTTCATTCTTTGAAACACCCTGTACTTAAGTGATAACGACAAGCCATGAAGCAGAGGAAAAACGCGTGCGGAAGTAGAGACGTAAGGGAAAGGAGTGAGACCGCAGGAAGGTCTTATGAAACAAGGGAAATGGCCGGGGCCGGGGGCTGAGGACGGTGGAAGCGGAGATGAAGAAAATGGGGTGGGCGGGTGGCGATGGCGAATCGTCCTCCCACCCGCCCTCAGAGCCACTCCCCCGTCAGCCCAACCACCCGCACGCCCACACGCCCGCACGCAGCTACGGGCAGCCTGCCAGCTCGTCCGCCGGCCAGCCACCCCACCCGTTCATTCTACTCGCACGATCACGAGGCAGCTCGCTCCTCATACCGGGAGCGGTTGCTCAGTGCATCGACTGATCTCACCGCAGTACCTCTGACCGGGAAGTCCTAGGTTCCCACTCCCCACGGCGGCAGGATTTTCGACACTAGCTCGAATTCAGTCGCTGTCTGGAGGAGAATTCTAGTGGCCGATTGCTCTGATCGGTAGTTTCCGTGGTTTCTTTGATCAACACCAGATGAATGCCGGAGCAGTATGCTAAGAAACGGGCCACGGACCGCCCGCGATCTTTCCTTCATCTTCCTTCTCCCATCCTCGCCCCTTTCACATACACTTACACTAACATGCACTACACAAGCATACATGCCGGGAGAGACCGGTCGGGGACTCAGAACTTGTTCCAGCTGGTGCGATGCCCTGCTGGTGGGAGATACCTGGTTCTGGAAAACCCCGTTAGCCGACGATAGGACGGCGCCGGATGTGGCCATCTAGCGGGGGAAGACCGCCGCCGCCTCCCCATAAAAATGCACTATATTTACAGAACTAATGACCATAGTAGCTGACACGCCCGAAATCACTAACAATCAAGTCAAATTATAACTGTTTCTATACAATTAGAGACTATACTGAGCATCAAAAAGAAAGTAACATTAATTTTAGGAGTGATATTTAATGTATTATTTACCATTTGGACTAAAATTCTAAACAACCTGTATCAAGTCTTGTACCGCAGCCTTTAGGTCAATGACCCACCATCTCGATCAGGTTTTTCGTCCAATTTCCCTGATCCTTTGAGTAAATGATGACCTTGCCCCTTGTTTTACTTTTGGATATAAATGTAACTTCTTTATCTGAGCACGTCTTCTAGAATTCAATGGGAAATATAATTATTCAAATTATCGTTCTCCATATCGTCGACATGAGGAATAATAGCCCAAATTTATGGCTGATTTACCCTTGAAAATAGATTTTATTACATCGGAGCGAATACTTTTGTTAACAATCCTCGCCAAAAAATCTCATTTTTTTCTGTATTCAAAATTCAAGTAGTATATGGCTTACGGTAGTGATCACAGAATTTTGAAAACCTGCACAGAATTCACTTCTTTCCATAGCACGTCACAGACAGTTTTTAACTGTTTTTGACGTAAAATAAAATAAAAATAAAAACCCACTCTGGGCGCCGTCTGCTCGCTCATCCAACTGCCGGCTCATTCGCTCGCCCGCTAAACAGGTTGGGCGCGTTTCCGCCCACTCGCCGGCCAGCGCGCTTACACTCTCTCTTGCACACTCTTCACTATACTCCGGTTTAAACATAGCTGCACTTGGAGGTCACGACCTCAAAGGAGAGGGGGACATTGTTATCCATTCGGGAGCTCCAATACCAAAACTTTAAGTTTTGTCATCCATAATATAGTATTTACTTATAATTTTTATAATTTACTTATTAAAATGCAAGTCCTTACGGAGCTTGCGATTGGATGTCAGTGTTCCCCTCGCCTTCAAGCTCGTGACTTTGATGTGCAGCTATGTTTAAATCAGAGTATGCTTGCTCGTCTGACGCATGCTTTCATTACCCACTCACCTACTTGTTCTCTCATCCTCTTGCCCATTCACTCATTCACCCAGTCTCTCACTCTCTAACATGTCAACTCGCCAAATTACCATTTGCCAACTCTCCAATTCCTTTTAAAGAAAGCCGCCCGTTGGCTCGCCCGCCAGTCCGCTCGCCGACGCGTGTGCGCCCATCCGCTCGCCCGCCCAAACGCCCACACGCCCGTCCTTTCCCTTCCCAATCTCTCGTTCTCTCTCTCTCTCCCTCTCTCTCTCTCTCTGTCGCTCGCTCGCCCGCCCCATCCCTCTCACGAGAGCTTTTCCCGCAATCGTAAAACCTTCCCCCGCACTCCAAACGCGCACACCCACCCGCATTCATGGGCTTAGATTGTGACGTGCTTAATGATAGGGAGTACACGCTCGGGTAGGAAGAATTACGTGGAGGGAGGCCGGAGGAAACGACCTCCTTGTTCTTATGCTCTGTTGAGACGCGAGCACGGGGGCAGAGCTACTCTGAGCTCCCCGTCCCCCTCCCCCGCCTTTATTCGCAGGGAGGATTTTATGCCTAGGGGCAATTTTATACGAGCCACTTCTGAAGCTGCACAGATTCTTTCTTTGCGTGCGCGTCGCCGAACCTGTGACGAACGCAATCGTAAATTAAAACTCATAAAAATGGCGTTATGATAGAAGCAGATGGTTTTGCGAATTATGTAAAATTCATGACGGAGAAAAAAAAGGTTTTATCCAATATAGAATATGAAAATACTCTTTCCTTTTAAAATATAAAAGCAATTTTAAAGAAGTCGTACTAAAGTAGTTACACTTAAGAGCTTTGAGGATGCGTTCTTCAGAAATAACTGTTCCATAAGAATTCGGCACTCTCGCAGGTCAGAAACGTCATATAATAGACATACAGCCTTATAAAAATGCTTTTATGTGGACACGAGATAGAATGTCGTTTCCTGTACTCGATGCCAATGTATTGTATAACAGGTCATTTTATGATCCCTCAAAAACGTTTCTATTGAAGAAAAAAATCACAAAGGGAGGACTACTGTATTTTAAACACGTCTTTTACATGCTTAGTGACAAATGTGCATATTATTTCAGTGTCAATTTGGGAAGAAGAACCGAAGGATCATTGATCGATAGATTGATTATTTCATTATTTCGTGTTTTCGGGCGCGTTAGCACCTGTGGTCATTAGCTCCATATGCGTATTGCATGTTTTAATTATGGCAGTGGCGGTGATATTATCTCGCTGAAAGGTGATAGCCGGCACAGTCCTACAGGTCGACTTGCGGGGTTTTCACCACTCAGGTATCTCACCAGCGGGGCACCTCATCTGCTGGGACCTGCTCAGAGCTCCCGACTGGTCTCCTGACATGTGAGAAAGCTTAGTGCATCTAAGTGTTCGTGAAGGTAACAGGCACGGATAGGACGCGGAAACAGGGATGTGCCCTTAACAGCTAAACTGCTATTTCTTAACACATAACTATTCGTAACTGTTACTCGAAATAATAGTTATTTCGTTTGTCCTGTTATTGTCCGTTATCGGTTGAAATTCATAGAATTGCAAGATATTGGGCCAAATCCGAACTACCACAAACTTTCGTGGCAACAATTTTGTACGAAAACAGATTCACTGCAGCTAATCAAACGTGATTAGCAAGTGTTAAAATTAAAGATGCATTAATAAATAAATCGTTATTATTGCACACTAGAATATTTTTTTGTGTTTTGTATACACTACCATAACAAGATAGTCCTTTAAATTAAATATGTGCAATATGTTTGTTAACTTTTTTCTGTTAATTTCTTCCGCTAGAATTGTCCTCCAGACTCAACTCTCAAGCTAGTGTCGAAAACCATCCGGTCAGACGTTACCGTGACAGCAGTTGACGCCATCTCGGTGGGTAAGGGCTATTTTTTTAATTTATTTAGCCAAAATCTGTATGTGACGTATGGGGGAGAAAATCATCTGCGCACGCTTTCTAGAGTTATTGATAAATAAAGCACATGAGCCGTTATAACGATAAGCGAGTGGTAGGAAGTGCAGGCATGTTGGTGGCAGGGACGGTGCGTAAGTGAGTGGAAGACCAGGTGGGGGCGTGGGCGAGCAAGCGAAGGCAGAGGCTGCGGTCGGGGACGTCCCCAGCGCCGCCCAGGGCCGCCCGCTGAGAGCCCTTCCTTCCGCCAGACAATGTCCGCAAAAACCGAAGATTTAGCTGGCCTTAAGGCGGCGGCGGCCGTTCTGCTCTTAAGCCCCCTCACGCACACAGCTGGAGCCACTTCAGCCCCGCGCAGTGGCCGAAAGGAAGCCTCTGCTTAGCGGAATTCAATTCGCCACCTCCCTTCAAAAAACGAAGTTCAAATTCCTCGCTTTTCGATTATTTAACTAACAGTAGTGAAAAATAAGATTGATTGATTGATTTTTTTCGTGTTTCCGGGCGCGTCAACTGCTCTGGTCATTATTCCCGTTAGTGTAGTGCATGTTTTTTCTCGGGAGATGGCGGTGATCTTCCCCCGCTGGATGGCGAGATCCGGCGCCGACCTACCGTCGGTTAGTGAGGTTTCCCCATAACAAGGACTCTCCCACCAGCGGGCCACCGCCCCAGCCGGGACAAGCTCTAAGCTCCCGACCGGTCTCCCGGACTATGTGATAGAGTAATGCATGTTAGGTATGTGTGTGTATGTGTAAGGGAGAGGATAGCACAAGGAAGAGCAGATCGCGCGCGGTCCGTGGCCCGTAGGACTCGAATCTAGGACCTCGACCTCCCGGTCAGAGGCGCTGCAGCGACATGAACAATAAGAGAAATCATAATCCAAATGTCTCGTTTGTCAACAATTTTTGCGAATGTGCAATTAAGGAAAGTCTTATTTTCGAAAAAATGTGTAAAGTGAGGTTACAAAACTTGTTCGTATGATCATTATTGCAGACTTGTTAGAATGGTAACATTCAAAACTTGTAATATCAAAGTCACATTAAAAATGACGGTTTTATTCTTAATTCCTGATAACTGTTTCATTTAAAAGTCGTTTTCTTCTCTTCTGTAAAAAATTGTTTTTGCTTTTGCTTTGATACAAGAAATAAAATTTCCAATAAAGACTCGAAACCAGTTTTAACATAAAAGATAAGACGAAGCACGAAAATACAGACTATATTAAGACCATTAAGAAAAGTCCAAACATTCAAAATTCAATCTAGAATACAAAAGATTAATGTGTTGGTATGTGAAGTTCCAGTGCAATTTCTTGCAGGAAACATACAACTTGGAACCTCATTTAAATTGCGAAAATTACCATGTAGATATAGATATTAGAATTCAATTAACAGGAGAGAGGTTTCTGCGTTGCTTTTCAATGGGTGTTACGCGAAGGATATCGTGTACCACCTGTTGAGCGGTATGAGATGTAAACTGCAGTCCCAGTAAATGTGCTAATGATAGTCAGCATTCTATGAAAACGTAAAGAGTAATAATGATAATATGGACAAAAATAATACAACATTAATGTTTATGTTCGGGGAAAATATTAAGTATTTAATCAAGAAAAAACTACATTAGGCGACGACTCTAGCACTTAACAGCAGAGTAGCTTGTGCCAAGATCGTGCCATGAATTGCCGCAACGACATAGATGACTTCGCGGACAGACAGGAGCCGGAAGAATACGGCTGTGGGAGCCTGAAGCTTGGCACCAAAGGGCAAGGTTCACTTGATGAACCTACCTCTAACCGGTTGTAAATCTGGCGCCGATGCAACCTGCTTCATTGTTCTTATAGCGTGGATCAATCTAACAGTAAATGATTTTGGAGCTAAGAATTTTGAACATTATTGGCTGGAACAAAAGATCATCAATATAAGCTGTACTACAAAATGATATTATAAATAATGTTTTTCAAATGAAAATTATTGAATCAAACTTCTTCAAAAGACTAGTAAGAGCCTGGCGATGTTGAAAAAAACTACTAACATATTTATCGTGAACGTAAGGGATAAAGAAAACAGTATGTTTGGGAATGCGAAGGCAAAAAGGAAAAAAATAATTAAAAGGAATCTTTTGGTGTTAATTTTGTTGATCAATCATCCATCAGAATTCAGCGATAAGAATGATAAAAAACTATCAATCATTAAATATACATTTTTGTGTATTTCATTACAAACGACCGTGTTTGTTCAAAGAAATTATTCAGAAAATACATATTAATTTCGTAATATCTCCTTGTTTATATCAAGTAATATAACTACGGTCCTTTTGGATCGCAAGCTATACTGGCAATTGGAAGTGGTAAACATGAATGTGTACGGCAACAGACTGCGTGTAAATTATTGAATATAAGAATACTTTAAGTTTATAAAGTTCTTTTCTATTATATTGTAAACATAATTTATTCATATTAGGTATTTCATAAAAAGAATAACCCCTACCGTACTTCAATGTTGGTTCATAATGCTTGTGAAATATTTATAAGAGTTAGTGCGTGTTATTTCGAGATAAACAAATCTGAGAAAAAAATTGACGGTATCAGACACAGTTTTTGAAGTTCATGACAAAATGTTTGAAATGAGATTGAGAAAATTAGATTATATATTAGATCAAATCGGTGCCAACGAAAAATATTATAATTTTCTAACAGAATGTGGAAAATATGAGAAAGTGGTTTGGTACTTGCTTAATACGTGCGCGAAGACATGTCTAGACTGTAATTATCATACAATTATTCAGGAAAATGTTAGCAAATTAATGATCGTGGGATTCAAAAAGATGTCAGATATGGTATGAAGGTTACGGAACAGATTATGACATATTTCCTGTTTATGACAGGAATAATTGCATAGCGCATTCACCCAATTGCAGCGAGAAAATAGCAGGGGGAGATAGCGGTACCCCGAACTGCCTACCACCATTTCTTCGCACAAATGTCAAATAGTGGTCGCGTCATATTAAAGTTATTTCTACAAACTAACTTGGATCCTCTTACAAATTTATAACTCAGTTATACCAAAAATAGTGACTGCAACTCTTTTGTAATGTTGCTTTGATTCATTGATACAAAAATAAAAACTTGCGTACCAATTTAGGCGACTCAGGGCAACAATATTGATGCCTGTAACCGGGAGTGCTTTGGGTTTGTCCCGAAGATGGCAGGATTTACAACACTAACTACATAAATATATCGAATAAAGCCGGAGTCTGGAGAAGAATTGAAGCCACCTGATGCTCAATTCGGTAGTTTTCTTTCCTATCTCCTATCAATTCCAGACGAATGCGGAAGTGATGCGCAGCAAACCATCGCTCCTAACCAATGCTCCTAACGTCGCACCGGGAGCGGTAGCTAAGTACATCAACTGATGTCACTGCAGCGCCTCTGACCGGGAGGTCCTAGGTTACAGTCCCCACGACGGCAGGACTTTTGACACTAGCTTTTCAGCTAGGTCGAATTCAGTCGCTGTCTGGAGAAGAATTCTAGCGGCCGCCTGCTCTGATCGGTAGCTTTCCGTGGTTTCTCCGATCAACACCTGCCGAATGCCGGAGCAGTACCCTACCAAACGGGCCACGGACGCGCGCGATCTTCTTCATCTTCCTTGTCCTACCTCTCCTTACACACACACACACACACACACACACACACACTTACACTAACATGCACTACACTACCACATATCCCGGGAGACCGGTCGGGAGCTTAGAGCTTGTCCCGGCTGGGGCGGTGCCCCGCTGGTGGGAGAGTCCTGGTTAGGGGGAAACCCCTAGCCGACGGTAGGTTGGCGCCGGATCTCGTCATCCAGCGAGGAAAGATCACCGCCATCATTACTACCTCCCCCACCGCCGCTGCTGCCCCGGAAGATCACCCCTCAACGGGACTAATCCAAATTCCCGGAAACACGAAAAAATCAATCAATCCACCGCCACCGCCGCTTCCCTCGCCCCGCCACCGTCTCCGGTACCGCCACCTCCGCCGCCACCACCACCGCCCAGCGCGCCCACCCCGCCGGGCGGCGGGCGCCGCCGGTCGTCGCATTCATCACGGCAATATGAGAAAGCGACGCCGCGCCGCGTCGGGGGTGGGCGCGGGGGGCGTGGCGCCCCCAAAGCAGACCGCGAGGCCTTCCGCCGCCGCGTACGGGGAGAGGTGGCTCAGGGCATCAATGGATGGTCCTGAGTTTGAGGGCCGACAGTGGCAACATTTTCGACACTACTTTTGTCAACTAGGTCGAATTCAGTCGCTGTCTGGAGGAGAATTCTAGAGGTCGGCTGCTCTGATCGGATGTTTTCCGTGGTTTCTGCAATCAATACCAGGTGAATGCCGGGGCAGTACACGAACAAACGGGCCACGGACCACCTGCAATCTTTTCTTCCTCTAATCCTCACCCCTTACACACACTTATGCTAACAAACTCTACACTACCACACATGCCGGGAGACCGGTCGGGAGCTTAGAGCTTGTCCCGGTTGGGGTGGTGCCTCGCGCTGGTGGGAGATACCTGTTTCGGTACCGCTAGTCGACGGTAGGGCGGCGCCGGATTCGCCATTTAGCGGGGGAAGAAAACCTCCACCTCCCAAGGAAAAAGTGCTCTACGCTTACGGGAGTCATGGCCTCGATAGTTGACCTGCACGGAATCACTAACAACCAACCAACCGCCGTTGCAGTTCCATGGTAAGTAAGACAGGGAGGTGATGGTAGAAAAAGACCGGTCTTACAAGGGAGTGACAGGTTGTGACAAATCCAAGTGGCATCGTGGAAGAGGATGATGCTAGTCGATTTGTTGTTTGTTTCGTCTTTCCGGGCTCGTCAACGGCTGTGGTCATTCGTACTGTGCTTGTATTGAGCTCATTAGTACTTGTTTATATGACACATGGTGGGATTTATTTCCATCCGCAGGATGATGTGATCCGGCGCCGACTCACACGTCTGCTTGGGTGTTTTCCCCAACCGGATATTTCCCATTGACGAGACACCGCCCCAGTCGATACAAGCTTTAAGCTCCCTTAACTGGTCTCCCGATATGTTGGGTAGTGTAGTGCATGTAAGTGTGTGTGTGTGTGTGTGTGTGTGTAAATAAGGGATGGAGCTAGAACAGAAGAGGAAAGAAATATCGCGTGCGGGCCGTCGTCCGTTTGTTATGGTTTGTTTCGATTTCGTTGATAGATTAATGATACCAGGGGTGTCAACTACTAAAGTCGTTCGTCCCGTAATTGTAGTACATGCTTTATCCTCGGGAGGAGCCGGTGATCTTCGCCTGCTGGATGGTCAGATTCAGCGCTGACCTACTTAGTTAGCCAGCAGGGTTCGCTCCACCCGGCACGTCCCGCCATCGAAGCACTGCCCCAGCCGGGATAAGCTCTAAGCTCCGATAAGTCTCCCAGCAGAGTAGAATAGTTCATGTGACAGTAGTTGTGTCTAAATAAGGGGATAGAAAAATAAAGGGGAAGAAAAATTGCGTACGGCAGTGGCCCTTTTATTAGGATACTGTTCTGGAATTCGCGTTGTATTGATCGAAGAAAACACGGAAAACTATTGATCAGAGCAGCCGACCGCGAGAATTAACCTCCAGACAGCGAATAAATTCGACATAGCTGTCTAGCTCGTGTTGAAAATCCTGCCACTGTCGAGACTCGAACCCCATTCCTTAACTTCTCGGTGGTACCCAATCGCATCGTTAGTACCAAGGGAGAGAACGCAGAAAGTGAGCCGTGCAAATCGAACTCCGAAAACCAACCTAGGGATGGTAATTATTACAAAAATATAAAATTTTACATGTCGTGTGTCTTTCTCTTGTTTGTAGTATCATGAATCTTAGTTGTGTTCAAAATAAACGTCAATAGAAATAAAAATGCACTTTGAGTACCGCATGTAAAACATTAATCCACAGAAATTAACAAAGGAAGCTAAATTGGCACACCAATAAAGATGAATGAATTCTGACAAATATTAAAGAACACTAATCCTGAAAAATCCAATCCCCGTTTCTTTCCGAGTCTTCTGGTTTTACTTCTTCCATAAATTTTATCATAGCTAGTACATTATACTTGGGCATTTCTACTAATTTACTTGGTCCTTTTTACTCATTTTAACGACATTTTGAAAACTAGCTGTGTAACAACCGCAAATAGTTTCTCGCTAAAGTTGTAACTTTTCAATTTTCGAAATGGTAAGGTCACTGAAAATTAGGTCTGCCCCATTTTTATAAGCATATTTTTCTCTAATCAGGTGAGAGAAAAAAGTTTGGAAGGCGTTTTTTGTGATAGTATAGTTTTTTCTAATTTATTCTCAAAATGAACGAGTTAGAAAATCAATTTAAGGGCAACACAATCATTGATTTTTGAAGTTCAACTCCAAATTTAATGAATCACTCTAATATACTTTTAAATACGTGAAATACAGGATTACAATTCAGATATCGTTTCAATAATTGTCAATTAAGATCAGTCAATTAAAATAGCTACAAGATTGTCTTCGCAGACTGTAAAAAGTAAAAACATAGAGGTTAGTTTATCGTTTACAAAGGAACCATCGATTGTTCTTAAGAACAAAATAAATGCATCTGTAAAATTAAACTTATAATTATCAGAGTTGGAATCGATATACTATTTGGTTGCAATCCAAATAATATGTGCCTTTGGAATGAATAAAAAACTCCACAACTTCATCTAGTGTAATTATGTAACGCATGTTGGCCAAACACGTAAGACAAAGTGCAGTAAACGGTAGGCGTGGATGTTAAAACGTGGACACACTGTAAAGCGCAATTTAGCAACGACAGATACATACTCGTAAATAAATATATGTTCGTCTAAGAATGTAAATACCTGACAGCAATGACCTTATGTATGTTTGATATAGTGGTTATATATTTTCCAGAAAACATATGTTTACATATATGGAAGGTTATACGTACCCTACTCAACGTAATAATTAAATTAGTTGATGTTACTGGATATTCCATCCCTGAAGACTCATTTCTATTTAATAGCGCGGAGCCTAATGCTCAGTTCTGTTCATGTCTTTATTTTTTCCCTCTGTGTGCACTGCGAGTTTTCCATGCACCGACATTGTCGATGTTCACGAATTGCTCCCTTTGTACCATTGTTCCAAACTTCGTATAGACTCATCACAATGCCGTGATATCATTTGCTCATACATGCAAGGGATCTGCCTGTCTCTCGTTCCTAATTCTATTTCTCTTGTTTAATTCCTATCGATCTCATATCAAAATTACATCCACTATCCATGAAATTCTCTTCGACGTTTCTACCCTTAATACGTGTACACAACCTATAAAACTAATATTTTCCCCTCATCCAACCCTCAAGTTACGCCACAACCCAAGACTCTCTGGGAACTCACACTATTGCCTCTGTGTAGGGCTGATTTTTAAACGCTATTCCCCATCCTCATTCATCTACACCCCAATGTTTTCATTATTTGCCTTGCCAATCAATCCGTATTACCAGAATTGTTTTCTCACCCAACATAAAACCGAACTACACTTTACAGAAATCTAACTGCTCACACGAGATAACTGCTCACATATCGATCCTGATTTTCTCATTTCTAAACGTTATTCTCCGTCTTACTATATCAGGATGTTAATGTGGCTGCCCCTTCTCTAGGAAGTCAGCATTGCATCATATAGCAACATTGCTACCACCTTACCTTGCTAAGAAAGTGACAATCGTTACTCGCATTGTATCCCTGTTGCATTGACTTCTAAAATATATTTTCGATCCTCCTCCATCTGCTTAGCAAAGCGCCATTCTTATCGTCACGCAATCAATTCTATTAATAATCTGCTATCACCTAACTCTCAAATTTACTCTACCCTTACCCAAATTTTTATCAGCTGACGGTTCAACTGAAGTATTCGCGACTATTCGCACAGTTCCCCTAGCGTTCATTTATAAAGCTTCCACCTCCATCTATTCTCCAACATTGCTCTCGCCATGCAGCAAACACTATTCCCTTCAATCCTCTAGCCAGCTCACCCTTCAACCAATGTCTGCGTCCATTCTCCCTGATATTATTTTCTAGATTCTCCATTCTATATTTACTTCCGACTATGACAGGCATGGTCTTTCTTCTACGACAATTCCTGCCAACCAGTAATAAATATTACCAATAACGTCAGTGAACCCTCACGACAACTCTCCCTGCAACCAAAGTACCGTTTCTGCCCACACCCCTTTCCGGGAAGCTTTAGACAACACGCAACTCATGTCCACATCCGTCGCCGCCCGCCTCGCCCGCCAACACTCGTTACGCACTCATCGGAGCAAATCCGCCCCTAATGACGAATCAGGCAGACGGCAAGCGCGGGCGTACACCGAATAAATCCCGCGGGGAGGGGCGGTGGAGTCCACTTTTTCAGCGCTCGATGACGCCGGCGGGTGGAAGGAGCGAGCTCCCTAATTTAACCCGTAAGTCTTCGTTTGAGCGAAGGAAGCGACGGGGGGGCGGGGCGGAAGAGGGGGGGCAGAAAAGGAAAAATGCCCAATGTTTTTCTCGCGGGCGAACACAGATGCGGCGGATGTCGCCTTTCAAAGGCTCCGCCCCTCTCCGGGCCCCCGGCAAAAAGCCTGGGTCGTTTGGCGCCGCGCGCTGTTTCCAATCAGCCGATTGCCGCGCCCCGCGGCGGCGGGGATGGCGCCTGGGGTGGCGGCGGGCGAGAAGATGGCGGATGTGATACGGGGCGATGCGTTGTAACTGCCGAGGAGGGGAAGCTGGAAAGCGAGACCAACGGAGCACGCGACGACTAGGGCAGTGCAAGTGGAGAGCGATGTGGGTTAGACGCTGGATGGACCGCAGTGGGTATGGTCGGCGGTACGATGGCAGAGGCTAAAATGGACATGAAAAGGAGAGGCAGCGTTGCAACTGACGCAGGGACGGGAATGAGAGGAACATGGAAGCGAAACTGGCACGAATCGCTGTGTGAGGGGAGGATTGAAGCAACCGAGAGTTGATATTGTTGAGCTTTTAGAGCTATTAATGTGTACTTGTAGTGACAGTGACAGAGACGACGAGGAAAGGACACGCGGCGGCAGAGGGGGTGGCGAAAAAGGAGAGAGCAAAGGCGAAGCCAGGTAGTGAATGTGGCGATAGGATTTCTCGGGGTTGGGGGCGGTGGTGAGGTACTGGAGCCGATCTGATGATGTTGGGGTAGACAACGGCGGCAGCCGTGTAGAGTACGAAGGAGGAAGCCATACAGAGACGGATTCTAAGACGGCAGCGATACATACTGGGAGGCAGTTAAGATTAGAAGGGATTGGGAGGCTGTTAACGGTGTGGTATTAAGAATACTGAGGAATTTGAGAAGGAAATAATTGAAGAATATCTATATAGGACTTAAATATATTAAATGATCATAAAAGAGGGCCGACCTGGATGGCCGAGGTGGCTAAGAGCGAGTACCGACTCATCGCTTCGGTCCGAAAGGTCGCGGGTTCGAGTCCCGCCTTGAGCATGGTTGTTTGTCCCTTGACTTTATATGTTGTCGCAGAGAGCCTCGCGTTCTGCTCACTCTAGATCAGAGGAGCCCGCAAGTGTATTGGTCAAGTGTATGATCGAATAGGCGTCCCATCGGGACGTAAAAAGTAACTCGCTGTTGGCTGGATAAAAGACCTAGAAAAAAAAAAAAACAATCATAAAAGATAAATAATAACATCACGTACGATGGTCTTTGTAGGTAGTGGCCTTAGAGATAAAGAATACTGTTGTCACGCTGAAATCAAAACAATGGACGAATAATCTGAGAGACTTAAAACGTGAGGGTGGAAAACAGTGAGGGAGAAATCCATATGGGTGTAGCGAGAGTAGCGGAGGTGATGGCAACGACGTCAGTGGTGATGTTAGATTCTAACACAGAAGGACTGCAGTAATTACGATAAAATTTGTTGAAGAGGCGCGGCAATAAGAGCTGCGGTGCATAGAGGAAACGCCTCAGTTGCTCTCAGAAGCAAAGATGCGCCATTAGCAGCAAAATGTAAACGCAAGAGAGCGAGGAAAGAAAACGACTCCTGCCATTGAACGGCTATGCAGGAGAGGCGGAACGGTAGAAATATTTTGCTAGAGGACAGGCGGTAGTGCAGAAGGGAAGCGTTTTATGACATCGCAAATGGAGATGATCAGATGGCTCTGGTAAAAAGATTGTGGCAAATGTCAAAGCAAAGGTCTGAAGAATCTGTTCATGTCTAGGACAAATATTGATCGGTCACTTTAGAATATAAATATTTAAGCAATAATAGGTTGGTTAAAATACTCGTTAATGAGTTCTTATAGAAATACGACAACGCATCATTTGCATTTGTGCATTATGGTCACGTAGATTCAACCTTCAAAGGATTCACAATGACTGTAGTAGTAAGATAGAACAATAATTGAAATGTACTTAATTTAAAATAATTCAAAGAGTGCAAAATAATAAATTAAAATATTTAGTATGTGAAACAATTCTTACGTCAGGATTCATCACATTTTACAACTTTTGTTGGTTGTAGTTCAGTTCTAACAGATCGTCCTTTGTAACATATAAATTCATATTTGTTGATAGATATCGGACTTAAAAATATAAAAACAAATATTTAAAAATAATTATTGATCTTATATTCCCACGGGGAAATATCCACAATATGACTTGTCCCGAAGAGAAAGGAATTCTTCTTTTTAGGATTGAATGAACTAATCATACTGAGTGGTAACTTATTTTCCACCTCATTTCGAAAGCTCTCTTTCTTAGATCACCTCGTAATTCCCTTTCCGGTTTAACAGGTCTCTACATTTTAAACCCTTATGCAACCCGAAACACCCCATTTCATAGAGAGAAACCCATAAGATACTCCCTTCTGAAAAACATCACTAAGATGAAAAATTACTCGCTTTTGCAACTGAGGTTCTTGGCCGTTTGGATGAACGTTTCTCGTGACCGGTCAAAATATTGTAAAATTGTAGCTTTATGAATTTACATAAAACACCTCATCAACCTTTTAAGTACCAGCTAGTCAATGTATCCGTAAGGGACGTAGATAGACAACGAAATTCCGGAGCGTGGCCGGTACCCACAGTTCGTTACATTACCAGTGAGTAGGTGCCGGTCGTCCGGGGAGGGAGGCGACAAAGCGAAGGACCAGCGGCAGAAGGCGCAGCCCGGGCGTCGCCCTTTGGGCCGGCTGCCGAGTGCGAAGGGCGGAGGGCGGAGGGCGGCGTGGACGAAAGCGCCGAAGGGTCTTAAGAGCAAGGGACGCCAGGGCGGCGCGGGCGGGGGAGGGCGTGTGAAAGGCTCCGGGCGACTCGATGGGGGGTGCCATCGACGTTTCCCTTGACGTCGCGGTTCGCGCGAGACTCTGTTGTGTGTGTGTGTGTGTGTGTGTGTGTAAGACGCAGAAGCCGATTGACTGAATATCGATTCCGTGTGCGACAGCTTCTAAGAGCATTAGTCCCGTAAGTGTAGTGCATGCGTTTATTGCTAGGGACTTTGTTTCAATTTTTTTTACAGAGATACACAGATCAGTACGTATTACATTTTACATATGAAGCGAGGGCTAACATTCTAATTTACTTAAAATGGATCTACAAACTAATTTGGGTGAGGAAACTCACCCAAACGCCCTCTAGCAAGGGGTGGAGGAGACGATCTCCTGCTGCTCCGGCAAAGACTTACCCAGAGACCTGTGGGGATTTGACCCAATTAGGTATTTCCCAGCAGCGGGGGGAGGGATACACCTTACCTGGACCCGCTCTGAGCCCCCAACGGGTCTTCAGACAAATGGTGGTGTATGTAAGTGCAAGTACGTGTATATAAGGGATACGGCTAGGACCAGAAGGAGAAGGAAAAGTCCGTCACCCGTTTACTAGGTTAGTACTTCAGCATTCGCCTGGTATTGATCGAAGAAACCACAGAAAACGAATGATCAGAGCAGCCGCTCACTAGAATTCTCCTCCAGGCAGTGTCTGAATTCGTCCAGGCAGTGTCTACCTAGATTAGAAACTCCCGCCACCGCCGGGACTGCAATATAGGACTGCGCGGTCTGAAGTTCTGCAGTGAAATCAACTGATTCCCGAGCTACCACACTCGGGTCAGAGTCGCTACAGGGTCAGAAGAAATACTGGTTCTCAACTGAATTCAGTGGGTTGAAACCTCGATGAAGTCTTCAAGGGTGCGAGCACTGCTTTACTGCCGAGCTCTGCTCAGCCACATCTAAGTGTATGAGTTTGGTTTAAGGCGAGGCGACATTGACCTCTTCGGCATATGTGTACACATTCGCCACCGGAGTGTTATTACCCAAGTGTGAGGTCGTTTTCCTCTGCTCTCCAGAATTTATGTACGTTTATCGTATCTCCAGTTTGCCAGCAACAATAAAATGTAGAAGACGAAAAAAGACGAAGAACGTTTCTTGACCTTTACACTTCCTTTGTAATAAAATTTTCTACGTAAACATAAGTGTATTTCCAAATTACAAATCAAAAGGATTACGTTTTGGGTTTATATTACTACAATATTACTTATCAATATATAATACTTTTTTAAAGTAAAAAATGAATGCACTTCAAATAATGGCATTTTGAATTTTCAAATTTTTCTATTTATCACATAGATGAAATCAGACATACATATATTAAATGTCAATCATGCAGTAAATAGTTATACACTGTTATTGAAGTTTGTAGTATAATAAAGAGATTTTATTAGAAATATTGTGAAGAGAATACTTTGATGGCTGATAAATGAGAAAATGGGTTGTGAGATGCATTTAATAGGCTTATGCTCCAATATTATCCATACCCCACATTGACTAATATTAAGCTTATTTTAGACTCAATAAATGTATATTGGATACTACAATTCAGTGAGAAAATATAAAGACAGTAAGCAGCGTACAGTTCAGTTCTTCTCATCGACACTATTTGTTTCACCATTTCACTCTGCCTGAAGCGAGATTTTCGCCCGTCACTACCGTTTTCAATCTGCCCTAGATTGGAGCACAAGAGGGTTGTAAAAGACAGAAGTAAAGTTTTACTTCTCAATACAGTGCGAGTAAACCTCGATTCAAATGATACAATACTAAACTTTACAGTCAATTGATGCAGCATCGTTGGCCTTCAGGCAAGACCTTCCACACGAACTTCTGCGAAAGCACACTCATGAAGGAAAGTGAAAAAGAGGGTCGAAAAACCATAAATTAATAATGGTTGTCTACAAAATATGTGGAAGAGAGAAGAACGTCAATAGTTGGCTTTCAAAAGGAAAATGAAAAACATCAAGTTTGTGTTATTGGCAATCGTAGAGAAATAGAATATAAAATCTGCCAGTTCAATATCAGTGCACACTACTGCGTCTCAAAATTACGACTGTACTTGAGCTAGGAGAAAACAACAGGCTACTAATATAAATTTATACAAGTTTAAACAAGTGTGTAGTAAAAAATCTAAATCAACGTTATGATATTTGAACCTTACATATGTGTCATGTCTAGATTGTCCAGAAATTTAGTTCTCAGATGTAATTAGGGTCTCATAGGTACCGCAGTAATGTATAGCAATGAGGTTTAACACAACATTTTCTTGCTTTGCGTAAACCAAGGGCCGGCAACATGTCCATCACCACGGTAGGTCGGCGCCGGATATCGCCATCCAGCGGGGGAAGATCACCGCCATCTCCCGAGAAAAAGACATGTACTACACTAACGGGACTAATGACCGAAGCAGTTGACGCGCCCGGAAACACGAATAAATAAATCAAATCTTTAATGCAATACTTACAATACAATTATTAAAATAACACGAAGAATTTCTATTCAATACTTCCTTGACATTTTTGTGTTCATTTAGCAGTCTATGCACCGAATTCATATATTGCAGATTTTCGTTAATTCTATTAATGATTATGGAAGTTAAATATGACTTATGTACAGGTTTTTCTATTTGATCAAATAAACAATTTTCGAAAATTATTCATGTTTCTTGAGTATCATTAAACGTTGCGAATGTCCAACAAAATACTGAATACTGCACCAGATATTCAGTGAATACTGTTAAGTAACAATTTGTCTCGCTATTAATATTATATGTAATGTGGATGTAAGTATATAAAATGCTATGAATTATTTATGTGTTTAAAATTTATCGTTTTTCATATCTTTCAAATAATCTAACCAGGAAGGTCCTGTAAATAGAACTTTCAGAGAAATCGTCAAGAGACTCCAACAATCTATGTTATGTCAAATAATTGCCCTTCATTTTTAAGCAAGTGGCACCATTTTTATTTATTGTTCCCCAATAATTATAATCAAACCTGCATCACTCCACTGATTTCTCCCAACATCTCAAAGGACGTTATACTCCTTGGACACAAGCAGAGGCGGTTCGTGATGGAAAATGAGAGTGTGTTCCAATTAATTCCACACACGCAAAGGCAGCACACCATTCCCGGCGGTCACAAGCTAGAAATGATGAAGAACGAAGCGACGACAGGAGCCCAGTCCCGCATTTTGAAATAAGTACGCCAAAATACGTTCGTAAGAGTTGCGTACGTTACTTCTTGTTCGAAATAATGAAATTGTGTAAATCCTCTCCAAATAAATCACAATGTGCGAAGTAGTAGCCATGTTTATTCGTCTTAAGTTCACATTGCAGTGTCCAGTGGTTTTATTTGGCCATGAGTTCTTGGCAATACGCCAAGCAAATGTCGGAGCAGTGCCCTAACAAAAGGACAAATCACGCGCGCGATATTTCCTTTCTCTTCCGTGTTCTATAATCATAACTTCCTTACACACCGTTGCACTCAACATGCACTACATTACCACACATTTTTGGAAGACCAGTGAAGAGCTTAAAGCTTCTCACGGCTGGGATGGTGGCCTGAAAGCGGGAGATATGTTTCGGATTCGGGAAAATCGCCGCAAGTCAAAGTAGGTCGACGCCGTACTTCGCCAGCCAGCGGGGAAAGATCACCGTTACCTCGAACGATGAAAAGCAGCACTACACGTACGGGACTAATGACCGCAGAAGTTGACGCGTCTGGATTCACTAATCAATCAATCTTTGCATTATGCGTAGGGAAAAGTGTGATTCACCGTACACGTACATCAAAGTAACACCTTCCAATCCAAAAACAGTGAAGGTAAGATCTAATTTCCATGCGTAAGTTCCGAACAATTCTTAAACGCACGATGCACGCTGCAGCAGCGTATGTTAAATTTGGAAATTTAAGTGCCTACAGTTCACTGTGTTTTGTGATGTGAAGCCTTCAATGAAGCCATCAATCATCCTAGAAGACCATCTGAGAAGAAAACACATCCATTATTTATAAGGTTTATTTATATAATTAGGCTTAGTATGGTACCATATGAATAATATTTTTAACCTTAATACTTCTTAAAGGTAATACTTTACAGTTGAACTGTGATCTCATGGCCATGAGAAGGTTTTGAAAACCTGAGATTTTGTTAGTAACAGCTAAGTTTTTGCCTCAGTGTGATCTGAGAAAAATTCATGTTTTATGCAACAATTTTTCTCATTTCAAAACAGGTTTTTGTTTATTATAAGAGAACCGCTTGTCCTACCGGATTCTTCTATCAAAATCCGGCATCTACATCAAATTTAGGACTTTTTTGACACCTCATTCACCTCTGTAGCTTCAGATTTGATGTTTTCTGGTCAATTTGAAATATTTTCAAGCTATATTCTGAGCAGCACCTACAGTGCTTGCAGACACTCACAGGGTTCGCTAGCATCACACAGGTGTCAAGAGGGTCGCATACCCTGCAGGCGCTACCCTTACGTATTCTTTGGCAAAGAGGTTCCAAATTATCGATCCATTCTCCCCACTGTTGTAACCCCCTCCCTTCATGGCTGTTTCCCCTTCACTAACCCCTATATAAAGCGTGCGTTTTTCGCGCACAGCGCTCTCGTTCTCTTGTTATTTCAGCTGCGTCCAGTGGCGTAGCTTTGTTAATTCTTCTCATAGAGCCCGGCTCCTTCAGAGTCGTTATGTATATCAAATCTGTATATAGTATTTGTTGTAAATAGTGTTTTTTAATTTTTTCCTTGCCGAAATAGTATTTATTATATATATATCAGATCAATTTATGAAGACTAAAATAATATTGTTTCTCATTTCGTCAGTAAAGCCTGAGCCATGGTTGTTTTTTTTTGTTGGTTCCCTTTGAACCAAACAATGTGTTAATGAAATTGAGTGCATAAATGTATTTAATGTGTTGATTTGGACTTGGAAATGGAACTCTTACTTTGAAATGTTAATGATTTACTAATGTTTATGTTGTTTGCAGCTCGTTCCTACAAATGTTATGTTTATGTATGTCGCTGACCTCTGATTGGTGTGGAGGTGCGGCTAATGTTCACTGCGCATTTACTTATGAATGTTGTTAATGTTGCAGTTCCTGCCATAAGTAAGACGGCACTTGGCCGCTTTGGCAATTTATGGAAAGGTGCTCCCGCTGGTATAAGTCGGCGCTTGGCGCATTCGGCACATGGGAGACTAAATAAAGGCGTTTGCTTGGCCCGCGCGGTAGCCCGAACCGCGGCCCTTGTTCCAACGTCACGGCCCCGCAGCCGGCAGAGGGTCGGCTGGGCTACAGCTGTCACCGGCACGCAGCGGTGGGGTCACGTGCTGACCTTGTATGCGGCACGCTGATCGGCGCTCGTGTCTAGGAACAGTTTTGTTCAGCGAGCAGCGGGCGGGCGCTCATGTACCGCCCACTCTCGCTTATGCGTAAACTTGCTGCATTCCTATGTTGTATGGTTACGAAAGGTATAGTGAAATCCATTTCCAAGAATTTTGGTATTATGCACTCCTACGAAGTTGGTTCCATGGCTCATGCGTAGTTCTGTTTCTTATAAATGTTATTGGAGAAAAGAAGGCCTAAATACGGCTTCTTTGCAAATTTGTTTATATACGTTTCTATCTACCTCGTCCTAAAGTGGGCATTCAAAGGTAGATTATAAGACATATTTCTGTATGTGCTAGCGCGATGTTGTAGATGCGCTACTAAGTTAGTGTTCACCTTTCTGTTACAAGGTTTATGTTTCAATTTTCAGCTTCCTCGCCTAAAGTGGGTTCTTTCAAGAGGTCGACTGAAATCATTAATTCTGTATGTCGCGCATTTTACGCGCCTTTGTTTATGTGAGACGGCCTCGACCGTCCTTCATTCTTAACTTTAAATTGTAATTCTGCTTTGTTTTCCCGCAGCTGCTTTGCAACCTGCGCATCAGGAAAAACTAATATTTTAAAATTGTTTATATAATAAATGTTTATATTGAAAGTTATTTGATTGTCATATCTCCTGATTTGAGATCCTATAAAGTTGTGATACCTTTTCATTAAAAACCTGGGGCGTCCATTTGAAAAGTTCAAGTGTGACGACAATCTTTTAATTTCGATAGCTTAGAAGCTTTTGTGTTAGCTTTGCATAATTATCTCCTTAGGCAAATGCATGGTCAGTTCGCTACATATTACGTAGCGAAATTAATGTTATCAATGTGCTGTTTTCAACAGCTGGCGACCGTATTAAATAAATTGTCATTAAATAAGAGGTCAGCCAAGTTTGAATTTAACACAAAAACTGGCGACCGTGACAGGATTAAAGGATCAACTTTATAAGCAATCAATAACTTGTATTACTAATTTGTATTTTTCTTTCAGCTTAAAGTTTAATTTGTTCACAGCTGATTTTGTTCTACGTTGTAACGGTTTCACGAAGTTCACCTCGTGTTTGTCTTTGAATTTATTTGTCTTCTAGGTTACTCTTGTAACACCTTTTCTTTGTTATTTGCTTCAGTTCATAAATTTACAGCATGTCTAACCCGGACCCCTGTCGAGAGAATTGTGGAAACTCGAGACGAAAGAAGCTTTGCAGGCTCGCCTAACTCGCATCGACCAGTTGCGGAGAAAGAGGAGCTATTATAAAGGACGTCTCACCACCTTTGAAAATTTTTCTCAACAGGCGGTAATGTACACGAAATCCGCACAGGATTCGAAACTAGAATCTGATTTTGAGAAGTACAGCGTAGTTCAGCAAAAATTAGATGCGTGCTTTAGTGAGGAGAGCCAGGCAACGAAAAGACTGATTTCGAAAATGGGTATTTCGCCTTGATAACCAGAGCCGCGCAGTTGCATGGAATATAAAACGGAAAGGCCGTCTGTCCCGGCGCAACCGAGTTTAGTTGTCCCGCCGGTCTTAGAGCCCATGGCCTCGACCGCGGCTGGTCTCGGCGTACCGGCTCAGAGCACCCCATTCGCGATTCAAATCCGTTCCGCCTGGAACAAGCGAGGCAGGCATTTTCTGTTAGTACCGCGTCCTCGCGTACGCCAGTGCTACTTCAGATGAGGAAAACGACGCGGTACCCCGCCTCCAACGCCCCGTGTATTCACGACATTCATCTAGGCCGCGCCTACCTGTTTGAGAATTCCTTCATTTCCAGCAATGATTCCGAGTGGGAGCATTTTCTCTTTATTCGAAAGTTTGGTGCATAATTCCTGACCTGCCAGAAATTGAAAAATGGCACTTTCTGCAATCTTATCTCACTGGTAGTGCTGCAAAGCTGATTGCGGGCTTGCCTATGTCGGGGAAAGTTATGCCAGAAGCAATTCGCATTCTTAAAACAGATGCGAAAACCTAAGCTCCCAAGCATAAATTACTTTCATCTTTATTTAATTATAATATGACTGCTAAAGACTCAGCTAGTCGTTTATTTGAGTTAGTTGATCACTTCAAACGTAATGTTCGTGCTCTCAAAGTTCTCAAAGAACCAGTAGAATGTTGGGATTCTATCCTGAGTCTTTCTTATTACTTCAAAGTTAGACGAAAATACGCATAGAGACTGGAAGCCCATTCGAGTGCAAACACGCGTATCAACTCTTGAAAACTTATATACGTTCTTGGAGGCTAGGGCCACGTGCGCTTGCCAACGTGGCTGCCGATAGAAGGGTAAGGAAAGGGGACACGCCCAAGCCAATGCCTAGAAGCAAGAATTTTGTTTCTGATCATAGTGATGAGTGTAATTTGTGCAAGGTTCGCACAATCTCATAAGTGCAGTTATTTCTTGAAAAGTCAACTTATGATAGATACTTATTCGTCAAAGAAAACCGACTTTGTTTACGTGCTTAAGGCCCGGGCATGGCGTTGCCACTTGTGCGGCGAGGTCGTGTAATAAATGCAATAGCAAACACCACGCGCTTTTGCACGAAATTTAGTCCGAGAATAAATGTGGAACAAACGGCAGTTGTGAAAGACAGATGCTCCGAGGCCGCAGAGTGCGAAACCGTCAGCGCGCACGTTAATCACAATTTTGCTTCGAAAGCCGCGCTGTCTACCGTCCGCGTATTAGTAAGAACGCGGAAAATAAACTGTTAAATTCAGAGCCCTTCTTGACAACGGTAGCACGCATTCTCTAATCACTGAATCGGCCGTAAAGAAATTGAAGGTACAGGCTAACACTACTTCAATCTGCATTACCGGAGTCGCGGCACTGTTTCAAAATCTTTAAAATCAGTTCGCTTGTCAATGGCCTCCGCTGTTGTAATTTTAACTTCAGCTTAAATGCACTTGTAGTAAAGAATATTACGTCTGACATTCCTACTCACTCTCTCGATCTCACTAATGTCAAAATTCCTAAAAATGTAAAAGCTTGCGGCCCCTGAATATCACATTGCGGCTCCTGTTGATATTTTGTTAGGCGCCGACGTGTTTGGAATTGTTTAAGATCACCAAAGTAAAACTTCCGCGTACAAACTGCTTAAATTTGACATTGAAAGAAACTGCATTCGGATACATTGTAACCGGCACTATAAAGAATTCTTCGTTAGCTCGATCTAGTCTTTGTAATTTGTAACGGAACAACTTAATTTTGAAAAGTTCTGGGAATCGGAAGAAATCCCGACAGTGACTCGCGTTCGAATGAAAATGATTTTGTGAGAATATGTTTCTAAATTCCTTTTCTCGTGATTCCGATGGAAGGTTTATCGTGAGTTATCCGCTCTTAGAGCATGAATTCGGCATGCCGCTTTCACGTAAGCGCCGCTAACAGATTCTTTGCAATAGAAGCTAGATTTCAGAATAATGCGGAATTGAAAGAACAGTATTTCGAGTTCATGCGTGAATATCTTCGTTTGGATCATATGGAACGCAAATGATCAATTTTCCGATGGCAGCAAGGTGAACTACTTGATCCACCATCCTGTATTTAAAGATGGAAAAATAAGAATTTTTTTTGACAGGTCCTTTGTAATCGACCGGGCATTTGTATAAATAATTTAATGCCCGCGGGCCAGTAGTTCAACCGGATTTGTTCTCTTTATTAATAAATTTCCGCTTCGAAACTGGCATTTTGCGCGGACATAGAAAATTTTATCGTCAAGTATTGATCTCCCCGAGCAAAGAGACCTTCAGCGCATTTTGTGGCGCTTCGACCGAGTTTACTCCGCCGCAGGCTACCAGTTGAAAACAGTAACTTATGGTCTTACTAGCTCTGCCTTTCTTGCCACGCGTTCTCTGTTGCAACTCGCCGTGGAAAATGAAAAGGAATGTCCGCTTGCTTCTCGCCTAATAAAAACAACTTCTATAGATGATTTAGTATTCAGCTGTTCTGATGAAATTTCGCAGTTGATGCTCTTGCAGAATTGATTCAACTATTAAGTAAAGCATGTTTCCCGCTCGCTAAATGGCGGTCAAATTCTCCCAAACTCTTGATAAACTGAAGTTTCAATGTCCGTTGGACCTGTTCAACTTACGGACAAAGAAGTTACGAAAACCTTAGGCCTTTTGTGGGATTCGAAACCGATAAATTAATTTTTACTACACATGAATCTCTAATTCCGGTCACCAAACGCTCGATTCTCTCAGAAATTTGTAAGCTATTTGATCCTTTAGGCTTGCTAAGCCCTTGCATAATTCAGGCTAAGGTGTTAATGCAACAATTGTGGAAGCTTAAGATAGGTTGGGATGATCAGGTGCCAGCTGACCTATGGCAAACTGGTCCAATTTTTCAATAATCTTTTACTTTGAATAATCTCGCTATAGAAAGACATGTGCCCGTGCTAGGCGACTCGCTAGAACTCATGTTTTCTGCGACGCAAGCTCTTCCGCCTATGCGGCAGCAGTTTTTTAGTTACAAACAATGCCTCTCATTTGATCGCTTCGAAAACTAGGGTCGCTCCGGCAAAGAAACAGGTAACAATTCCTAGGCTCGAGCTCTGCGCCGCCCTACTCGGTGCGACGCTCGCCGGCAAAATTATTAAAATTAGTTCCGTTACGTATTCGGACGTGTATTTCTGGTCGATGCTCAGGTCTCTCCACTGGCTTTCAAAGCCACCTGCCAACTGGATCCCTTATGTGGCGAATCGAGTCATAAAAATTCATAAATTAACTAAAAACTTTAAATGGCTTCATGTGCCGACAGAAAATCCGCCGACATAGCTTCAGAGGCATGGCCCCTAAAAAATTAATAAACAATTTTTTGTGGTGGCATGGCCCAGGGTTTTTGCTATTACCTCGCACCTCGTGGCCTCCACAGCCCGTAGACGAATCCTTCGGTCTCGCGTTGGTTCATGCTACGCCGTTCAATGCTCCCGCACCGCCCAATTCTTTATTAACAAAGTACTCAGACTACAACAAACTTCTACGAGTAGTCAGGTGGATCTTGCGATTTGTCAATAATTGCCGGCAAAGTCGAAAAGAAGTACGGAGCAGGGGAAGTTCTTACGGCTCCGGAAATAAATGCAGCCGAAATTAGAATTTTGAAATGTTTGCAATCTGAATGCTTTCCTCTTGAAATTAAACTATTAATTGACAAACAACATCTTTCTCCGAAAAGCCCCTTAACCTGTCTCAATCCATTCTTAGATGAAGATGGATTATTAAGAGTAGGAGGCCGACTGCAATTTTCTGATTTGGAGTTTGACCAAAAACACTATTATTCTTCCATTTAATCCTTTGTCACTAAGCTGATTATTAAACATACTCATGAGAAAAAATTCCCATTTGGGGCCCAGCCTTGCTTTCTCTTTTACGCTCTAGGTTCGGGCCTCTTAGGGGGCTCCGTTCTGTTAAAGGGAGTCGCCCGTAAATGTATAATTTGTTCCAAAGCCAGCCCTGGGCCTGCCGAGCAGATTATGGCTCCCTTCCATCATCACGCGTTGAAGCATCTCTGCCATTTCTCCATACAGGTCTGGATTATGCCGGCCCATTTCTTTGCTCAACATCCTCTAATAAGCAGCATACTGAGAAAACATATATCTTGATTCTCACTTGTATGGCTACTCGTGCCGTTCATCTCGAGCACGTTGTGTCTGCAACTTCTGATGCATTTTTATTAGCGCTCCGGCGTTTCATTGCCAGGCGCGGGAAACCGAGCGTCTTATACAGTGATAATGCTGAAACCTTTAAGGGGGCGCAGAGGAAAATGGCAGAGTGGATGGGGAAGGAGATGAAAGGTGTTCCTCAAGAATGGGTTAATTTTTTAATAAATAATAGGATAGAATGGAAATATATTCCTCCCTACGCTCCACATCATGGGGGTGTGTGGGAGCGTATGGTCAAGAATGTCAAATCTTTATTATATAAGTCGACCCAAATGAAAGTTCTATCTCATGAAAAATTTTCTACTCTACTAATAGAAATAGAGGCAATTCTTAATTCAAAACCCTTGTGCTCTATATCAGATGATGCTGACTCAATAGAAGCCCTTACTCCCTCTCACTTTTTACTAGGCAAGCAGCTCAACACCTTGGCTCTGCCACCTCCCCCGCCTACCATTACTAAATCTTTGAATGTATTCCAGGCTATACAGGCACAAAGGTCCCTGTTCTGGAAGCGGTGGAGTGCTGAATATCTAAACCAGCTGCAGACCAGGGCCAAGTGGCGCACCAGCAGCCCGGACCTGAAGGTGGGACAGCTAGTCATTGTGAGAGTGGAAGACCTCCCACCTCTCATCTGGCCTCTGGGGAAAGTGCTGGAGATCCTTCCCGGACGCGACTATCGAGTTCGGATAGTCAACTGAAAACTTCGCAGGTGTAATCACTCGCACCTTGCCGAAAATCTGCCCTCTTCCCTTCGCTGAGGACGCCGATAACCTGTGTAGAGTGCCATCTCCCTCTACGCGTAGTTTCCTGTAATAGAGGTTGAGTGAGCGCATTCCACAGTGACTTGGTTAAGCACTCTGTTCTGCACTCCCGTTCCCCAGCATGTTAAATTTGGAAATTTAAGTGCCTACAGTTCACTGTGTTTTGTGATGTGAAGCCTTCAATGAAGCCATCAATCATCCTAGAAGACCATCTGAGAAGAAAACACATCCATTATTTATAAGGTTTATTTATATAATTAGGCTTAGTATGGTACCATATGAATAATATTTTTTAACCTTAATACTTCTTAAAAGGTAATACTTACAGTTGAACTGTGATCTCATTGCCTAGAAGGTTTTGAAAACCTGAGATTTTGTTAGTAACAGCTAAGTTTTTGCCTCAGTGTGATCTGAGAAAAATTCATGTTTTATGCAACAATTTTTCTCATTTCAAAACAGGTTTTTGTTTATTATAAGAGAACCGCTTGTCCTACCAGTTCTTCTATCAAAATCCGCATCTACATCAAATTTAGGACTTTTGACACCTCATTCACCTCTGTAGCTTCAGATTTGATGTTTTCTGGTCAATTTGAAATATTTTCAAGCTATATTCTGAGCAGCACCTACAGTGCTTGCAGACACTCACAGGGTTCGCTAGCATCACACAGGTGTCAAGAGGTCGCATACCCTGCAGGCGCTACCCTTACGTATTCTTTGGCAAAGAGGTTCCAAATTATCGATCCATTCTCCCCACTGTTGTAACCCCTCCCTTCATGGCTGTTTCCCTTCACTAACCCTATATAAAGCGTGCGTTTTTCGCGCACAGCTCTCGTTCTCTTGTTATTTCAGCTGCGTCCAGTGGCGTAGCTTTGTTAATTCTTCTAGAGCCCGGCTCCTTCAGAGTCGTTATGTATATCAAATCTGTATATAGTATTTGTTGTAAATAGTGTTTTTAATTTTTTCCTTGCCGAAATAGTATGTTAGTTTACTTACAATAGATCAGATCAATTTATGAAGACTAAAATAATATTGTTTCTCATTTCGTCAGTAAAGCCTGAGCCATGGTTGTTTTTTTGTTGGTTCCCTTTGAACCAAACAATGTGTTAATGAAATTGAGTGCATAAATGTATTTAATGTGTTGATTTGGACTTGGAAATGGAACTCTTACTTTGAAATGTTAATGATTTACTAATGTTTATGTTGTTTGCAGCTCGTTCACTACAAATGTTATGTTTATGTATGTCGCTGACCTCTGATTGGTGTGGAGAGTGCGGCTAATGTTCACTGCGCATTTACTTATGAATGTTGTTAATGTTGCAGTTCCTGCCATAAGTAAGACGGCACTTGGCCGCTTTTGGCAATTTATGGAAAGGTGCTCCCGCTGGTATAAGTCGGCGCTTGGCCGCATTCGGCACATGGGAGACTACGTAAAGGCGTTTGCTTGCCCGTGCGGTAGCTCGAACCGCGGCCCTTGTTGCAACGTCACGGCCCCGCAGCCGGCAGAGAGGTCGGCTGGGCTACAGCTGTCACCGGCACGCAGCGGTGGGGTCACGTGCTGACCTTGTATGCGGCACGCTGATCGGCGCTCGTGTCTAGGAACAGTTTTGTTCAGCGAGCAGCGGGCGGGCGCTCATGTACCGCCACTCTCGCTATGCGTAAACTTGCTGCATTCCTATGTTGTATGGTTACGAAGGTATAGTAAGAAATCCATTTCCAAATTTTGGTATTATGCACTCCTACGAAAGTTGGTTCCATGGCTCATGCGTAGTTCTGTTTCTTATAAATGTTATTGGAGAAAGAAGGCCTAAATACGCTTCTTTAGCAAATTTGTTTATATACGTTTCTATCTACCTCGTCCTAAAGTGGGCATTCAAAGGTAGATTATAAGACAGTATTTCTGTATGTGCTAGCGCGATGTTGTAGATGCGCTACTAAGTTAGTGTTCACCTTTCTGTTACAAGGTTTATGTTTCAATTTTCAGCTTCCTCGCCTAAAGTGGGTTCTTTCAAGAGGTCGACTGAAATCATTAATTCTGTATGTCGGCGCATTTTACGCGCCTTTGTTTATGTGAGACGGCCTCGACCGTCCTTCATTCTGCTTGTAAATTGTAATTCTGCTTTGTTTTCCCCAGCTGCTTTGCAACCTGCGCATCAGGAAAAACTAAATATATAAAATTGTTTATATAATAAATGTGTTATATTGAAAGTTATTTGATTGTCATATCTCCTGATTTGAGATCCTATAAAGTTGTGATACCTTTTCATTAAAAACCTGGGCGTCCATTTGAAAAGTTCAAGTGTGACGACAATCTTTTAATTTCGATAGCTTAGAAGCTTTTGTGTTACTTTGCATAATTATCTCCTTAGGCAAATGCATGGTCAGTTCGCTACATATTACGTAGCGAAAATTAATATTATCAATGTGCTGTTTTCAACAGCTGGCGACCGTATTAAATAAATTGTCATTAAATAAGAGGTCAGCCAAGTTTGAATTTAGCAGCGTAGGACATTAAGACGAACCACCTTTTTTTATCGATTTTTTCGTGTTTCTGGGCGCGTCAATTGCATTGGTCATTAGTCCCGTTAGTGAAGTGCATTTTTTTTCGGTATGATGGCGGTAATCTTCCCCCGCTGGATGGCGATATCCGAAGCCGACCTACCGTCGGCTAGAGGGATTTCCCCCTAACCAGGACTCTCCCACCAGCGAAGCACCGCCCCAGACGGAACAAGATCTAAGCTCCCGACCGGTCTCCCGGAATATGTGGTAGTGTAATGCATGTTAGTGTAAGTGTGTGTGTAAGGGGAGAGGCTAGGACTAGGAAGAGGAAGGACAGATCGCGCGCTGTCCGTGGCCCGTTTGTTAGGGTACTGCTCCGACATTCGCCCGGTGTTGATCGCAGAAACCACGAAAAACTACCGATCAGAGCAGCCGGCCGCTAGAATTCTCCTCCAGGCAGCGACTGAATTCAACCTAGCTGGAAAGCTAGTGTCGAAAACCCTGCCGCTGCCAGTCGAGCCGCCTCTCGTGCAAAGGGAGGAGTAGGGCGAAGTGGAGGGTGCGGGCGCAGAAGATCTGCAGGGGAAACGGGTCTGGTGGAGGCGAGTCGGCAGTGCGCTGCGATGCTGCGAGGCTTGTTATCTCAAGGCGGTTGGGCGTGGCGGGGTGGGAGCGGGGCGGGGCGAGGCGTGGTGGTGGCGGGGCGGGGCGGGGGCGGGGGGGGGGGGGGGGGCGGGGCGGGGGGGGGGGGGCGGGGGGGGGGGCGGGGGGGGCGGGGCGGAGGCGTGGGCGGGGCGGAGGCGTGGGCTGGGCGGGGCGCACCGCGTGCAATTTATGTGCGGCCGCGATGCTTACGCTGCTGCGGCTTCAGGCGTTAAAGGCCGTGTGCGCTCATCGACCGTCTCGCCCACGCAAACCCGCGCACGCCGTCGCCCACGGTCACGCTCAAGCCCTCGGCCCCCCCCCCGTCTTCGCAGCTACTTCGTCCCCTCCTCCTGTTAAGGTGGCTCAAAGCATCAACTGATGTCTCTGCAGCGCCTCTGATACGGAGGTCCTACGCTCGAGTTCTGACGGCGGCAGGATTTCGACACTAGCTTTTCAGCTAGGTCCACTCGCTGTCTGGAGGAGAATTCTAGGAGCCGGCTGCTCTGATTGATTGTTTTCCGTGGTTTCTTCGATCGACACCAGGCGAATGCCGGAGCAGTATCGTAACAAACGGGCCACGGACCGCGCGCGATCTGTCCTCCCCATTCCTTGTCCTACCCTCCCACATTACACACACACACACACACACACTTACACTAACATGCATTTCATATTCAGGAGACTGGTCGGGAGCTTAGAGCATCTCCCGGGACGGTGCCTCGCTGGCGGGAGAGTCCTGGTTAGGGGGAAAGCCCGCTAGTCGACGGTAGGTCGACGCCGGGACTCTCCATCGAGCAGAGGAAGAACACCGCCATCGCCCAAGGAAAAAATATGCCCTACACTTACGAGACTGAGGACCGAAGCTGTTGAAGCATCCGGAATCACCAACCAACCAACCTTCTTACCGGTAAACGTGGCTCAAGGCATCAGCTGTTGACATCGCAGAGCTTCTGACCGGGAAAGATTCACGTCCCGACGGTGGCAGCATTTTCCACACTAGCTATACAGCTAGGACGAGCTCAGACGCTGTCTGGAGGAGAATTGTAGCCGGCGGGTGGGGCTCTGATAGGTAGTTTTCCATGGTTTGCCCGATGAACACCAGGCGAATGCCGGAGCACTACGGCTTCATTCACACCTTCGCCCCCGCCTTGCTATCCCATTCTTCGTTCACGCCTTCGCTCATGACCTCATTCGAGCCACTTCAAAGCAAAAATTCGAAAATAATTTAGATTGTTCGCAAGGATTTGCTTTCCTCGCAAATCCGTACCACTACGATCAGCTTATATATCTGGCGCAGCAGGTCAAAAATTAGTATAAAAAAAAAAGAACGTAAAAATAAACCTCTTTCTCAACGTACAACCATTATTTGGAGTATTGTAATTCCTTCTATTTTTATTTCTGCTCCTTCTGTTCAACCTATGTATACTTTTATCTCACCGTTTTATTTATTTCGTTTATTACCATTACCAGATCATTTTGCTGGCATGGATGGTTTGCTGGAAAAACTGTATGGCTTATGACATGGACGGTTTGCTGTATCAATTTGAATAGTACTAATTTTTATGATCTTTATTGTCGATTCGTGTAATTCACCCCCCTTTAATGCGTTTCCAACTATATTTGCAGTACTCGAACATTCATCTTTCATCACCACAGCATATCTCTCTCTTCATCAATAACGTTTACGTAATAAGCATTTCTTAAGAGGTGTTAGGATTAGCAAGAAAAACTGTGGTTGTGTCTTTACTTATTCGTCAGGGATGACTCATTACATTTTAGTCCGTTGAGCTATATGAGCTTCTTTTCATATTTGTTCACAAACGTGTTTATCATCCGATTTTAAACATTATGTAGTAACTCAGTAGTTACTAGCAGTCCTCAGTAGTTATTAGTGTTTACTGGTAGTTACTCAATATTCTCTATCAAACTATAACCTAATCACTCATTTCTTCAATTTTTATATCAGTCTGCCAAGAATGTTATAACAAGCCTCCTGACCGGGAGCGGTAGCTCAGTGCATCAACTGATCTTACTGCAGCGCCTCTGACCGGGAGGTTCGAGTCCTGACGGAGGCAGGATTTTCGACACTAGCTTTTCAGCTAGATGGAATTCAGTCGCTGTGTGGAGGAGAATTCTAGCGGCTGGCTGCTCTGATCGGTAGTTTTCCGTGGTTTCTCCGATCAACGTCAGGCGAATGCCAGAGCCGGAATGGCCCTAACAAACGGGCCACGGACCGCGCGCGAGCTTTCCTTCCTCTTCCGTGTTCTCTCCTCTCCCCTTACACACATACTTTCACTAACATGCACTACACTACCACATATTCCGGGAGATCGGCCGGGAGCTTAGAGCTTGTCCCGACTGGGGCGGTGCCCCGCTGATGGGAGAGTCTTGGTTAGGGGGAGACCCCATTAGCCGACGGTAGGTCGGCGCCGGATCTCGCCATCCAGCAGGGGAAGATCACAGCCATCTGCCGAGAACAAACATGCACTACACTAACGGGACCAATGACCAAATCAGTTGACGCGCCCGGAAACACGAAAAAACCAACCAACAAGCCACCTGAACACTCTTGCTTTCCTATTACTTAGCATGCACCACTCGCCATCTGAGGGAAAGTTTCGCGTTTCTGCCCTCTCTTTGCTTCCGCGTCTTCGCTCCGTCGCAACCCTCCCACCTCTCGCGTTCCGGTTACCCCGCCTCTCTTTCCGCCGCCTCCGCCACTTCGCGAACGCAGGCAGGAAACGGAAGTTGGCTAAATCGCGAGGCGGAGCGCGGCGCGCAGTATTTCACGCCGTTGAAGCACGCGCAGCGCTTGTTTGTCTTGTTTTAAGAAGGTGATCTCCGCGAAGAAGTCCGCATCTGAAGCATACTAGAACGGGGTTTCCTACAATCAACCCACGACGATCACAAGTTTTCGATTGGCTGATTATTGAACGATTTCAGATGTATTCATGTTTTCTTCCGGGCTGATGGGCCGTGGTCCAATTGGCCAACAGTCGCCAGTCAGCCGCCGTCCCGGACACTTCGCCCGAGACCTCGCCACTGAAGATGCCCACCGAGGTCGTGGGCGAAACGTTTGGCAGTTCAACGCCAATTGGACCACGGCCCATCAGCCCAGAAGAAAACATGAATATTGACTCCGGCCGTGAAATCCTTCAATGATTCCAGATGTGTCAACTACCATAGCCAGAAGTTTCGTACGTTTAGTGTGTGTTATACACTGGAAGGGGGCGGTAGCCCTCCTTCTTTGGAACGTTAGAGTCGGCGCCAATCTACACGACGGCTTTCCTCCTCCATGTATCTCTCCAGCCGGTTAACCTCTACCGGGAGTGGTGGCTCAGGGTACCAACTGACGTCACTGCAGTGCCTCTGACCACGAGATCCTAGGTTCGAGTCCCGACGGTGGCAGGACTTTAGACACTAAATTTTTAGCTAGGTCGAATTCAGCCGCTGTCTGGAGGAGACGTCGAGCGACCGGCTGTTCTGATCGGTACTTTTTCGTGGTTTATCCGATGAACGCCAGGCGAATGCCGGAGCAGTACTCGAAAAAACTGGCCATGGACATCGCGCAATCTTTCCCTCCGCTTCCTTATCCTATCCTCACCCCTTACACACACACTAACATGCACTACACCATCACATATTTTGCGAGGCCTGTCGGGAGCTTACAGGTTGTTTCGGCTGGGGCGGTGCCCTGCTGGAGGGAGATACCTGGTTGAAGGAAACTTCTCTAGCCGACGGTACGTAGGTGCAGGATCTCGCCATCGAGCGGTGGAAGATCATCGCCAACTCCAGATGAAAAAACATGCACTACACTAACGGGACTAATGAGGTCACTAGTTGTCGTGCCTCCGAATCACTAACAACCAATCCACCGGAACAAGCTAGAAGCTGCCGACGTATGTGGTGTAGAGCAAATAAATATGGATGCGTGCGTGTGTATGGAAGTGCTGATAAGGATTGCGAAAGATCGCGGGTATTCCGTGCCTCTTTAGTTAAGGTACTGCTCTAGCAAAGATCTGAGATTGTAAGGAAACTACCGATAAGCACGGCTGGCTGCTGAATTCTCTTGCAGACGTTGGCTGAATTCAATCTAGATTGAACGTTATGAACGTCGAAAATAAATTAAACGTTATTGGAAATATTTTTACTACAACACTACAAACTAGTAAAACAATGCGTGTAAAACCATTCTTCTACTGTATCAAATGGGCCACGGACGCGTGCAACCCACATCCTTGTTCCATCCTTATCCTTAATTACAAACATACATTTACATGCTTTACTGCCACATTACTGCAACATGCATTATGATATTACTACATCAGGAGTAAAGAAACGAGTCCGGAATTAATTATAATAATAATAATAATAATAATTATTATTATTATTATTATTTTTTTTGTATATTATTACTTTTAACCAGTTGTGATCGTTAGCAATACTAAGTTTATAATTTATTATCTATCTACTTTTACATAGTACTTTTTATGTGTGGCGTGCTTTTTTACAATATTCTAATTTTTTAACATTTACAATATAAGTTTTTGTGAACATATGAAATAAAAAACTAGCTTTAAATCATAGAATGAGTGAAAATTTACAGAGATGCTATAGGTATATTTACTTAGACAAAATATATATTTCCATAAATAAATTTATATTTAATATATGCAGCAAAACAATTTAGAGCTATTCCCGGCTGGGGAGGCGCTTTGCTGATGGGAGATAAGTGATCGTGAAATCCCAGCAAGCCGATGCGGAGGCCGGTGTCAGATCTCGTCAACCAATGGGGAAGATCGCTTCCCCCTTCCGCGATAAAACATGCACTGCACGTACGGAAGTTGACTGATCATAGACGTTGACGCGCCTTGCAACGCGAATCAAATCAAAGTAGTATTGCGGTGACGTGTTGTGCAGTGTAGTGCAGTTTAGAAGTAGAAAGAGAAGTGAATTTCAAATGTGAAGTGAAGTGTAATTAAAAAGTAGTGTAGTCTTGTATTTAATAGTTTAAAATAACTGTGCAGATCAGCCATAAAATGTAGTTAATGCTATTATTGTTAGATTATTATTATTATTATTATTATTATTATTATTATTTATTATTATTATTATTATTATTTCTTTAAATAATTTAAACTACATTGTTAAGTAATTTAAAGTTAATATTCCTATTTGTAATATGTAAATTGTAGTGTTCTGCCACCAGGTTGTATACACCTACCAGCAGAAATAATAAATATCTATCAATCAATCGTAGATACTAGGTTCATATTTGGAGTAATACATAAACGAAGAAGACGTGTCGGACGCTGCCACTTCCGAGTCGAAGTTTCTGAATGCGGCCAGATGCTACTGAGCGGAGGATTTCGTCGTTCAAATCCAAGAGAATGCAAACAACAGAAAGTGTGCGATCGTTTTTTGTTTTTTTTTTCGTCCTGATTCAACTCCCATTCTTAAGATGGATGTTGTCTGCTGCTGGTGTTGTCTGCTGCTGACGAACATTGTTTAAAGGCGCTCAAACAACTTACGTTGCTGCCTCCAGTGTCAAATTTTTTAAAGAACATACGTCGACGAAGATCTAAATGAAATGATTTTAAAACCCGAATTAAAATGCGAAAAACCCGTATTAATAAAATCGATGATCTGATGAACCTTCTCAAACTTATCATATCTTCTATCTTTAATTAATAATATCGTTTTTGTATCGAACGATATTATTGTGGCGTGAAGGGGAGTGGAAAATAAAATGAGAAAAAAGGCTGTGCCAAGCAATATTGAGAAGTGTAGGAAACAAATTCGCGCGATTACAATTAAGTATAATTTTATAAGAAAGCTCTAAACATTATTATTATTATTATTATTATTATTATTATTATTATTATTATTATTAATTATATAAATTCACATTATTAATATAAATATTACAATAATGGTTAACGTAAGAGGTATTAATCTGCATCAGTTTTCAATTGTGAAGTGCGTAAACTATTGTATTGTCACCAGGTCGCAAGAAACCAGCAAACACAAATATTAAAAAGTATCTAAATGGAATCTATCCGTCAAAAATTATTCAGAAATGGGAGGGAGATGCGTTTTGCAGCGATTGATTTGATGACTCTTGGAAAAGAAATGTCCCCAAAAGACTACAATTGCAAATCAGTGCAATATCAGGCTGAATCTAATACTCTTACGGTTTTCCTTTGACTCTTTCCGCGTTGACTCTTGGCATAATGTGTTTGGCGATAGCATCGGTATTGATTCTGTAGATGTTACTTTGTTCGGCAAACATGTTTACGGGTGGGCATACAACTGAAACATTGTATGCACTTGAGGTCGATAATTCATTCACATGGTTCTGAACAGTGATAATCACTATTCATATCTTTTCGTTGATTAAGGGGCATGAAATTGCTTAATATTTCTTCTTTAATCGCTAGTATTCACGTAGAAGCCGATCTTCAGAATTTATCACACCGATGCACTTTACTGATAACAAACAAATACCTTTTTATCAAATTTCTTCATCATAATTCTCCATCAGTCATTACTACGATCAATATGGGTGAGTACTACAAGTCACCATCGAAAAAATAATTTCAAGTGCCAGTAACAACATGTTGAATATTAATATGCAAAAAATGGTACTCATATTGCTTGCCTTTAGCAGTTGGGGATCATAAGGCAATTCATTTAAAAACACAAGGGAATGACTTGATAAATTTGATAACTTCTGATGAAATAATCAAATCTTCATTTTGAATTTTAATCAGAAAATATTAATACTTATCTTTAAGTTAATGTGGAAACCAATACATTAAATATTAAACTATAGATTATTATAAATTTAATATTAAATTAAGCTTTATTATTTTCGTGATGATGAACAATAAATTGCACATTTTCTTTGATAACTTTACCTACAAACGTCTAATTGCAGGTTATGAGGATTCAGACGTGGAACGTGTTATACAGTTACTGAATAACTAAATCGACAATAACCTTCATCTAACACAAGCAAATAGAAACAATTTATGTGATATAAATGATTTTTTTTGCAATAACACAGGGATTCCCATCGCAACAGCAGCAGAGAACTTCAATTCAACGAATCAAAATAAAAACAAAAACAAAACAAAAAAAACCATTCCGTGGTGATAGCAGAAATCTTGTGGTAATCCAGATTGAGGCGTAGGTATAATCACCCACAACGATAACAATAAATCATATTTTTATTGCATACCCAGAGTTAATTTTCGGAAAAACCACTTCCCATCTTCAGTGGGTCTCTAACAATACAGGGAAAAATTGAGAGATTAACAAAACAACAACTATGACATAAAAAATAAAATTAACAAATGAGGTGAATCAAATAATTCAATAATAAAATTAAAAATAATTAAAAAAATAACCTACTGCTCAAGCAACCTGGATCACACCTAAACATTTACAACATAAAGAGATGTACAGCTAAGACGGCCGCGATCTTCTAGAATGGGGGGAACTGGACCCCGGAGCGGAAGAGGGGGGACTGAAAGAGAAGAAGATGCTAGTCATAAAAAGATTTAAAATGGGAGTTTTTTTAAAACTATGGAATGTATATTCAGAATAGAAAACCAGATTAAGAAGGTTCTAAAATTAAAATTCAAAAAGTTTATATATATATATATATATATATATATATATATATATATATCAAAAAGTGTATCCGGCACGTCCTTTAACGAGCAGCTCATTTGGCCGGAATGGCCATCCAGCAATGTTGTGCCCCGCAGTTGACGGAGGCCGAGGGAGGGCGGCCCCGGCGGACGCCATTTGAACGCTTTCCCGCCCGTCACACACGCGACCGCAAACAGCGTTTGATGGCGCGCGCCCAGAGACGAGCTGCACCTCCGCGCGCAGTTCCACAGAACTTGCACCCGCGCGCGCCTCTTCGCAGCCCAGAGAGAGAGAGGGAGAGAGCGAGAGCGAAGGAAAGGACAAAGAAAACGAGAGACAGAGAAGGAAGCGATGAAAAGGGCAAGAGGAAGAGGTGGAATGAAGTGGAGAGAAAGACAGATGAGGAGAGAGCGGAAGGTAGAGACAGCAAGAAGAGCTGGAGACGTGAAATTAACGAGGAAAGAAGGATGAAGTGAAAAAGAAATCGCAAAGGGGACACCATGAAAAAAAAAAAGAGCTAGAGGAAGGAATGCAATGGATGAAGAATGTGAAATGAGAAGAGCGCGAGAGAGAGTTCACAATAAAGCAAACGGGGGACAAAAGCAAGAGCGCGAAAACAGGAGAACAAATACGGAAACAGACAGGAAACGATATTCGGTAGGAGATCGAAAGAGGAAGCACTGCAAATCAAGACCAGCGTCGGAAACATTGATTGGCGGCAGCGGTTGATTCGCACACAGCGTCCGGAGCTCAGATGGCCAGGTGAAACGAGAGGCGCACGACCGAAGCGAGCGGATGGTACACGAACCCATGGGAACGCGGCGGGCGGCGGCAGGGGGCGTGGTCGGACACGGGAGGCGGCGGCGACGACCGCATCGCCGACAAAGAGCCCACCTGCCGATACCAGCGCCGGCCGGTGGGCGGCGGCGTGCAGCACGCGGGCTACGCGCCCTGCAACTCAATTAATTACGCGATGGACAAGGGGCGGAACTGTTAAGCGGCGCGCGGATGCTTTTGTCCGGACGCGCTGCAATTTGTGCGGCCGCCATGGCCGGAAAACGGCGACGAACAGTCGCCATAATTGAACGAATGGTAGCGGGGTGCAGTGGACTAGCTAGGGCAGGCCGGGATTATATTGGCGTCTGCCCCACCCCCCTCTCTATCAAACGAATAAAATGAAATAGTAAATGTAACCCCCCCACATACACACCTCACAGGGTTGTAGAACAGCTATTAGCTTCACAAGAGGTATGTGGAATGAGCTCACGCTCGTTGCATCATGCACATTCAGCGTAGTTAAACGGCCGTTTGATTGCATGTGCGCTTTCAACGTCTTTTCCCTCTTGAACAAGGAACAATGTTAGTTTCTGGAATGAATTTGCGTAGCAATCTTTTTGACAATTAGTTGTGTGTAGTTTGTGAAAAATTGTTGAAAACAACGGTGAGTTAATGGTAGACGGTCAGAAAGGCAGGCTGGGAGAATGGAAGTGGGGAAGAAAGGGAAGAAACCATGAGAACAAGAGGGAAGTAAAGCAGGAGTGAGAAGGAGCGGTGTGGGGTATGCTGACTTGATCCATCGACGAAATGAAATGTTTTTTTTGTTTTTTTTATTACATTTATTTATAGTCGCATCAACTGCGAGGTTATTAGTGACTATTCAGTAAGTTACAATAAGGGTTTTTTTATATCATGGTTACATACTTCTTTACATTTTTTACATTGAAATGTTTTTTTAATAGATAAATTTGAGTATACTTTTAGTTTCTTTCACTGTTGACGGTTCCCACCTTTGATTTCATTTTTACTTTCTCGCGCCTAAGTAGGAACTTCGTAACAATAAAAAGTTATGTAATGCTGCGTGAAAAAACGGCGAATTATTGGCAGAAAAAAACTTACGACTGGACCCTGAAGCGGGTAAAAGTAAAAGAATTCAGTTGATAAATTTAAAAATATCCTTTACCACGTGTTGTAGCCAGAATCCATGTTTTGTGGGTCCTTGATATCGAAAAGTCGATTGACGGCAAAACGTCTGTCTGTCCATCTGTTCGTCCTCCGTCCGTGGACGTTAGTGGCTAAAACGTACTGTCAATTTTCTCTAAAATTGATATTCCCCAATCTATCTGCCTGATGTCACGACCTCTTGAATTTGAAATCGATGTTTTAATTTTTGAAGGTACTTTACGTGAAGCCCCTCAGACATTTTCAAACTTTTTGGCGCCATTGATTGTGATTAAACGTTTTTGTTAGTCCGAAGGACGTTTAAGAGAACGCCGCATGTCTCATGTTGGTTAAAATCCTTGATTTTTCGGAAATTGCAAAAATCTAAAATTTTTCAGCGTCTTCCTAAAACTACAGTTACGAAGACCACTTTTTCTTTAATGAAATGTATTTATCAAAATCAGATCATCAAATAAGGACATGTTGAATTTTCCGAAAATATGAGTATTTTTGGAATAATTGGGTGTCAAAATAAGTCGCCCAGTCTGAAGAGCCTGTGCCTCGTGATCGTAATTTTAGAGTAAGGCAGTTGGATACTACGTAAGTTCGAAGAAGTATATTATTTCATTTTTTTTGTTCCTTTTTTGCATTGAGAATTTTTTATACGTTTACTAATTAATCTGTTAGAAATTATTGAAAACCTATTTGAATTATGAAATCAAGATTTCATAATTCAAATCATTTATCCTTCAAATTATTTCATTTTTTTTTGTTCCTTTCTTGCATTGGAGATTTCTTATACGTTTAAGAATTAATCTCTTAGAAATTGTTGAAAACCTATTTGAATTATGAAATAAAGATTGCTAGCCTTCAGTAAACCTCTCCTAATTTACGCAGATGGATGCTACGTAAGTTAGAATTTGTATATGTATATTTGTATTTGAATTTTATATTTAATTTCATTTTTATTACTATTTATTAGTTTTATTATATTTATATTATTTCATTTTAAATTGCGTCCTTTGCGTTCAGTGTGAAAACGAATAGATGATCAGTCATTGTTGGTCGTTGTAACCCATTGTTGTAACGCGGCATTGATAACAGAAGACGGTAATGATGGTTGCTTTTCGTTCGTGGTACTAATAAATTAATACTTTTATATATCTGTGGAATATTACAATACCATATTGTTTAATAATTACCATTATATATTTTTCGATATATTTCCATCTGTTTGCTAATGTTATTAGTATGGTATTATTTATTAACTTTTAATTGTTTTACTTTCTAGCATACTTCTTGCGAAAAAATAGTAAGACTAAAAAACATCCCATATGTTTATTAATATAATTCATGAACGCTGCATACCTTATACAATGATTTCAACGCCAAAAATATATTTTCATATAAAGTTTTCAATAAAAAATCTATTAGGTAAAACTATTTAATTTCCACTTGAACGCATTCAATTTCCATTGCTAGTGGCGAGAAAGTACGTGCTGCTTCAGCATCACTAGTTTAATGAGTTTTCTGTATCAAACGTGTTTCCCCCTCCTGGGACAACAGTGACTAAAACTGCCCACATGTGAAGTGCCATTGCAGCAGATTCTTTGATGGCTTGATTTAGCGATTTCGGGCGCGTCTGCCGCTAAGGTCATTATTCTGGTAAGTGCAGTGCATTTTTTTATGGTGGGAGATAGCGGTGATGGCGAGACCCGGCGCCGATCTATGTGGGCTTGTGGGGATTTTCCTCAACCGCTCAGCATGGCGCCGTCCCAGCTGGGGCAAACTCTGAGCTTCCGGCACGTGCGGTGGTGTGGTACATGTGAGTGTAAGTGTAATTAAGGGTTGAGGAAAGAACCAAGAGCACACGGTCTGCAGTCCATTTGTGGGGGTATTGTTTAGTTCAGTTTAGTTAATGCCTTATTTTACGTGGCGAGACTCGGACCATCAGGCTCGCTTTTCCGTCTAACCACGCGAATTTCGCTACGCTCCTTTCACCACCTAGCAGAGAAAGGAGGCATTTTCTTGGGCGACGAAACAGGCGGAACTCAATTTTGCTCAGAGGCTTCATTTAGGCTTGAGGATATTTTAGTGCATTTAGTGCAAATCTACTACATGGGACAGCCGGCTTTACTTCCCATACGAGGGATTTCTTTTCGCCCTTAAAAATCCACGGCTTCGATCGGGTTTGAACCCGCAAACTCGGGTACAAACCGAATTTTCGAAAAATCAAGGGTTTTCAACTAACGAGACCTACACCGTTCTCTGAAGTGTCCTTCATACTATTCAACAACAAAATTTAATCAAAAAAAGAGGAGCTTTTTTTGGGAAATTTTTGAGAATGTCCCAGGAGATTCATGTAAAGTACCCACCAACAAAAAATTAAAATATCAGTTTCAATTTCAAGGGTCCGCGACATCAGCAAGATCGATTGCGGAATATCAATTTTGGAGAAAATCACCTGAAGGGTTTAGCCGCTAGCGCTTTCACAGACGGACGGACTGACGGACGGACTGACGGACTGACTGACGGACGGACTGACGAACGGACTGACGGACGGACTGACGAACGGACTGACGGACGGACTGACGGACGGACTGACGGACGGACTGACGGACGGACTAACGGACGGAAAGACGAACGAATAGACAGAACAACAAAATATGAATTCTGACTTACCTCTTGTTAGAAGATTTTTTCTCTTTTTGTAAATTTGGCGACAGGATTTATCCACTTTTTCGTTATATCCCTGTAATAAGAATTTTTCTGCAGAAAATTCGCCGTCCCCCCTCCCAGCACTACATACATTACTGCGTTAGCAGTAGCAAGAAAAAAAATGAATAATTCTTAATGAAAGATTATTAACATAACATAATTATTAATTAGTTAAATAATTTGAGTTGAACTCAGGAAGCAACGATATATTTACCACATGAATAACTAAATCAACTAGTATATCAAACTATTTCAAACTTCGTTTCTGTGAGCACAGTTAATATTTTCGGTTAGTTACACGATCTAGAAACTAGGTATTTGACCATGACATTACACTGAACATTACTGCGGCCTGCGGCCTATAATTAGATTTTTGGTGGCGTTCTTGCGTGTACACCCATTGCGATGATACTAGTTTATCCTTCCGTAACTATAATAGTAGTTAGTACAAATTAATTTCACTGTTTTGAAAAACGAGTAAACAAGAACCAAAGACATGTACGCCCAAGGCGATTTACTTCGCTACTGTAGCTTGCCGAAAACAATCAAGAACACGCCGTGAATTTCACTTTTCATCGCATCACGGAGAACATTCCGCAAACATTTCAACAGAAATTGGTAAGAAAGCTAGCGCGATGTTTAACAGACGCGTTTTAATATCGGAATCTGAAAAGTGATCGGAGAGTGGAGTCGGGTGGCGGGAGGAGGCGGAGGGCAACGGAAGGGACGAGCGTCGGGTCGAGGAATCCGATAGCGAATACACGTCGATCAAACGGGCAATAATAGATTGGACTTCATTGTGGGCCGCAATGATACCGGCCGGAGAGAGAGGACACCCCCCGCCAGCGGGGGTGGGGCAGGGGGAGGGAGGAGAGGCGTGACGAACAGCCGGGGTTGAATGGGGACGGGGTAAAGGGAGGACGGTCGAGGCGAGGCGAGTAGGAAGAGGGGCCGGACGGGCCGGGTCGTGGCAACGTCGGGAGGGGACGCGATGCGGAGGTGGGCGTGGCTGGAAGAAGTGTGGCGGGGCGTGGCGGTCAGGGGGGGGTGGAGCAGGCTGGGGTGGGTTTTGGGTTGCGCACCACGAGGCAGCTTGGGGGGGCAGGGCGGAGCTGTTTGGAAAGGGTGAGGGGGTCGGAGCGGTGTCGGAGAGGTGTCGGAGCGGTGACAGAGCGGTGTCGGAGCGGAGTCGGAGAGGGGACGGAGCAGGGGTCGGAGCGGTGCCGGAGCGGTGTCGGAGCGGTGTCGGAGCGGGGTCGGAGCGGTCGGAGCGGTCGGAGCGGGTCGGAGCGGGTCGGATCGAGGGTGCAGACGAGTCGGGAGGGGTTGGATTTGTACGGGTCGGAGAATGTGTTGTAGAGAACAGCCGGGGGTCGGGAGCGGAGAAGCGAGGCAGCTAGGGAAAGGGCGAGGGGGAGGGCGGAGCGGAGGAGTAGGGCAAGCAGAGCCAGGAGGGGGGGGCGGGGCGGGGCTGGGCGGCGAGGGAAGGTGTGAGGGGCAGCGGGGCGGGGGAATGTCCCGCTCCGAGTCCATTTGCGATGGAATGCGCTGCTCGCAATGTGAGTTATTGTAATATTGCTCCTCCCGATCGCGGGGCCCCAATCGGGAAAATCTTCTCATATCGCTGCCTCGCGCAAGGAATTTCAACAATGTCGGAGCGCCACGAGCCGATTAAAAGGCGGGGAATGTTCCAGAGGGAACTTGTTCTCTCCGCTTTTAAAGCACGTTGCTTCATTTCTTCCGGCGATGTGTAACATCTCAATAGACATTTCTGCAAATCCTTATTGTTATAACACAGCTAAACAGAGTAACTAATACCCATCCTTAACGGCCGGTGGGCGTTAAAGATTTAACAGTCTGTTGTCCGTTAAGTATAATCGAAACAAATGAGTAGTAGCTAAAGATGAACACATTTCAAGAAAAGGTATTTCTTATTTATATGATTTTATATTGTTTATATGATAAGAATATGGTATTACGAAAAGAACTGGATGATACAAGGCCGTTAACATAAATAACAAAGTCAGTGGATTACAAATCCCGGCTATTGCACCCGCTTACAAACTTCAACCATTTCTGTCCTTTGCTGTGTATCGGAGTAATGACGTTAATAATGTGGGAATGCTGATAAGGTGTTGTTGAGGTAATTACATGATGAAATAAATGATGTCATCTTCGTCAACTTAATGGATGAGGGAGCCGGCTTTCGACAACTTTGCCGTTAACATCACTCTCGCCGTGTGTGGCCCAACTCGGAAGACTGTGCACTGGCTGTCGGCATAGTATATAATGTTTGTATCATTTTGTTTTCATGCGGTTCTTTACGAGTCGACACAGATAGTGATGTACTTCTTTGAAAAACGACTCCACCAATCAGAATGATTGTACAACTCTTATCTACAGCTACAGACACTAAAATAAAATCACAACGTTTTTTGGCTTACCCTGGCTGTAAGAAAACACAGGAGTTTCCGCGAAGCGAATAAACATGACGTTTTCGAACTGTTATGTAAATATCCGACTAGTATTGAAAGACGAAATTATCTTCTAGGTTTGGGAATGATAATAACAATAAAAGTGTTGAATGATGAAACAGCAAAATCTAAACCAAATAAAGATACATAAAAAAAAACTACGCTGGGTTCCGACGTTGACCCCTCAGCAAGTCCGTAGGGGACTCTTTTCTGCCCCCCCCCCTGCAACCTCCTTGGGACTCATTGTGACCCCCGTGCGAACAGCCGGCGATATCATACCAAGAACCCCACCCCCTGTGACCTTCCTACGACATTGCATGCGAATCCTTGGTATGCGACTGTAAAGACGTTCGTAGAAGAAATTATGGTGGGCGAAGCAGCCGAGGGGGCAGGGTGGGGACGAGTGCCGTGTTTCTGGATTGGATTTGATTGTAGCTTCAGGACCTTTCACCTGCTACGGTCATCGGCGTCTGGGGAAAGCAAAGAAAAGGGAATGACAAGACTACAGCTCTAAGCCCCAGACTGGTCTCCCAGCATATGTGGTAGTGTAGTGCATGTTAGTGTAAGTGTGTGTGTGTGTAAGGGGAGAGGATAGGACAAGGAAGAGGAAAAACAGATCGCGCGCGGTCCGTGGTCCGTTTGGTAGGGTACTGCTCCGGCATTCCTTGGGATTGATCGGATAAACCACCGATCTACCGATCAGAGCAGTCGGCCGCTAGAATTCTCCGGAAAAGCTATTGTCGAAAATCCTTCCGCCGTGTCCCATGCCCCGTAACTTCCGTGACTTCACGGAGCTAGGTTATAAAATTCAGCAACCAGCACAGGCACGGAATTTGCGCGGGGCGCAAAATGGAGTGTTGATGTGGATGATTTTGGATGTGGTGAAGGGTTCGCGACCACCGTGCGAGGGTGGCTGCGGGGCCTGGGAGCGAGGCAGGACGATCACGGGGGCGCCTGTGCTTCTGGGAGAGGGCCAAGGTGAAGGGTGCAGGAACAAGACGTGCGGTGAAGAGTGCAAGGCGTGGGGGTGAAGTGAGCATGGGCAACGCGTGTGGTGAAGTGTGCACGAGCAAGGCGTGTGGTGAAGTGTACATGAGGGAGGCTTGCGGTGAAGTGTGCACGAGGAAGGCGTGTGGTGAAGTGTGCACGAGGAAGGCGTGTTACCCACACCGGCCACACGGTGTGAACGGGCAAGGCAAGTGGTGAAGTGTGGACGAGCAAGGCGTGTGGTGAAGTGTGTATGAGCAAGGCGTGTGGTGAAATGTGCACGAGCAAGCCGTGTGGTGAAGTGTGCACTACCGCCGTGTGGTGAAGTGTGCGAGCGCGCGTCGCGGTCACAGGACCGGCTACGACAAGGAAGCGCGGTGCAGGGAGGGGGGACTCGGGCGCAACGGGGGTTTTGCAGGGCGAAGTGCGCGTGGGCGGGGCGGGGCGGGGCAGGGGGCGGGCAGCCGGCCAGGTCGATGCGGCGGCGGCGGAGGAGACCTGCGGGGCGTGAGAGACCACAGCGCCAGGCGGCGAAGCGGCGCGCCCAGCACGGCCCACGGCGGTGCGGGAGAAGAACATCGCTGCTCTCTTCTCCGGCTAAGGGAAACAGCCCTCGCCACTGCAGCGATTCTGCGTAGGATTCCAATCTCGACGGTGGCACGGTTTTCACATTTAGCTACTTAGCTAGGTTGAATGGAATGGAATCGATGCCTTATTTTACGTGGCGACACTCAGGCCATGAGGCCTGCTCTTCCGTCTGACCACGCATATTTCACTATACTTCTTTCATCAAGAGGAGAAATAACGTAATACTTGGACGACGAAACAGGCAATTTGAATTTAGCTCAGAGGTTTCATTTAGACTTGAACATCTTTAACATGCAGTAAATCTACTAACTTGGTATAGTCGGTTTTACTTCCCCTCCGAAGGAAAGCGTAGGAAGGATTTTCTCACCCGTAAAACTCACGGCATCCATCGAGGTTGATCCGCAAACAGTTCGATACGCTAACCGTTCTCGCGGACAGTGTATAACAGTCCGATACGCTAACCGTTACATCATCGACGACGGCCAAGGTTGGGTCTAGAGGAGAATTCTATAGGGTGGCTGGTCTGATAGGAATTTTTCCCGGGGTTTATCCTTTTAGAACCAGGGAAATGCTAAATAAGTACCATAACAAACGCGGCCTTGACAGCGCGTGATCTTCCATTCTTCATTCTTGTTCACTCCTCTTCCCTTCAACACATACGCTCCATGTTCCACTACACTACCATCCATATTGGGCTGACGTGGAGCTCCGCTAGGGGAAATAATTCGAAACGGAAAATAATTCGAAACGGAAACACACGCAAGTCCCCGGATAGATCAACGCTAGATATTACGTTCTAGTAGGAGAGAAAATTGCCAACTTTTAGACCACACTTAGAGACTAATGACCGACGAGCTTCAAAAGTCCTGAAACCCAACTGGGAGCGGTAGCTCAGCGCGTCAACTGATGTCACTGCAGCGCCTCTGACCGGGAGGGCCTAGGTTCCCACTCCCACGGCGGCAGGATTTTCGACACTAGCTATTCAGCTAGGTCGAATTCAGTCACTGTCTGGAGGAGAATTTTAGCGGCCGGCTGCTCTGATCGGTAGTTTTCCATGGTTTCTCCGATCAACACCAGGCGAATGCCGGAGCAGTACCCTACCAAACGGGCCACGGACCGCGCTCGACCTTTCCTTCCTCTTCCTTGTCCTATCCTCTCCCCCCCACACAAACTACCATGCACTACACTACCAGGAGCTTGGAGCTTGTCCCGTCTGGGGCGGTGGCCCGCTGGTGGGAGAGTCCTGATTAGGGGGATACCTCACTAGCCGTCGGTAGGTCGGCGCCGGATCTCACCCTCCAGCGGGGGAAGATCACCGCCATCTCCTCAGAGAAAATATGCACTACACTAATGGGACTAATGACCAAAGCAGTTGACGCGCCCGGAAACACGAAAAAATCAATCAATCAATCCTGAAACAAAAAAAAATCAATAATAGAATCTTCATTTACCGGATTGCCGGATTACGTTTGGTGCAAATAGAGTGCACTAAGTGCTTGTTCATGGATCGAATAGAGGTTTAAATCCTGGTAGTTTCCAGCGAAATTTGTTGTAAACAAACAGGGTTCGAGCGTTCGCTGAAAGTACTCTTGTTCTTTCTGGTTTTACTTTTATCCCATTGTATATCGTCCTTCATACATCATCATTATTAACTGACAATAAGTGATAATAAAGTTTTCCATTCACAATTTCAACATATTTTTTGATGATTTCACATTGCAGAATTTTTACCGCTAAATTTACTGAAACTGCCAACGTGAATGACCGAGGTGGCTTAGCGCGTGTACTGACTCAGCGCTTCGGTTCCAAGTTTCGAGGGTTCGAGTGCCATCTTGGGCATGGTGGTTTGTCCCTTGTCTCTCATGTACGAATAGGTATTGTCGCGGTGGCCTCGCGATCTGCTGACCCCAGACTAGAGGAGCCCGCAAGGGTGTTGTGTGTAGTCTATGGTCAAATATGTGTCTCATCGGGATCAAACGGGTAACCGGTTTTTGGCTGGATAAAACCCCAGAAGAAATAAATATACTCAAACCGCACATTTCGTAACGACGTATACGTGTGACATTCGGATAAACACCTTTAATGCATTATACAATGTTTCACTTCAAATACATAAGCACTTGGCAGTGTTTTACTTTTTTTAAAATTGGTAATAGTATATCAATTTTATTACTTATTACTCTAAAATCGAAGAATTTTCATTTAGTTTTTTCTTTCATTTTTCTATATATCGTACGAATGTTCAGGACATTTATTAGGTGATTCATGATTATTAATTGTTATCGCACCTACGAAAGTCAGTTGCATCTCCTTACGGTAACTCCAGCTTCATATTCTGATCTTGCGTAACGAGAAGAGTATTCCAACGGAGTTGGGGTGAGTAATTTACTTTTCATAGTGATTTTTGAGCTCTAATACTATATCGTTTATTTTTCGACATGGTTGTTTTGTTTAATTCACTCCGACTTATCAGCAATATCATTACTCTCACAATATTAGATTCAAATGTTCTTTCATTATCTGAAATCTCTGCAGATTATTTAACGTATGTAAAATTGACCACTAAGTTAGTAAACTGGTTCAAGCATATTTTTTATTTGTTTTGAATGATCTCCAAGACGTAAAAAAATTCAAGTCCTTGTACAATTTTTTGTAGTATTTTGTTGAATCCCTCAAATAACGGACACGAAACTTCAATCACTTTTCTACCCTGTGTCTCAATATCTGCGAGAGTTGATAGCTTTCCTCCACCAGACGCCGACTGCCTTCCATGGAACTACGTGGACGGCAACGCTTTGTGCCCTCCGTTTGCTTAACTTGCCCTGGCAGTGGAAGACTGTTCTTCCGGTCTGACTCTCTTTTCGCTCTCGCGTGCACGCTGCAAGGTCGACAGCGAGAGCGTAATGGGTGGCATTTCAAATCTACCTGACTACAAACCCCACACGTCGTACTCACCTTCGTGAAGATTTGACATAACCGCGTTTTCAGGATGAAACAATATTCTGTATCTTATCTAAAAAATATTTCGTTTTTTAACTAATTTTTCCGACATTTAACAATCTTATGAAGTGAGAATGAAGAAAATCAGTACACTCTTAATATATCACTTACTGTTGACATTTTTTTAATGTTTTTTATTTTAATTAAAAAATTTGGTTTGCATTTCATTGCAGTATTATTCGACTGCAGAATTTATAAAATGTATTTCGCATTTGTTTGTCAAATTGTAGTATATCTTTATTGCGATAGGCAAATCAGAGTCGTGTAAGTTTATTATAAAATTAATTTGTGAGCAGATTTTCTTTTTAAATACGTTTGGTTTCTTAAGGAAAATGTATATCCCATGGCGGCAATTATTTTACAGCAACGCACTGAAAATATGGACATTCAGAAAATTATCAACATCAAAACTATGTCTGTATCTTTTGTCTAAATTCACATTATAAAGAGTAACGCAATCATGAATGAAATTAACATACGTGAAGAGAAAAGAACAAATAATGTATGCAGATACGAGATATTCATTCATATTGACAAAAAACAAGATGAGAATTTATTTGAATTAGGACGGTAAGTAACTGCATATTAGAACGAAGTGTTCCGATTACATCTGAAACACAGTTCCATAAAGTAATAAAATACTTAAATCCAGTTTAATAAAAAATATAAGATAACTCCTATCCCCATACTACTCCTTTGATTTGGAAAGAAATTCTCTACCAATGACACTATACTGTTGACAATTTCTACTCACTAGATTTTTCGATGCAAATACATATATCTACTGTATAAAAGGAAAATTAGTTTGAATAGCATTCAAGAACGCTAAGATATAAGAGTACTTAGCTTGCATTCGTGTCATTTCAGGCATTCAGCGAGAACTCAGCCTAAAAACGGATTGTTTCCCCATCTGGAATGAACATGTCGCCCACTGCCCCATTCCGGCGTTCCCCGAAGCCGCGACATTTGCTTCCGGCTCCCCGCTGGCGCGACCGTCATTTCCGGTGCGTGTCAATAAACACGAAGGGTCGCGGAGAGCGCGCTCCCGTCTATGCGGCCGCTGGAGCGCCAGCGCCGCCCCGCTCCACCCGCTTAGTCCCGCCACACCCCGCCACACCCGCCACACCCCGCCACACCCCGCCACACCCCGCCACACCCGCCACACCCCGCCACACCCCGCCACACCCCGCCGACCCCGCCACACCCCACCACACCCCGCCACACCCCGCCACACCCGCCACACCCGCCACACTCACCACACCTCGCCACACCTCGCCACACCCACCACATCCCGCCAGACCACGCCACACCCACCACACCCCGCCACACCCCGCCTCTCGCCGCCCCGTCTCGCCCCGCCTCACTCACCTCGCTTCGCTCCGCCCCCCCCCCCCCCTTCCCCTTTCCCGCCCACCTCGTCGCGATCCAGTTCTGAACCCTACTTCGTCCCAGACGCGGAGCCTGCTCCTCCTGTCCCACTACCCGCACCCATTCCTGCATAGCCCCAACTACCTCGCGGTACATCGGGCGTCTCCCGCACTGCAACTGCTCCCCTCTACTCCACGCAGACTCTACCTGCCCCGCACGCTGCCACAACATCCCTCATCGCCCTCATCCGCCCAAACCATTTCCTCCCGACTCATCCCGTCCCGTCTCTTACCGTCCAGGCCTACACCACCCTGGCCCTACACATCCAGTCCCATCTTGTCCCGCACCGCCCTACCGCTCCCCTTAACCTCCACCGAGAAATGTGGCTCAGTGCATCATCTGATGTCACTGCAGCACCTCTGACCGGAGGTCGTAGATTCCACTCCCACGGCGGCAGGATTTCCAACACTATCTTGTCAACTAGGTCGAATTCAGTCGTTGTCTGGAGGAGAATTCTAGAGGCCGGCTGCTCTGGTCGGTAGATTTCAGTGGTTTCTCTGATCAACACCAGGCGAATGCCGGAGCAGTACCCTAACAAACGGGCCACGGACCGCCCGCGATATTTCCTTCCTCTTTCTTGTCCTATCATCTCCCCTTACACACACAAACACACACACACACTTACACTAATATGCACTGCACTGCCACATATTGCGGGAGACCGGTCGGGAGCTTCGAGCTTGTCCTCTCTGGAGAGGTATCCCGCTGAGACACCTAGTTGGGAAACCCCGCTAGCCGATGGTAGGTGGGGTTCGGATCGCGCCATCCAGCGGAGGGGGAAAACGTGCACTTCACTTACGGGACTACTGATCTCAGTAGTTGACACGCCCGGAATGACTAACAAAACCAGCCAACCCATCATTTCCCGCCATATCCCGTTCCACTCGCCTCGTCCCGACCCAGCTCCGCGCCACCTCATCTTGCTCCGACCGAATTAATCCTGCCGCCCCACCTCCTTCTACGCTGTCCAGCTTCATGCAGTCCCGTGTCATCCCGTCGCATCTCGCGCAGCTTTGTTTCGTTCATGGTTACTGTCCCCGGCCATGACTCACGGACAACTACCGCGCTCCTCCGCGTTGCGCTTCGCAGTGGCCTGGCCCGCCAATCCCAACCACTCTCTCCCCTCCCCACCACTCTCAACCCTCCCCAACTCTCTCCACCATAAATCATATCGTAGGATTCCGCGGCCAGTCATGATCTGGACTGTCAGGGTGACGCCGCGTCGAAGGCTGAGCTGCCGACGATTCGATTGATTGATTGATTTTTTTGTTTCCGGGCGCGTCAACTGCTTTGGTCATTAGTCCCGTTAGTGTATTGCATGCTCTTCTCTCGGGATAAGGCGGTGATCTTCCCCCGCTGGATGGCGAGATCCGGCGCCGACTTACCGTTGGATAGTGGGGAATCCCTTAACCAGGACTCTCCCACCAGCGGGACACCGCCCCAGACGGGACAAGTTCTAAGCTCCCGACCGTGACCGATATGTGGTAGTGTAGTGCATGTTAGTGTAAGTGTGTGTAAAGGGTGAGGATGGGACAGGGGTGAGGAAGGAAAGATAGCGCGCGGTCCGTGGCCCGTTTGGTAGGGTACTGCTCCGGCATTCCCCTGGTGTTGATCGGAGAAACCACGGAAAACTACCGATCAGAGCAGCCGGCCGCTCGACTTCTCCTCCAGACAGCGACTGGATTCGACCTAGCTGCAAAGCTAATGTCGAAAATCCTGCCGCCGTCAGGCAGGCAGACCCGAAGAGGACCGCGATCTATCGGTGGAAACGTCGGCATCTCAGCCCCCTCCACCGTGCTTTTCCCCGCCCCGCCACGCTCGGCCCCCCTAGATGCCTGGCTATGCATGCCATTCTCGCTACACTATTCCACGTCTCCCACCAAGCAAGGAATGAATATAAACAAGTGATGCTGTAATAGCACATACTTTCTCGCATTAGTCGTGACTTTTGCAATTTTCGAAAATTCGGAGAGTTCAAAGAAAATGGGATCTGCACCATTTTTTAAGTGACATTTTCCCTATCCAAAGAGAAAAAAGCAATCAAACAATTTCGTACCGTTATTGGAAGAATTTTGAAAATGTGGTCAAGACTCCAAAAATTAAAATATCTGCTTTAAATTCGCAAAGCCTTCAGTTCGGCCAGGTCGATTGAGGAATATCAGTTTTGAAGATAATCTTCTGAACAGTGTAGGTGCTAGCGTCCAACACATGCGATCCGACGAGCGGACACATTTCGCCGTCAATCAATTTTTCTGTATCAAGCACCCACAAAACATTGGTCCTTGATATCGAAACGTCTGACTATACAACTTGTTAGCGGAAGTGATGAATTTACTTTTTGATATCAGGGCCCCACAATGCCAGTTTTTCTGAAGATAAATCGCCCTTTAAGCTGCAGCATTACATTACTCTTTACTACATAATTACGTATTATGGCGGGAAAGAAGAAACTTCTTTTAATAAAGTGAGACGATAAGAAAAGGGCTCCTAATATTGGTAAAGAAAAAACTTCGTTTAATAAAGTAAGGCGATAACAAGGGGGGTTCCTAATATTGGTAAACAAATTTTCTTGATTACGAACAGTTTTCACACAGATTTGTTCAAAAACTTTGGCCGCATTTTCATATTTTTATTCACCTGTAGACTTTCCGGCACTCTGGCGAGTTCTACCCTCACTTTTGAATCGTAGGCTCGACTGCAAGGCCATTGCTTTTACTAGTATTAGATGGTCTAAGTACGAAATGACATTTATGGACTTTTCCTACGGCACCTCTGTTACCTTCTTGTTACCTAAATGATTGCCTTTTGGGGGAAATCGCAGGCATGAATGACACCTTCTCCACCTACCATTCTCTCTCTCCAGTTGACGACCTTCTTTACGCTCCATGAGGTCCGGGCAAATCCTTTTTATTTCCTCGTCGTTTAACGACTGGATCCTTATAGTTGCGAACTAAAGTTTGAGGTACTGTAATCTTTATGACGCAGTGACCCCTAAGCAGTGGTCTGGCGGTGAAATTGTTACCAGTAATATTTTAGTTAGGATATACTGGTTGTAAATTATATTTTTTTCTTACTGCGTATGAACCTCCGTTGTTCGTGTCGAGAGTTTCTATTGTACTATTTTCTTATGACCTACTGCGTTACCAACATCATACCTTCTCTGCGCAATTAACTCATTACAACATTCTGCAAACGTCCAAATGCATTGAGTTCCAATCCATTCAAACTAATTTTCATCATATCAGCCTGTTTACTATCCTTCATCATTGTTTCTTTAATTGATTTTATTTTTTTACACTATCGAACAACATACTTTTCTTCACAACCGATGTTCATTAAGTTTGTATTCCATTAACCAAACTGAATGAATTCGTACCTACTTAAATGAATGATTGAATTCGTACCAATCTAAAAAGAGTATCACCAAACCAAATTTTAACACATTTTTCTCTGAAAAGTTGCAATGTAATAATTGTGCTTAAGTTAACGTCTATAAACAAACATGATTCCTCCGTAATAAAAAAAAACATGGACTTAGTGATACACACTGATCAAACATTTTTAGCATCAATTCGCTTGTAGGAACGTGCTTTAATTATTTTCAATGCATTTGTTTAAATATGAGCAATACAATACAATAATTGCATATTCATACTGGATTATTAATTTAATTATTATCAAACATTACAAACGAATTTAAATAAATATTCAAGGTTTTGGAATGTTCCAGAGTTATATTTATCTGGAAAGAAAAATCATTTTAAGAACGACCGATATATTGGTTCTGAGGTTCTGCTTTCTGAGGATATGGTGGTGATTTCGCTTTTTCGCAGATACCCCTTTTCTCCATTACTGCATTATGTGACACTAGTGATACAGATTGTGTGATTTAAAATCCAATTTAGCTGTGCCGGTAATACTACTTACACTGATTGATTTGTATTCCCTGGTGAGAATTCTAAAGGGTAAATCGATCGATTGGTACAACAGATGATTAGGAATGATGGTGATGTGTTAAGTTGTCATATGGAAGGAGTGATTTCAGTGAAATGTAATGTATCTTTTTGGTCATTATTAAAGTATTTTATAAAGACATATTTCCACAAAGAAGAATCAAGTCATGTTTAGGCTCACCACAATTTGGAAAATATTCAAGTATTTCTATTTAGCTATATTCCAGTTTTTTAAAGGAGATATAATTCAATAACATTATTGTGGGAATCGCTTTTCCACCCATGTTATTGCGTACTTCTTAATGTCCAATTGCTATATTCACGTATTTAAGTAACTGTTAGAGAAATGAGGAATATTGTTTTCGAATAGAAAAGGGTTATTATTTTTAGAAGTAAGTTAATTGACTGATGAATTTCCCTACAGAGAGTTCATCTTTTCAGAGTAATTTGAAACTGCTACCAATGGTTATAATCACATTTATTATATCATGCGTTTTTTCTAAAACTCGTGTAAAGCAAGAATTATTTACTGAGGATATTAGCATTGAAAGAGAGACAGACATTCCAAAGTCCTCTTTCCTCTTCGTCGAGTTGCTGCTTCGTGAAGATCCTGAGCGTTGCCTAAGAACACGCCCTACAGGGCATAATTTGCGGCTGCCGGGGGAACCTCCGTCGGAGCTAAAGCCCTTAACAACACTTATCTGGTCGCCTATTCATTATGGCAAGTTGCCGGGGACTTTCCGGTCTCTAAACACCGCTTATTAATATTGTATGCGCGACCCGGTCTCGCAAACGTCGAAGTTGGCAGCGTGAAATGCGGTTCAGTAGCATTAGAAATTCCGGGAGCGAAGTTGAGCTCCTTTGCCACGTGGGGCGCTCTGGACACCGAGAGAAAACGATACTTCGAGATGAAGTGCATGTAATCTATACAGCCACCCTCCTATGTAACCTGAATAAACAATTGACACTCTGCAGACCCAAGTGGCATGGCGGGTAGCCCACAGGCTTTCAGAATCCGAAATCGCGAGTTCAAAGCCGTCTGGCGGTTATTTTTCAAGGGGAAGGGCCTCTATACCACGCCAGAATGTCATATTAGGCTTACAGCAAGTAAAATTAGCAATGAAATAAAACCTGGAAGATCCCAAGTAACATTAAAACCTCTCGGTAATACCCCTCAATTTGTACGAGACACTACGTTTTCAATTGACTAGACAGCTCGGATATGAGCAGATACCAAGAAAGAAACGTGATAAGCAAACTCAAGGCGCAATGATTGACGCGCGTAATAAAAAAAGCTCTATATCTGCGCCAAGAGTAGACTTCAAATTACCTTCCCCGGAAATGGCCATTTTCACACAGTGTGACGAACTTTTGATATTTGGTTCGACGAAAGTGAAATCATAAATAGATAAACATGTGTCTTTTTCGAACTGACAGCAGACAAAATAGACCGGTTTGTTTTCAAAACTTCTAATTGGCGCTAGGAAGAATTCTGAATCTTTTCACCTGTTTTTTCCTCCTCTATACTGTTCAGCCAATGATTTGAGTTTTATATTTGAAGAACTCAACCATCTCTTTTCAACATGGGGGTGAAATAGCTTGTACAAAGTTTGTTAAAAGCATTATTGCGGATATCAATAAATTAAATTATTAAAAAATCTCACACTTTTTATACACGTTATACACTTTATTTAAGTCTTTTATTCAATGATATATCAGCACAGTTGATGTACAAAGGTACAGGTATTATATAATTGAGGACATATATTTTTAATAAATACACCACTCCTTGGTTCAAGTACAAACAAACAAAAAAATAGAACTCTGAAATATTGAAAAGATAGATTAATGACGTTCGTTGGTCATTATTTTAATAATGGTTTTATTTTATCTGCAAAAAACGGGAGGTATAAAGAACTCAATGAGGCACACATTTTATAATGAACCTCGTAAAAGCAACCTCAATTTACTAGAGAGGTCGTATATTTCAACATTTTTCCAAGACAGGTTTTTCCTTTTCTGATTATTAATTTACTTTGGTTTCATTGAAAGAATATTATTCCACGAAAGTTGAACGTAATCCATTCTATGTTCTGTCCAATGAGATCAAATAAAAAGTCCTTGTACTTTGAAGACTTGGTCTCGTGTAGTGACGTTAACATGTTCATTCGATTCACAAACTGTCTGCAAATATATCAACATGATTTGTGTTCTTAATTTCAAATATTTTTAACAATAATTCAACTAAGTGTGTTATAGATGTATTTGGAATATTCATGAATGTTCTTAATGACAATATTGGGAAACAGAACGCGCGTTGAAAATTTATAGAATTTGTGTTGAATGTTTCCAATGACGCACGAAATTTGTGATCGTTTGTGTTGGGCAAAACAGGATTCTATAGCAATACAGGAACACTTTTCGTAAATTAAATATAACGGACTGAGTCTCGGTAATATGCAGAAACTTCTTTACTTAACCAGAATTCTCCGATAAAGAACTAAAATGTCTAAATTTCAGGGAAGGTGTATTTTTTCCGTAATTAAAATTATGCCGTAAAACACTTATTTGCAGTCAAGGTTATATTTCTCCGTCATGTGTTCTCTCTCTAATTTATATAGTTGTATAAAATATTTTAAAATCAATCGAGTACATTTTTGTGCAAAACGAATATATATATATATATATATATATATATATATATATATATATATATATATATATATATATATATATATATATCAACAATAGAAATATTTGAAATAAATTACAATGCGTAAGTATATTCATACACAAAACTCAAATAATACATAAAATATTTGGGGCTCAAAAATATAAAATTGAAAACAAGTATAAATGAGACATTTCGGTGTGACACTTATATTTGTCTAGAAATCAACGAAAAACGTACACACTGCAAAACAATCCCTCTGCAAGGCCTTAAATCATCAATATTCAAGGCCTTAAGGCATCAATATTCCATTCTAAATAAATTTCGTTGCATAATGATTTATAACGAGTGCAATAGAAATTTTTGAGCGCAGACAATAGGATTTCGTGTATATGAAAGTTGGAAAACGATCATGATGAATAAGATGATGGTTAAAGATATAATATCTTGTGGACTAAGAAGTCAACCCCTTCACAGTTGGGGATGAAAACGCATATGCCTTCCGCGAAACTCACAATGGGTGGTGCAGCGTTTGTGGCCTGGAGATCCCAGGGTTCGCATCCCGACGGTGGTAGGACTTTTTGACACCACATAACTTGGTCCAACTTAGTTTGGTCATTGACCTGGCTCGCGGCTGACCGCTGTATTCGGTAATTTTCCCTTTTTTACCGATCAATCCGATTGGGTGAATCCTGACCCAAAGCCATGGACCGCAAGTCATCTTCCTTTTCGGATCCTCCTTCCCTCCACATTACTTATACGCACGTACGCAAGCACGCACACACCTGCTCTACACTACAAAACATGCGAGAAAGACAGTCGTGAGCTTATATCTCATCGCGGCTAGGGTAGTGATCTGATTGGATAGACACGTGGAGGGGGAAAGCCCTACAAACCAGCGTTTTAGCTCGGCGCCGGATATCCCGTTTCAGAGTGGGAGAAACACATGCTGGCAACCTCCCGGCCATAAGCAGTATTTAGTATTCTCACAGGCTAATGCCCTTAATGATTGACGCACTTGGAAACACGAAATACCCACTTAGTTTCTCAGTTACTTCACAGGAAGGCAAACCACACTGTTCGACCCCGCACAATTCATCCCGAAGCCGACAACTTCCCAATGAGAAGAACGTAAAGCCCCAGGATGGCGCCCGAAGCCGGCCGGGGAGAATAAGTCACGTCCACCCCAGCCGAAGGCAAAGACCGGAGCATCGGCCGCTTGGAAGCTGCGCAGCAATGAAACGAAAACAAGGTCTCCGGGGGCGACGGCACCTCCGCAAATCGAGGCCATAGCGTCGCGAGAGGCGGCGGCGGCGGCGGCGGCGGCGGCGGCGGCGGGGGCGGCGGCGGCGACGGCGGCGGCGGCGGTGGGGCGGCGGCGGCGGCGGCGGCGGCGCGGCGGCGACGGTGGCGACGGCGGCGACGGCGGCGACGGCGGCGGCGGCGGCGGCGGCGGCGGCGGTGGCGGTGGCGGTGGCGGTGGGGCGGCGGTGGGGGTGGCGGTGGCGGCGGCGGCGGCGGCGGCGACCGCGTGCATTACGGACAAAGCCGCGCAAAATTGAACGATTCCCAGTGTCAACTCTTTTTCCATTACCTCCCGATCGCCGATTAGAGGCGGCCCACGGCGGCGGAAGTGGCATCGCGGGGCAGAGTGCGCCCGTGGGCGAAGGAAATGGGAGGCGGAGGCTTATAGCGCTTTCCATTCGTTGCTCCGACACCCACCCTAGTGCAGGGCAAAAACGTCATCGCTCCGCAACAGTGCTGCCCCACACGCGTGAAGGGCAGCCACGAATGAAACGGATTCCGGAACTAGGTCAGTGCGTGTGCGGTACACAATGTTGTGTTCTTGGTCTGTCACTGATGGAACTTGAAAATAATAATTTTAACGTGTCATTTCTTTATTTAAAAACTACGAAAACTTCAAATGCCTATGTGTCGAAATTCCATTTTTTCGAGATTTGCCAATGATCGATATAGTACACAAGATTTTGAACCGAAAGGCTTCTGCAGAACTGTTTGGTTATTGAAAACCATAAAAATATTAACATGAGCATTTCCGCTGGTATATATAGGGACGTGCGAGGAACATTTCTTGGTTCCTGTACTTGAATGATTTTGTAAGAGTCACTATTTTTATTTTCACTTTATTAGAGTTTCGAAATTGTGACATGAATTTGTTAACACGAAATTATTCAAGGCTAAATTTTAAGAAAACACAAACTGATTTTCCAAACTTCTGAGTCACAAAAATTATTTTAAGACATATCTCGCAAAACATTATATACTTCATCATTTGAAGTAATCCTACGTGACAGAAGATCCTCAATGGCCTTCACAAATTCACCACGAATATAAATCAGCATGGATAACTTCCGTATGCGCACTAGTGAGGCGAATGGATAGTGAGGCGAATGGAACACCTTATTAGGGTCGTGGAGTTGGGAGCGGAGAGCTAGGAAGCGATCTAGGCGACGAACGGGACAGTGCATACGTGAAGCAGACAGGGAATTGAGGCATTGTAAAGATCAAGACAAGATCAGACGAGAAAGAAGACAGTGGGAAAAGTGGAGAAACACGGTTGGTAAATGCTGTTGGGGAGATATGGATAGTGAGATATGGGGGGGGTTATTGGAACGGGATATGGAGTGGGGAATGACATCTGGGGAAGGTAGAGGGGATAAGAGGCGCTACATTTGTTATGGAGCATAGTGGAAATACGTAGCTTGCAGAGGAAGGAAATTCAGTCGGTGAGATGGTGCTGGTGAATGGGGCGAGGGGGAGATGGAGGCAGGTGTTTTGGAGTAGAATGATGGGGAAGAAAAAGTGCCAGGACGATACCTTCGGGGAGATGGAACGGGGGGAAATGGTAGCGAGAAGGTGAAGCGGAAATATGGGATGAAGAGATGGAACGAAAAGTTGGGGTGGGAATTCGGATTAGAAAGATGTTGTGTGGGAGACGACCTGTGGAAGATGGGGTCAGAAAGATAAGGTCTGCGAGATGGAGTCAGGAAGATAAGGTTAGGGGGTCTGGGAGTTGCGGTGGGGGGATGGGAAGCTGGAAGGCGATAAGCGCAAGGGAGCTGGATTCTGGGAGCGAGGGCGAGGGCGAGGGCGCAAAGGAGGTCGGGGCGGTGCAGGGGGAGCGAGGCGGATGGCTGCGACGAGACACAAGACTATTTACTTGTAAATGAAATTCGTCTCGCCTGACCGACGCCGACGGGCTGGGAACGTCTAGCGGTGCGCGCGCACGCCGGCTCCGCGAAAGAGGACGCGGCGAACGGAGGGGCGGAAGCGTTCGTCTGGTTCATTGCGATAACGGTGAGTTAGTCTTACGGGCGGTTTTCACCCAGGCCACAACAAAGGTAAGCTGTAGTTAATAGCCGATTTTAATAGTTTTATTTGCTACTTTTTTCTTCTCCAATTTCTCTTTTTCCTCCCTTCCAAAGTACTTTTGTCTTGTAATTATAAACAAAACTTAAGAAATTATATTTCATATTAATACGTTTAATCATTAAAAAGAATTGTAATTGTTTGATTATATTGAACATCAACTTCGAGTTAGAAACTTTTATCTTGCACTCATCAAAAGAATGCGTCCGTGTCACGATCTGGTAAATGTGTAACCAATAAACATGTAATTAGTATAAATATAAACCATTGTTGTTCTAAAATAAATGTTTGGTTGTAATGCTACATTGTTAATGAAACACAGTAATTATTGGGATATATGGCTCCATTGTACTAGAATATCAGTACACCTCTCTTATCTGTTCTTCTCCCTTCTCTCCTTTCTCTCCCATCCCTCGTGTTTTTTCTTCTCGCTTTTTTCTGTCCTTTTTGTTATTTTTTTCATACAGCTTTTCTGTTGTTGGTTCTCGCTTCCCTTTTTTCTTCCTGTTTTCAATTTTTTCTTTTTATTATTTTCTTTCTTTCTTCTTCTTTCTCGTCTCCCTATCTTCTTTATATTTGGCGTTTTACTCTTTTCTTCATGTTTCGTGGAATATTTCTGCAACAGTTTACGATACTAAATATCAGGCACGTTTTTGCAATATCACCAAATGCGAAATTGATTACCATCTGCAGAAAGTTTGCTTTATCTTTCAGCTCTGATGCAGGATTCGTCTCCTAACTGAAAGAAATTGAAGCAGTGGTTATCTGTATCAAATAATCTGCGATAAAAAATTGGCTTCATTTGCCAAAAACTCCAAATTAACTTACATATTTCCGAAAAAAATGATACTCCACTCTATGAAGTCACAGAAGCTAGGCAATTCGATACACCACGGATTCCTGGACGGGGAATCGTCTGGGAAATCCCGATTACGAAGGCCACTGACTGATTGCGACGTAGCAAAAACACAAAAATTAGTTAAAGGGAAATTACTGAACATACTCTCAATGACCAAAAAGAGCTAAAATACGTGTTACGAAGATGCAACAAATTTGAAAAATATTTGCATTTTTTTCGTCAAAATCGATAGTGTTTTATTGTTTTTGGATTTTACCCATGTAACCAAACCAGTGACACTTGTCAAATGACCGGCGGTCATAGATTTCTCTCAATTTATTGTGCGCACTGGAAATTAGAAATACAAATGATTTTGTATTTTTATTGAGTTGCTGCATCTCTAACAAAAACAATGACAGTTATCACACGGTTGAAAGTTGAATATATTTTTTTCTATTTTTGCGGGCATTGGAAATTAATAATGTAGATAATCTTCTAATGACAAAAAATAAAGTAAACTTATTAAGTTCATTTTGAGAAAATATGTTGTTAATTCGACGGATGTGCACGCCGATCGCAAATAAACTACACAAATATTTTGATTCGAGAGTCATTGAATAGTAACAGAATTTTAACGACCAAAACAAGCCCACCCGCATTCACATTCCAACATCCTCGAGCAGTAGTCTTTGATCTCCCAAACCATTTCTGTTCGCGTCCAGCCAGAAATTCTTGCAGCGGCTAATCGATCCTGCCCGCCGGCATTTGCCCGTTAGCGATCCCAACCGCTTTCGCATCAGAGGCAACGAGCGTCCTCTTTTCCTCCAATTCCACACGCTTGGCGTTTCATTACTGACCTACGACGAGCACGACGCGTTCTGCACTTTCCGCTTGTGGAAGGGGGCACTCTTCTCCTGCCTTTTGTTTTGTGCCCTAGGCGAAGCGGGGACTGGATAGTAGCTATCGTAGGAGATGAGTATCGGAAGGTGCAAAGCGAGCGGCTAGGTAGGAGGTTCAGGGAGGCAGAGTGACAGATTTAGGAGAACAGGGAGGCGATAGGATGGGTAGAGGGAAGGGAGGGAGCAAAGAGAAGCGAAGGTTGCAAGGCGCGAGAGAAGGCAGGGCGACGAACAACAAATGATCAAGAATGGAGGAAGAGCGGCTTTCTGGGATGGATGGCGGGAGAATAGAAGAGCTGAAGATCAAACGGCTAGAGGGCGAAGGGAAAATAATTATTGAGTCGGCGAAGGACGAGAGGATGGGAAGGTCCACACCTGACAATCGAAGGAGCTGAAGGGCGATGGCCTGGAGGGCGGAGGACTGACAGGTGGAGATTGTGTGAAATAATGGAGAGTGGGAGGAAAGGCTGTTTCCTTTTTCGAGACATGGTGAAGAGGCGGGTTTATTAGAACAGATGTTTCTTAGGACAGAGAGGGTGGCGGGGGAACCCGGGGGGGAAAAAAAGGAAAAAGGTGAAAGGGGAGGGGTGTGAAGAACTAAAGAACGGGTCGAAAGACTTATTATTTTGACTCCTACGAACGAGGATCTTCGACGAATGCAGTGCTCATAGAAGGGAGAGACAAAAGGGAAAGGACGGAGGGCGGATAGCCTTAGGCAAGCAGTGGAAAATGCGAGGCGAGAGTGATAAAAGAAAAGGTGCGAAGCCTTATTCTCCGTTCTATAGACGAACGCAACGAGGGTCAAATTGCCGAATCAAGGATTGAGAGCGTCGAGAAATGTAAAAGGGGGAAGCGCCGATCGGCATAGGACAGGGAGTTGCAGGCAAAGAGCAGAGAACGTGCGATGAAAGGGGAAAGCAGTAGCCAAAAAAGTGTGAGCACTTTTGTTTCCTCTCCCGTACTGGGAAGCTAGAGCGGATAGACGGAGGGAGACTGTTTTATTCTTCGCATCCTTGACGACTCAAAGTGTGATCGTATAGAGGAGCACGAAACGGGGAATCGCGGAGGGTGAACGGCAAACGGCAGAGGGCTGCAGGTGGAAAGCAGAGAGCGCGCGCTGAAAGCGGTAGGCGAAAAGGTGCGAGCGCGTTTTTCCCTCTCGCCCGCTAGACGAACCGAGTACTGCGTAGCGAGGGCGAGCGTCGCTGTAAAGCCGGGCGGGGCGGGCAGCGGGGGGTGGGGGGCCCATTTCGGAGCATTGGCGGATGGTGGACGGGCGGCCGGGGGCACTTAGGCGGCCCTATTACGTTTTCGGGGCGAGATACGCGCCTTTATTCGGACGCTTAGCGCTCGCCCGCCCGCCCGCCCCGGCCCCACCCACCCCGCTCGCCCCCACTCCCCCAGTCGGCCGGCCCCGTCCCGCCCGCCCGCCCGCCCGCCCGCCCGCCCGCCCCGCCCCGCCCTCCCCGCCCCGCCCCGCCCCAAGCCCCGAACGCCGGCACGCCCCCCCCCCGACCCCAGCCGGCCGGCCCCGTTCCGCCTGCCCTCCATGCCCGCCCGCCTGCCCCGCCCCGCCCCGCCCTGCTCACCCGCTGGGCGCCGCTGGGCCCATTGATTCCCGCTTCACGCCAGGCCGCGGGGCGCGACGGCCCTAGGTGCAGTCCTGTGGGAGAGCCATGAGGCACTTCACGAATAGAAAAGAACAAGAATACGATTGATTGATTGTGATTCCGGTCGCGTCAATTACGGAGGTTATTATTCCCGTACGAGTAATACATGTTTTTCATTGAGACGGGACAGTGATCTTCCTCCACTGGATGGCGAGATCCGGCGGCAACCTACCGTCGACTAGTGGGGTTTTCCCCAACCAGATATCTCCCACCAGCAGGACATCACCCCAGCCAGGACACGTTCTAAGTAGTCAATCGGTCTCCTGGCATGTGTGGTTTTGCAGTGCACGTTTGCTTGTGTGTGTGTGTGTGTGTATGTGTAAGGGGTGAGGATAGGAGAAGGAAGAGGTGAGGATAGGAGAAGGAAGAGGAAGGACAAATCGGGCGCGGTCCGTGGCCCGTTTGTTAGCGTACTCCTCCAGCATTCGCCTGGTGTTGATCGGAGAAATCTCGGAAAACTATCGATCAGAGCAGCCGACCGCTAGAATTATCCTCCAGGCAGAGACTCAATTCGACCTAGCTGAAAAGCTAGGGTCGGAAACACTGCCGCCGTCGGGACTCGAATCTAGGACCTTCCACCCAATCAGAGACAGTGCAGTAACAGCAGTCGATGCACTGAGCCACCACTCCCGGTGAACAAGAAATAATAAGAAGGATGAAAGGGTTGTACAATGGTTTCTAGGTTTGCGGCGGTGTGCAGTGTGAGAGGAGGAAATGTTGCAAATGATCTCGAGTTGAGAGGCTGGCGTGAGTTGGGAGTGAAATGTGATGGCTTCTGGATTTGAGAGTGTTAAGGAGTAGGAAAATGAGGACCGGTAGAAGGAGAAGGAGAAAACGGAAAAAATGGAGAAGAGGTAGGAAATGCTAAAGAAAAAAAGAGGAATGCTGTGGAAAAGTTGATTTGGAGAATGATCTGGCGTTATGAGTTATTCCCCAGGATAGGAAAGATAGTTTAATGTGAAGGGGATGTTTCGTGAGCGAGGCAGAAATACATTTTAAACAAGAAGAGAAATAGCCAAGTAAAATGACGGATAATGCTAACATCGCATATGTAAGTATCGTCGCTCATCCATGTAAAAGGAGGAGGTCTCTCACGGGAAAATCACGTGAAAACATTGCAACAACACGAGTCAAGAAAGAAGACATTACCTTTAGAATTGAATTGATTCGATAAAATGCAAATCGTCATTTCACATCGAAAGTGTGCAAATCAACCCGATAACTTCTGTTGCGTTTGTGGAAGATTTACACCCACACTTCAAAGGAAAAACATATTAAATTACAAGACTTCCGTATTCTGTATACTTTGGCTATCGTGTGTTGATCAGGACACCCCTCAGGCTGCTCACCAGGGTCGTGTCACTTGTATAACGAACCTTAGGTTGTGGTTATATGGAAAACTCAAATCATTGTCATTCGCTCTACCAATGTTGTGAAGACTAGCAACAAACCATTTTAATATGTGCATATTATCGCACGAATATACGCATTCCATATTTAACTTGTTCTTACCTCGTATGAAGCATGCTCATAAACTTTTGTAGTAATATTACGGGAGTGAGAATGCAGAAATTAGTATAGGATTTCGTATATTTCAAATACTAAGTAATTTTTTATAATTATTTAATATGAAATAAAATTTTATAATGATTTTCAAACTTAACGTAATCATTTACTTTGAAATCACCTACTTTCATCCTGGAGGAATCAAAGAAATTCCTAGTGTAATTAAACTCATATTTTCAGTACACACCATTACCTACGACTGATACTCCACAGCTTAAGTTTGACCAGAAAGAAATGGTAAGAAAAATCGAATATAAAGGTCGACATTTTTTAGTTACACCCTGCTGATTGGAGAATACAAAATATATTGGTAAAAATTATATATTATATAATAAATATTAGTGGTGTTGATTTCTGGAATGGAATAGACTTATTAAACGAATATCTTACCCTCTACCTCGAAACGAACTGGGAATTTTCCCGACTCGGGCACTCTCAGATTTTTAGGTTGACGTAATTCTTCCTAAGTTACAAGGAAGAATTACAATCAAGTATTTGGAGGAGAAGGAAAATGGAAAGACTATGATTGAATGATAAAAATTGTTAATTAAAGTTTTGTGCCCGGATAAAATAGAGAAAGTGAGATGGCATTGATCGAGACAATACCCGATACATTAAATAATATAATTCCTACCACTTCGAAGGTTTTTGAATTTTAATGATGGACAAAATCTAAGTTAAAGAGTAAAAAAAAACCTTCTCAAATTAAAAGTATCGGAAACGGGCAAGGAATAGATTTCGTATCAAACAGAAAATTTATTTTTGACTTGCAGTTGACAACGAATGATTTTTGTGTGGTCCAGAGCTGGTGATCTAGCAGATTAACAGCATTCATAGTGAAATAAGTAGTATACAATTTACAATGCTTGCATAGTATATGTGATAAAAATGTATAAAGTCAGGTACATAATTATGTCATTCATCGATAGCACTAATGTTTAGAATGAAATAGTACACTAAATTTAAAAAGTCTAAAAATACTTATAAGAAGTGAAGTATGAAAAACTTTATTTATGCAAACAGGCAAATAAATAAAACATTGGTTTTCATCGCTATAAATATGAAAAGAACGGGGAAATGAGGCGAAAAGTTCACTATTGAAACTAGAGAAAAGAGAAGAATTCTGGCAATTTAATTCAATGCGGCAAAAACTCGTAAGACAAAAACTGTGGAGATAAAAATTTTGAAAATGAGTAAAATAATGAGCAAACTTAAAAAAATCTGCTAAAATAGATTGCTAAAACAGTGAGAAACTATTTTATTTTTTTGTCGTTTTAGTTGGTTGTTCTTCTAAACATATTAATTATAAGAAATTATAAAAATAAATGCGCAATCGAGTAACACATTTCCGAAAGAAACGTAAAATACAAAACTATAATTTTTGTATCACAGGAGTAAAAGCAAGCAGGAAATTCTTTCCTAATATTGTTATCTTCGGAACCTCTCCGTAAACCAAATGAACCATCAGCTTTTTAACAGCGCAGCCTATAACATAAAACACAACTGACCCACAACACTGTCCATTTAAAACCTGCCATTCAAGCCTGAAGATAACAGTCAGACGAAGAACACCGACTCAAAAACCAAACAGATTTTAACCAGATAACTTTTCGCTTAAAGAGGCAAACGAGCGAAAAGCACATTTCGCATTCAGGGTGAGCCGTAACAAAAACCGGAGGGAAAATTCCTCTCGCGATGTGCGCGCGAGGGAGACAGTGGTAATGAGCCTGGCCGGGGCGCAGTACTTGGCCGCGTCACGAGGTGCCGAGCGGCGGAAGGGGGGGGTCCCTAGGGTGGTGCAGGCGGTGACTAAGGGGGCGGGCGGGGAAGGTCACATTTGCGATCGAGTGAGGAAGGGAGGAGAATGCAATGGGCAGGAATTTAATGTTGGGAGAGTTGGATGGTTGGTTAGTGATTTCGGGCGCGTCAACAGCGTAGGTCATTATTCCCGTAACTGTAGTGCATGTTATCCCTCAGGAAATGGCGGTGGTCTTCCTCCGCTGGATGGCGAGATCCGGCGCCCACCTACCGTCGGCTAGCGGGGTTTCCCCGACCAGGACTCTCCCATCAACGGGGCACCGCCCCAGCCGAGACGAGCTCTAAGCTTCCGCCCGTCTCCCGGAATATGTGGTAGTGTAGTGCATGTTAGAGTAAGTGTGTGTGTAAGGGGAGAGGATAGGACAAGGAAGAGGAAGGACAGATCGCGCGTGGTCCGTTTCGTAGGGTACTGCTCCGGCATTCGCCTGGTGTTTATCGGAGAAACCACGGAAAACTACCGATCAGAGCAGCCGGCCACTGGAAGTCTCCTCCAGACAGCGACTGAATTCGACCTAGCTGACAAGCGAGGGTCGAAAATCATGCCGCCGTCAGGACTCGAACCTAGGACCTCCCGGTCAGAGTAATGTTGGGAGAGGATGAAGGGGAGGAGTTGAAGTGTGCAGGGTGCAGGACAGGGGAAGTTACGGACGAGAATGTAGTGGTTGAAAATATTTATATGTTAATAATCTTGGAAATTTGGATGTGGAAATAATATATTTGAGAGACAGATGAAAGAGACGAGGAATTGAGGGACTGGGAACTGTGGCGTGTACGAGGAACTGAGTGAAGGGGAAATAAAGGACGGGGAACCGGAATGGGGAGCTGAGGGAGGGTGGTGGACTGACGGATGGGGAACTGAGGGATCATGAACTAACGGACGGGGAAACAAGTGAAGGGTAACTAAGTAAGGGCGAACTGAGGGACGGGGAATAGAGAGACGGAGAACTGAGGGATGGGAAAATGAGGGAGGAGAAATGAGGGACCGAATGTGGGGAGATGAGGGTAGGTTAATGCTGGGGAAGCTGATGGATAAAGGGCTGAGAGCGGGAAAGAGGATGGGTAGGTATGAGAGACGTATGTGACGGACAAAGTAATAAGGAACACAAGTCTTGGGGTCGAGATGTAAGGGATGAATAACTTTTAGGGTTGAGGGGTGGTGTATCAATGGGACTAACACGCCTCGGGATGAGAAGCGGTTAGATTAAGAACTGAGGCTGTGCAAGCAGGGAGGGAACGGGGAAGAATGAAAGACGAATAGGCTTAAGGTGGAGACGGCGAAGGCTGTGCGCTACGGAACAGCACAGGGCCAAGCGCAGGCATCGGATTTGGGCGGCACGAGTTGCAGGGAAGGCAACGCAAGGGCGACACGGAGCGAAGTGTGTCGTAGCCCTGGACCAACCGCTCCCGCCCGTTCCTCCGCGGTCGGGTAATAGAAAACTGGGGTAAGAGCGCTCTTAACTAAGTAAGTGAGATTTAGACTTTACGAGCGGGGCGCTGCGGTGGTGGCGGCGGCGGCTGCCGGCCAGCCAGGGGCTGATTACACCTCCGCCGCTATCTCCTCTCCGCACGGCCCCCGCCCCCCCTCTCCGCCTCGCCACGCCACCGCCACGCCGCCGCAGTGGCGTCCAGCGCGCAAAAAGCGGACGAAATTCAGTTTTTTTTGCGGTTTGCGTGATTCAGGCTCGTGTGAAAAGAAAGGGTCCCTGCTTCATGTTACAGGCTACAGGGTGTCTTGGAATAAATGTTACAAACTTCTACTGCATGTTGAAGGGTCGAACATTACCACTTTTTGTCATCTGCACATTTTCGTACATTTTTAAAAGATGGATGATCATAAATCTTTTGATTTGTTGTGTCACATATCTCAGATGTTGTTAGTGCTAGGAAATTGTATGTTTCTCTCGTAATATGTCATAACGTTTTAATAATATTGTGTTTGGTACAGAATATATGTTTAATACTTTGGTGTGGGCGCTAAGTCATCCCTTCACCGTCTCGTCTTGATTTACTTCTGTCATTAAACTAACATTAAACTTCTGCAATCATTAGACTAGGGAACCTTTATTTATTTTCTCTTTTTTAACTTAATATTATCATTAAATGTGGAAGTTATTATGGTATATTAATTTATTATGAAAAGAGAATCCCATGTAGTCTGTGGAATATTAAGGCAGTGTTCATACTATTTTTTCTTTAAAAGTGACCGTTTAAGTAGATAAAGATTTTCTTCACAATTCCGAAAAGTCATTGAGAAAGTATGTAACTAAGCAAATATGAGAGTAAATAAGATGGAAAAGAACTGAATGTATTACGGAAAAATAGTCTAGTATTAGGGAGTTTTAGCACTACGCGTAAGGTAGCGACATTATGCACTAACAGTCACGTGACGGACCTTGAAGTCATAATGTCTTATCTTAGGCCTAAGGTATGATCTTATACCTTCATAAATAGTGCAGGCTTCTAGGAGTCTCTACGGTCACCTTACAAGCGGCAAAATCGCCGCCTAAAAACGGGAAACGTTGGGGATATTTTCCATCTCTTACAAACCGATTTTCGTACGTGAGGCGGTTACAATTATTCCTTACTAACTCCACAACACTGGCAAGTATCAACAGAAAATGTTGGAGAAATGATACGAAAGAAATTTGAGAAAAAAGGGTTGAAATCATATCTTTTGGATAGGTTATGTCTTACTCTCACAGTCGATTCAAAATGCCAGAGTGCATACTCATCGCAAAGGGCCACAAAATCTAAAACTCCGAACAAAATGTACATTTATTATACTCTAGTCTCGTATCGTGGTTTAAAAGTCTCACTGCTAGCCTAGACTCTCTGATATATTATGCAACTTCTTTGTTCAACGCTTGAAATGTTTCTTTTGTTACAATGCATAACGCAATGTCGCAATTGCTAAAGCTCTTCTGAACGTTGTTCATTATGACCATATAAAGTCGTTAGTCACGTGGTCAATAGAGGTTAAGAATGTCTCCTTACGCCTGTCGCTAAAACGTCCTATTTACTGATGCCATAAATCACTATGCAACAATCAGACTTGTTGCCGAATGGACAATACTGTATTTTTAAGACTCCACATTAGATTAGACTTGATAAGACATCGTATATCATTGTACCCAATATCATGTTCGAACCGAAAATGCACTATTCTTGTGAGTCCTCTATGCAAATAAGCATAATAATTCATATCGTATAATGTCTGGCTGCGTCATGACTATCTACGTTTTTCTATTATGAGAACTTATTACTAATGCAGTCAATTTAATATTATCATTTATTCAGATAAATTATTCTTGAAAAGTTCAAATTTACATACGTGCAACATTATTCAATGTTACTTACTCTTAATAGTGATACCTGGAGCGTTGACTCTCATCTACTCCAAGTAATAAATATGGACACAAATCTTCAGTATCTTGAGTCGTATCTACCTTACGACTTAGAACCTGCAATCTGTTGCAATTACGAGTAATCATCATAACTCGTCCGGCTCCATGCTAAAACGATGTCGTTTCTACATGCAGTGCGTTTTCGGCTAACTAGTTCACTCCAGGTTATACGTAGCCATTTCAGTTTTTTTTCAGTTTTGCAGTGTTAATTTCTTTTCAAAAATTATAATTTCTTTCTTAAAATAATTCTCACTTTTATCACCTCTGCAGGAGTTCGAAGTCACCGAAAATGCGTTGAAAAATCAATTTCTTTAAAAAAATTCACAATTTTTTCCCAATAGATTATAAAAAAATCAGTTCCCCCACCATCGAACCGAGACACCTTATTTGTCTCGATTGGTGAACCAGAATAGGTCAAACCGTGAGTGACGGGCAGGCAGACGGGCTGGCGGACGAAAGGAGGGAAGGACAGAAGGTCGGAAGGTTGAAAAGTCGGAGAGGCGACTGACGGAGGTTACTCGATTAATAGACAAGGTTAATTAATCTTATTGCTTCAAAAGTAATGTCAAAATATCAACAATTGTTTGCCTTTCTTGTGATAACTTATTTCAATTTTTGCTTACAATTTTTATGCAAAAATCCTCGCATTGCTGATCTCATTAAATAAATCGTTCCCAGAAAGTTTATTTCTTAAGTAAAAAAACGTATCATGGTTTTAAAGCTACGTTTGAGATCTTTGTCGAAAACATGCAGTTATTACATTAGTGAAGACAAGGAATAATACTCAAATGATTATTAATCAATTAATTGGAAAAAATTAAATGATTAATTCATTTATATTTTTTGTAGTAATCAATTGTAATTGTGTTGAGTCATTTTTTCAATTTACTGGTCTACATGCCCAGAATGTGTTAATTTTGTGCATACACTTAACAATTTAAAATTACTAAATCAATATTTCTTCTTGATTGTCAATATATCCTCAGTATCTATTCATACCTCCTTGTTACCTCACTACATATTCATACGCCTGTTGGTGTCATTCATTCCTTGAAAATGGAGTGTTTGTCAGTAACTGTTAGTTATCTGATATGTAGTGAGTGTAAGCTAATTTCGTAATGTTTCCTCGATTGTTCTACTGCAGAGGTAATTCAATGGGATAGCAGTTCCCTCACTAAGGTGAGTGTCTATTTGGTATTGATTTTGTTTTGTTGTGTTGTTGTTTTGTTGTGTTGTTGTTTTGTATAAAAATTATAAGTTTAAAAGGATATCTTTTTTGAAGTATATATGTTTGATTTTAAGATAATGTTCTCAAAGTATACTTTTGAGACAATTGTAGTGTTTATAAAATATACTAGTAATTACACTAATTAATATGTAGAATAACTTGTGTCCCATTATTTTAGCACCTGATGATGTAACAAAACTAGTTACGAAACGTTGTGCAATTGCTGATGATTGTCATAAAAAACTTTGGATACTTTTATTGGCAATTTAAAATTATGTTGTACAACTTATTGAAAATCATTGGAAAATCTTCCCTTGTATAAAGAGGTCAATGAGTTGAATAGGCTGATTTGCAGTGTGACCACCTTCTAGAAAACAAAAGATGCAACAATGAAATTATTTTTTTACATTGAAAAACGTTTATTTTAAATTACTTTTCGAACTCACTTTCATATTTCACTAGTTAGGTGAAAAATTGTATTACTCATGTTTTACTATCTAAATATAAAATATATCATTTTAAGTAATCGATTATTTTATACTTTTCAACAATTTAATTGAATTATTAGAATAGGGTTTCTTTCAGTGATAATCGATTAGAATTCATTGAATGAGTTTTGCCATTTACTCTAGCACTGTAATGGATACCAGGAATTTTTTTATCATGAAACTTCACTATCTTGTTGAGTGAAACGAATTAACAGACAATTTCACAGTATTTTAGATATTATCAAGAGATGTATGTAACTCCTTCGAATACTTAGATGTAAATTTCTGAAATTACGAACACTTATTTTCGTTGAGATAGCAATTTGTAGAGCAGAGGAGAGATACGAATCGGTGTTGATAATATTTATACCATCGAAACGAAGGAATTCATGTCGATCAATATTTGACCACAGCAGACTTACACAGGGGGGAGGGGGGGGCTCTTGCGCCTCGTATCCGACTTCAGCCAATGAGCTTCAGACACCAGTGTGCGTCACAATATTAGCGCGAATTTTAAATGCAGCCAGATACCAAAATTATCACCTCGATACAAGATATTGAAACAGATTTACGAAGCATTTCATTTAAATATTGCATTTTGTACACCTTCACCGTGTTATGTTTGGTTGGCTGTCGTTGAAAATTGTTACTTTGTACCACTTTCAAAATGTTTCTCAACCCTTCTCGCTCTTCATGCAACATGGCGTGTGGTTCGGGTTTTCAAACGAAGTGCCCGTGCTATGGTCACGTGGTTCGTGACGCAATCTGGTGTTGCACAGAACGAGCAAAAATCGGTGTGTCGAAATAATTCACCAACATTATTCCATCATGGGCTTCCAATTAGAAGTATATTATGGCGATTAATGTATAATCGCCACAGGGACTCTTTAACTCCTAAAAGTGGCTCGAGAAACCGACTGTCTTCGTGGCTCGAGTGGTTAGAGCAACTGGACATACGCCGAGAAATTTGGGTTTGATTCTCGGCTCGGACCGTCAATTCTTAAGAGCAGTCAAACATAATAATAATAATAATAATAATAATAATAATAATAATAATGGAAGGCAGGTTAACGGGGCTGGGTCATAAGTAAACACGAACTATAAGTTAGTTGTTTGCTGACGTTTCGTAATTAATACATGCGTTGGTTGCAAGCCCTGAGGATGGAAATAAATTTTCCGAAACGTCGGCAAACAACTAACTTATAGTTCGTGTTTACTTATGACCCAGCTCCGTTAACATGCTTTCCAATATTTCATCAATTGGTCGTGAATAATTCTTCATGAAGTAGTAGTAATAATAATAATAATAATAATAATAATAATAATAATAATAAAATCACTAGAAACGCTGAAAATAAATAAAAATCCCATAATCAATATCCACAAATGTGTCATACTTTGTACATGCACATTGGTCCAAAAATTCTTGGGAAGTAATGAGAGTGTTTAGTTGCTACCTTAATTACATTAGTATTTATGAATATTATAAATGTTAAATTTTGTATTAGTCTATAACTTCCAGAATTACATACTGTTGATTTTTATTGTTGTCATGCTTTGATGTATTGTATCTGTATGACTACAATCTATGTACCAGTGAACTGTGAATGAATAAATAATAATAATGATAATAATAATAATAATTTTAACGCCGTATCCGCAGAGCGGTGATTTCCAATATCCTACCTCCTCTAGCAGCACAATGCACCCTCCCTCCCTCCCTCCCTCCGTCCGCCACAGCCCTCCGAGAGCGTCAGACCTTCCGACGGTCGGCGACTGTCGATAACAATTGGCTCCTTCAATCGCAAACACCGCGCGCGTCGATCGATCGAAAGCAGATTACGCGGCGCTGAGGAGCAGCCGCGTCGCGACATCCCACCCCACCCCCCCCCCCCCCCCCCTCCCCCCGTCCCTCTCCGCCAGGCAGACCTCTGGACCAAGGGTTGCAGGGAGAGGACACGAAAAGCCCACCGCACCGCTGAAAATCCAAGGAAATGTGCAGATATTGAGGACACATAAACGTGATTTTTTTTTCAACTAAGAGATTCCTTGTTTTGTTCTTTATTGTTAAAAAAGCAAAAATATTTCTTTACAGACAACTTACATAAATATTTATGAAAAGAGATGCATGCATCATTATAGTTATAATAAGAGTAAGGAATGGCAAAAAAATAATTTAATGCAATGCAAGAGTAATAAATTTCTTTGCATTACTTAACAGCATCAAAGTGAAATAGCTTTTAGAGAACTGAACATTTCTTTTCCATGAAACATCCTCAAATGTTCATTTCATTTATTACGAAATTTTAATCAAATATTTCTTAGACAAAATTATTCTTTCATAAAGGTATTGCTCGATTCAAACGCATATAATTTTTGAACGCATGTAATGCGCGCATTTCACACTGAGCAGCATGTCGCACGATGTCTGCGTAATCAATTGTCATTTGCATACCTCCATTCACGTTTGGTATTATCTTGATCCCATAAACCGCAAAGTCTCGTTCCTCCGACATAAACCGTCATTCCTCCTCCGCCTCAAAGAAAGAAAAACGTCGCTAACGCATTAACGTACTAGTGTTTCCAGGAAATCACCAAATTATCACATGCATTGACGACGAAAACACAAGACGCCCACCGTATCTGCACTACAAAGACCGGAGGTAATGGCACGCCTTTTCCATAAAAGAGAGGGATCAAAGGCACGATACCCCGGCTTGGGTGTCTGCTTTGTTCCTAGAGGACGAGTAAACACGCGCAGATAAGTGACACAAAGCATTCCGCGATGGGACTGCCGGGCAGAACGTTTCTTTCTGAAAGCGCTCTCGCGATTAGTGGAGATGGTGAAAGAAGTGGTTGGGTAGGTGACGACGTGCTGGTCGAACTACGGTGCACTTTTACGGGTTACCAGGGACTCTTTGGGCCGTAAGGATGGGCGCCTCGCGATCTCCCTTTAATCTGACCGCCACAGACCTGCGCTGTATAAAACACGAAGGGGGGTAACTATTTGTCTGGGCCTTTTTGGACTTTCTTTTCTCTTAAACATTATTAACACATGACAATTTTTATTTAAAACCAAAAAAACGTACTACTTTGAGAATCAAATTATTTTTATTCAATTAATACAATTGATTTTATGTAGATCCAATCACAGGAAGTTTATTTAGAGAGCTTGTTCTCCAAATGTCGTATAACAGTTCCTCAAATTGCAGGGTGAGAAAAGGGGGGAAATTAGAAATAGGTCTTATTTGCAGTCAAATTGTATTACTGACCCCTCTCTATTTTTTTTAGAGAAGCCACGAATGCCTTTGTGTCCTCCCCCATGCGTTTTTTTAAGCTCACCCTCTTCAGATTCCTAGTTGGCGGTACAACATGCAGGCAGTAGAACGATATAGGACGACAAAACCTATCAGTACAATTCTCACTGAGCAATATTTCTCCACGTCAATGTAAAGAATCTCGTAACCCCCAACGCGAATTGTCATTTGCATGTACGGGGGGTTTCTTACAAGAACCAAACCAAATCCAGAATTCCATATTTTGAGATATTTCACTACGTTATTCCCTACAATTGGCCCTATGTGCTGGGGCATTTCCTTTCGGCAAATACCAAAAACCTTGAAAGTTATAAGGCGGGGAAAATCAAAAATGCATTGCTACGCATGTCTGCTCTATGAAGTATTTGATGCCTGCTGAAAAATCTCGAAATTCGACTAGTTTGGTTCTTGTAAGAAACCCCTCAATTATGCCAGGCTGGGGTTGACTTAATAAATAATAGTTGCTGAAAGGGTGAACAGTGCTTATGAACCACAATCTAATATTGAAAATTGATTTAAGGAAATTAAATATTTTATTTCATCGTGATCTGAGTATATTAAGATGTTCTCTGAGGTATATTAAGAATAAAGAGTGAATATGAAGAAAATCTATTGCATTCAAGGACGCTAATTGCTCTAAAATTGTTAATTTGACACGAATACAAAGTTTGGTCCTAGTAGTTCAGTTGGTAGTATAACAGAATGTCTGGGCTTAGGATATTGGTAGAATGAAAAAAATTACTCGTCAAAATCCATTTTCAGTTTAAATTGTTGGGCTGTGCAGTTAGAATCTGGGTACGTTTGAACACAAACATCGAAATGCATTTCCCAAATGTAATGCGAAATATTCCCAAATTTCTCAAATTTCATGCGTCTGCTGCAGCATTTACTCAAGTTTGCAGCAGCAAACCTCTGATTTCCAAGCTGGTACCTGAGTGAACATGCAGCTCATCCCAGGTCTCGATTCTCGACCCCCTTTTAGTTTTTCTTACATTAACAAAGAAAGGGCCCACTACAACGACAAAACATTAATATTATCGGCCAATCCATGGTGGCCAATTCGAGGTGGACACAGTAAGGGCTTTTTAGTGTATTCAGTTTACCCTGTGTTTTATTCCATTATTTTTTCACAGTTATGTCTGTCACTTCCTTGGTTCCTGTAATGATGTAGCGTACTGTGATCCTTAGAGAAAAGGAGATATTAAAGTATGAAACCCAATGCAGAAATAGCAGCCAAATTCGCAATGGGGAGAATGTCTATTGGGAACCATTCGTAGAGGGGCAGCACGACTGTGTAGCGTCTTCAAGGCAAAGCAACCGGCAAGGAAAGCTAAAAATGAAAAATAACCAACCCAGCCGTTTCTAGATTGATTAACATGCTGTGTGTGGGATTGCAATCCACGCCGACAAAACTAACCTCTCCTATGAAGTCCACTTATGTTAAATACATTTAAGTTTGTTTTTTCTTTATCTACTTTTTTTACTGTGTACTTCTCACTTCTTCTTCATCTTTCCTTATTTTGGTTTTTCTCTTTTATTTCTTCATCTCCTTCAACATTTTTCCTATATTTACTTATCTTCTATTCCCTCATCTTGTTTCACCTTCTTTCTTCCTTCATTATTGTTTTCTTTCTGCATCTTTTTCTTTATTTGAGAGAAGTAAAGATATGAATAAAACGTTGGCTTTCTGAGAGTAGCTGGATGGTCCTTATATATCCCCCTCACCCCTCCCCATTTGCCACTAGTCACAACTCCAGCAGTGGCCTCACAACGCCGCCTTCGCTCTCACAAAACGCTTCGTGTTTATGAAACCGCTCTGACCACGAACAGACGAACAGACCGCGCTCCAGCCACAACACTGTCGTATTTTCGTGTCGAATTATTTCGCATTTTCTCTCTGCCAACGCTCCCTTCAGGTTGCAGCGAACTCATTACTTTCCGACTGAATGTCGGGTGGCCAACACCCAAGTTCTCCTCTCTATGGGCCCCTTCACGCCTGCTCGTATCCGATGTGTCCGTTTGCGTCCCCCCGGGGGTTCTCGCTCTTCTTTCTGTTCCCGCCATTATTGCTGCGAACGCTTTTTCTGTTTTGGTCCTCTGCGTTTTATAGAGGCTTTTGTGACTTGTTTCGGCTTGATCCGGCAATCCTTTGTGAACTCTTTTCATGTATTTGTCTTACAGGGCGTGTGAACTTTAATATATTCTTTGAGTTTGCTTCTGTCAGTCTCCCGGATGAGTTGCTGAACGACGGAATGGATCTGCTAACAGAGTACTCTATTCCTCTTCCTTTGTTCCTTATCTGGTACTCTAGGTACTCTAAACAGTACATATTCTGAATTTTCGTCAAGCTCTCAATTTTTCATTGTAACTATATTATTGCTAGTTATGTTCTGTACTTCATCGCACTTTTTGCTTTGACTCACAAACATTCTTTTTCGCTGTCCATTGAGTTTCATTTATTCTTTTACCTCTAAAATTATTAAAGATATTTCTTTTATACCATTTTAATTCCAGAGAAAATGCTTTATAAATTTCCCGTTTTCATACACGTTCACATTTTTCTCGAGTTGCTTAACACTAAGCATTTTAGCAGTAAACCGTATCCTCATTATTCTTTTGCCCCCACTTTTTCCCTTTCACATTCTACTACACTCTCAACACCAGCCTTCCATTCAATCCCCCCTTCCCTTTCCTTCCACTTCTCATTTAAGTTCCCTGCCCTCTTCCCTGACCACGTCCATTCTTTCTGCCCCTCCGCCCCACCGACCGACGCGCCCGCACCTGCCCTCGCCCCCAATACGAGAGGGCGTGTTCCTCTACAGGTAGGTGCGTTATTGCGCCAATTCACGTCAGCGCGAGGCCGCAGGCGAGCAGCCTCTTGTGCGCACGGCACCGCCCCGCCCCGCCCGCCCGCCCCTCCCGCCCCGCCAGCCCCGCCCGCCCGCCAGCCCCGCCGCCCGCCGCTCCGCCCGCCCCGAACGCCCGCCGCCCCGCCCGCCCCGCCGCCCGCCCGCCCGCCCGCCCGCCGCCTCGCCCGCCCGCCCGCCCGCCTGCCCCGCCCCGCCCGCCCGCCTGCCCGCCCGCCTGCCCGCCCGCCTGGCCCCGCCCGACCGCCCACCCCGCCAGCCCCGCCCACCCGCCCGTCTCTCCCGCCCCGCCCGCCCGCCCGCCTCACCCCGCCCGCCCGCCCGCCCGCCACGCACGCACGCTGCCCTGCCCTTCTTTGCACCCCGTCGCCCCTAACCACCACCCGTTCCGCCACGCCCCTTCACACCTCCCCGCTCTGCCCCTCTCCTCACCTCCCGTTACGCACCTTTCTGTTGTACCTCGCTTCGCACCTCCCTGCTCCGCCCCGTGACGCACCTCCCCCCCCGCACCTACTCACCCCAACTCGTTACGCACCTCCCCACTTCGCTCCGCTGACTTTGGCTTTTCTGCCTTCGTAAAACCTTACGCCCCTCCTCACTCCGCCGCGGGAGCCCCGCCCCCCCCCGGGCCAAACCCCCCCTTCCGCCTCTCCGATCCCCTCACCGTCGTCCTTCACCTCTCTCCGCCCCCGCCCCTCCCTTCCTGTGCGCCACGCCCCACACGGTGCCCGTAAACCCTGTCAAGTTATCCTTCTTTTATGAAGCTTTACAGTGGCCCGGGCGGCGGGAGTGGGCGTGTGCGTGCTTGGATATCGCGCGGGCGGCATTGTCTCCGGGCCGCCCCGCCCCCCGTCGCCCCCCCCGCGCCGCCCGCCCCCGCCCCGCCCGCGCCGGCCACACAGCGCGAGAGAATTATCACGTGTCGGGCTGTCCCCGGCCCCGGCTTAAGGGCGGCACTGCAGCGTATGAAACGTCCGGCCCCCCGAGAGACGGAAGGTCCCGCGAGAGGGTTGAGTGGCGGGAGGTGAGCGTTGGGCGGGGAAAGGGGCGGGGCCGGCGCGGTGGTGCTGACGCGAAGGGCCGAAATACGAGGGGGGGAGATTAGACAAAGCGAGTGGGGGGTGGGATGGTGATGGAACTGTTGAGAAGGAGCACAATGGAGAAGCTGTGAAGTGAACGGAAGAAGAGGGGGAGAGGCAAAAGAGAATGCGTGTCTGAAGAGTTAAAATGACATGAACAAATATGTTGCGAAGAACGGTAAAGATATACTTATATTAGAGGATTGGGGCGGGAACCACTTAGGTGCTTTTCCGAGAACTGGAAACAATTATATAATTGGATTATCGTGTCTGGCGATTACACACTACCGGAAGTGAGCCTCACGCTCGCATTCTAATCAAAACGTAATAACTCACAGTCCTGTACCGAGACTCCCACTCGCAATAAGAATTAGAGTAAGTAGAAATATAGAAATCAATTTTTTTTAAATGCGAACATACCATTTTGAATCCCGTTGAGATCACATTTATTTCGTTGTTTCGTTGTAAATTCAACCCACACTGATTATCTGCATCGTAAACTTAAGGAACTTTAAGTCAGTCCTACTAGCTAATCAATTTGAATAAAAACTAATTAATATTTTATGCTAACAAAAAATAATAAAATAATACATACATATGGGTTCACCGGGAATAATGCAACCCAGAATTAAAACATCATTTGCAAAGTTGCAGTCACAGGTGATATGAATGATCCAGCGTAGATATTAACTGGGGGCGTGGAAAAAGCCGATATTTTTCTTCGCCAGATTTGGCATGTATCTCCCTAAATCAAATTGTATTTTGCCCGATTCGTTTTATCACTAGCTAACAAGAATAATTATAAATAACATATCTCATACTCTTCTGCCAGCACATCAATTCACATAACACGTTTTGGTTTCTCCTCTTTCAGACATAAAAATTAAACATTATAAGATTACTCCTTTTTAATTAATTAGGACACTCCTTTTTCAATAAGGTCTTGCCACTTTAAAAACATGTAAGTATTTTTAACCGAATGAACCAGCGTAGACATTAACTGGGGGCGTGGCAAAAAACCGATATTTTTCTTCACCAGATTTGGCATGTTTCTCCCCAAATCAAATTGTATTTTGCCCGATTCGTTTTATTACTAGCTAACAAGAATAATTATAAATAACACATCTCATACCCTCCTGCCAGCACATCAATTCACATAACACTTTGTGGTTTCTCCTCTTTCAGACATAAAAATTAAACATTATAAGATTACTCCTTTTTAATTAATTAGGACACTCCTTTTTAAATAATGTCTAGCCACTTTAAAAACATGTAAGTATTTGTAACAGAATGAACCAGCGTAGACATTAACTGGGGGCGTGGCAAAAAACCGATATTTTTCTTCACCAGATTTGGCATGTTTCTCCCAAAATCAAATTGTATTTTGCCCGATTCGTTTTATTACTAGCTAACAAGAATAATTACAAATAACATATCTCATCCCCCCTGCCAGCTTGTCCCACAAGGGTGAGTGATTTACACTCCGAAGCAGCACGGCGTGTCAGCTGAATTCACGCTGCCGCCCCGCCCCCCCGCGCGTGTGGGCACGCGTGCGAAACGTGCGCGCGCCTGCGAGCACGCGATTCGCGAGGGGCGAGTGGGGGGGCGAGGTGCAGTCGCAAAAATGTCACGCGTTGGCGTTTTTAAAGCACGAGCCGAGCCGCGAGAGAAACAGAGCGCATTCAGCGGTGGTGGCGGGGAGCTCGGGGCAGAAACCGGCGATGCGGTGCATAGGTGTACACCAGGCATTCCCAACTTTTGTTTTTTTGGTGCATCGGCCCGTTTTAAATCCGGTGGCCGAGATCGCTAAGGCAGTAGTGTCGTAGGAATTTCTGGCCGAACCGTGTCGCGGGTTCGAGTCCCGCCTCGGGCATGGTTGTATTTGTGTTCGTTCTTTCACCCCTTATCAGCACCATATGGTTTCATTTTCACAATTACTATAACGTTAACACCAATAATGATCGCGAACGACCTAGAGGTTGATGCGACCTTCAATATTTTTTTTTAAAGTTGTTCTTAACTCCATCGACCCCCTTACGTTATTCTGATTGTTTAGTAATTCCGGGCGAGTCAACTGCTGAGGTCATTACTCCTGTAAGTATAGAGCATGTTTCTCCTAGACAGGTGGTGGTTATCTACCTCGGATGGATGGTGAGATCCGTCACCGACCTACCGTCGGCCTGCAAGGTTTCTCCAACTAGGTATCCCCCACCAAATCATATTGTATTTCACGAAAAACAACGTCTATTACCCTGGTAAACTAGGAGCCAGTTTGAATTGGCGGTAAGTACGTCAGTTTCTTTAGAACTGCCACTCTCTCATCAATCATCATTTATTTATTTATTTATTTATTTATTTATTTATTTATTTATTTATTTATTTATTTATTTATTTATTTATTTATTTATTTATTTATTTATTTATTTATTTATTTATCTATCTATTTATTTATCTATTTAATTTCCGGCGTCTGCTCGCGTTTGTTGAGAGAGGGTAATAGGGTAATACAGCATGTAGATGTAGAGGTTGGATACTTGGGTGGGTCCGAGCAATCGATGATGTCACCAATCTGTCAACCCTCTGAGCGAGTGATGAACATCACTAACTGAGAACCGGAAGACTAGGCGGCGAGAAGATAAGGATGGTGCGCGTGAGAGTTTTCTTGGAGACGTGGGGCACAAGAAGTTCCGGTACACTGGACAAGGAAAAAAACATCAATTCCAACTATGTTAGCATACTTGGAATCAATATTTTTAATAAAAAAGTGAAATATCAGTTGGAACTAATTCCTGATTACGTGAATTAAGCTTACTGATGTAATAAACGTCCAGGAGGCAACAGCAAAGTGAATAATTGTTTGGGTTTTTTACGAACTATCTGCAACATAGCGGAAATTGTTCGCTGCGAATAAATATTTTTTCTCAATGAACGATCTAGCAGCCACGAGTTATTTTACAAGAACGAAGGAAAGGGAAATGCATAATCCCTGGAGTAGAATAAATCGTGAGAGCAAGAAGAAGTAAGATGGTCGGGTGATGTGAAGTGTATAGGGGTAGCGAGAGTGTGAGGGGGTTCCCAAACATTCAGAAAATATGACTCTGTTATCCGTATGCATCACGTTTTCACTTCAACAGTTATCTGTTAGTACCTCAGTTCCTTAGTATTCGTAATCCCTCAGTTCCTTGATGTTCTTTAGGCGAAGGTGCGTTTTTATTTGACCTATAGAGGTTTAAAAATATCTTCATAATTGAGAGGTTTAACATAACCATATATTTTCCTTTTTGATAAAACCCTAACCCATTTTGTTGATTTTAAAAAGTACACATTCAAAAATTGGACGAAGCTTACTTAGAAAAAAATTCTCCCATTTGGTATTAGCAATTTGACTCGCTTGGCTCGTACATTTTCAAGACAATGACCAAACATCAACTTTCGGCCTCTACAATTAATATTAAACACGAGTTCAACAAACAAAAACATTTTATACAAAAAATTAGTTACAGCACATTCTAACTTCCCTGGCGTAACTCCCATTTCTGAAGTATTTCTCCTTAACTAAATACGCGCATTCCACCTCTTCCATTTATCCATGAACTTTACGGTTTGTTAACGAAATGCTCGCACTCTGCCCCACCACTCGCCCCGCCCCCCCGAGCAGTTGTGGGCGGAAGTTACGCCCCCGTTTATGAACTGGCCGCAGACTCCGCGCTCGCCTCGTTGGGGAAAAAATAATTTGACGCGGCGCAAAAATTCAATTAACGGAAAGCGCCGCGCCCCCTGCGTGGTGCAAGCTCCGTGCACATCACGCCGGAGCCAACGAGTTCGCAGCGAAGACAAAGAAGGCTTTAGCTGGTAGGCAGCAACTCGAGGAGGTATACACCCGGTAGTAAGGATAATACATAAAGCTATAATGAGTGTATAGTAAGGATAAGTACGTAGATCAATCAGAAAGTAAATCCTTTTAATTTTTTTACTTTAAGAACTTGCGATAATAACATGGTGTGTCACATTCCTGATCAAGTTGAGATATTACTGTTTTTCGGTTTAGTTTACGTATCAGTTAACATAGTATTGGACATAATGGGAAGATTTCATCTTATTTCATCTTTTGAATGGTGATAGATTGTAAAAAGTAAATATTTTAGCTTTATTTTACTTATTTATGGAAATGTTTAAAACGTTACTTTCCTTTTTCTGAAAACTTCGTGTAGTGGCAATTGTAACGTTGTGGGTAGGGATCTACACCACAAAGAAACAGACACGAGTGGGTATTTACAATGTATTTACAATAAATTATGTACAGGAACTAAAACCTCACTCTTAGGCGTTTGTCGGAGCTACCTGTCGCAGCCCCCCTCTCCCAACACGCGCCTTGCGGCCGCGCCTGCGAGCAGCCAACTCGGCCGATTCGCAACTGGGCACCTCATGTGCCTCGGCAGACCATCTGCCCTGAAGTATAAGGCATACTTCACCGTGTCCGAACCTCGAACACCTACTCGTGCCTTCAGCACTTCCGCGCCAGACATGGCCGGACAAGTTTTGCGGTGTTTTGCCGCGAAGAAACCAGAATCGTTATCCCTGAATGGTCCTGCGACGCACCTTAATAAAGGCCCGAGTCACATGACCTCCTACGTCATCTGCCCCCCACGCACTCGTCTTGAAGCGAGTGCCACCGACGCCGCATTTTGTGCCCGGCGTCTGGGATTTCCGTGAGGGGTGGCCTTTGTTCGGGAGCCTATATTTGGCTCCCTCATCCTCATAGCTTGCAACTCAGGAGCAGGGAGTCAAGTCTATTACGCTACACAATGCATGTTATTCCCCGAAGTCTTGAATTATATTTTAGAAAACTAGTTAAGTGAAAAAATTGAAATTGGCTGTTTGTCAAGCCTTCTTCTACAATCCATCGCAATAGTAACTTTCTTTGTCAACATGTGGCCGCATAGCTGACGTTTGCAAAATGGCCGACATCGATGTTGGTAAGCAGAAGGTCGAATGTCCATTCGCATTCAGGAAACTCAGAAAAAATGTGTGCGGTGATGGAACAGTGGATGTCAGCGTCGTTGGACGATGGGTTCGTCGCTATAGCGAAGCTGAAGGGCAAACACCGTTGGCTGACAAAGCTGAGCGACAGCTGGTTGACAGCAGTATTTCCACGCAACATTCAGCAAGTCGATGTCATAATTTATGGTGACCGCTAGGTGATTGCAGATGAAGTGAGGGAGATAATGCGACACAATGCATCTGTAACATTAAACTTTCTGCATTCAAGAATTCGATCACACCACGCTGCATTTTACAAACATCAATTTTACGACCATTTTTCAAAAGTTTGATGTGCTGCCTCATGTTGAAGTAGAAAGTTACTACTGCGGTGGACTGCAGAAGGAGGCTAGAGGAATAGTGCCAAATTCAAAGTTTTCATAATTAATTACCCTCTACATATACCCTATATATATATATATATATATATATATATATATATATATATATATAGGTTGTATCCCGATGGCATCCCGCAGTCATTTTTTCCTAAGCCTCCTTTTTATTTATTTACTTTACGTCAAAAACAGTTAAAAACTGCGTGTGACGTGCTATGGGGAAAAGTGAATTGTGTGCACATTTTCAAACTTCTGTAATCCCTACACCAAGTGATATACTACTCAAATTTAAAAAAAAGCAAAAAAAAAAAAATTAACGGCAATAAAAATTTAAATTTATTGCAATAATAAAATAAATAAAAAATAAACAAAAAAACGATGCTTAAAACAGCAGAGTCCTTTACATCCTTCCTTTACAACCTTTACCTGCCTCCTCAAAACAGCAATTACATCCCGTTCGTTAGTACAAGGAAGGGATCACTCAGGTTTTATTGCTTCCAAGATCACCCTTTTGCTTCCATATTTGCGGAACGTGAATGAGAAAACAAACAAATGCTTATATTAACGTTGTTCATTTACATAATTCTGTATTGTAATGAGAGAGAGAGAGTAATTAAAACTTGTTATTTTGAAGTTAAACTGCATCAAATGTTCTTTATTTTTGTTGAAACTGATTTATACGTATACCGTGCGCCCTACTCCAAGGAATAGAGAAAAGGGGGTCATTGTCTTCTTTTAAAATACGCACAATTACAATAAGTACATTTTAGTTAGATTGTATACACATTTCCGAAGATTCTGCCATGTTTACCTGTGTTTATGTAACGCACCCAAAAAGTTTAAGAATTATTTTCAAAATAGCAGGGTGGCCTGAAGGGCGTAGCAGAACGTTCGGGGAAAATAAATTTTGGAAACAAGTTCTATTAATAGTTTAGGCGCTTGTTCACAAAAGGATGGACAAACGTTTGGTCACACGGACAGACAGACGAAAGTTTAAAAAAACGCTTTTTCGGTATCAGGGGATCCCAAAACATGTATTTCCGTTGAAATTTCAAAATCAATCTTCCAAAGAGTTTCAAAACTTTCACACTAAAACGTATATTACTTGGCACGTATACGTGCATATACGAGAAAGGAAAATTATCTTTGTCAGACAACAGACGGCAGCTGAAAAGAGCGAGTATCTGAAAAACTAGCCTAAACTAAAGAGATTGGAAAACTTACTAGTTTAGAAATTCTTTACCATTCTACATTACCGCTAGTTATTTTTGTTCCATCGTTGAAGTTAAATAGTAGAATAAAATACACAAATATTCATTAATACAATGGTTGCACTCTTTGCTTCCATATCAGTATTTGTATAGCAAATGTCTCATTTCAATCACATGAAATGAATGCTGTTTGGTGAGGTTGTGTAATAAAATAATCACGAAATACGTCACTACAAGCAACTCTGTTAGTACAGTAGCATGGTTGTGTTTTACAGCAATGACTATTACTCATTATTTGCAACGTTTCAAAAATTCATGATCTAAGGTTATGAAATTCAACACACACAAATATTATGAGCAATTTAATGACGGTATATAAAGATATCGCTTTAAATCTCAATGGATTTTTTAACTTCCTTTTAATTTCATATTTTACATTCACAAATGGTGGGTACTATATATTGTTATGATAAAAAAATTAGTTGGCGAAATACAAACTCACAATACAATGAATACATACATTAATATCTAAATTTGTGTTAATTGCTGAAAAAACAAACTTTTAAATGTCTCCAATAAAACTTTTGAAGAAAACTTTGAAGGCAGCCACTGTTGTTCCAGCACACGTGATATACTGAATTCAAGAGAGGTCTGTAATTGAAGAGAGGTTGTGTAATAAAATGATCACTGAAAACACAAGAAACACGTGACTGCAAGCACCTCTGTAAGTACTGTAGCATGCTTGTGTTTCTCAGCAAGGACTATTACTCATGATCTGCAACTTCGCAAAAAGTTGTTGTAATTTAATCTCTCTTCGATGATAAAACTCGTTAACGTTCCTCAATGCCATGAGACTAGGCCTTAAAGGTACGTTGCTTAGCGCGTTGATGTCCGATCAAATGAGTATTTTAACGTTCGACTTGATGGGCCAGAGCAATATTACATCCTGCGATCATTAGAGAGTTCTATTGATTTTTCAATAATATACAGTAAAATAGAGTTGAACACTGAAGAGAAGGATATGCAGGTAAAAAAATAATTCTACGTAAGGCTTCTGTTCGAACAGAAGCCTTACACAGCACTAAAAGGTCAGCATTGTAACGTCGCAACAAGTGGACATAATAGTGTGAAAAATAGTGAAAAATGAAAATAAGTGGACATAATAGTGTGAAGCCTACGCTCTCATAATAGTGTGAGTTGTCAATGCACACATAAGGACACTAATATATTCTTTGTTTCCAGTTGTTAATATTTGAAGTTAAAAATTATCAAAAAGAAAAGCATCAATCTAGACCACGAGTTAATACGATCATTGTAATAAAATGAATTCGAATTACAAATTACACCTACAATTATGACTTTTAATAGAAAAAATTCAGTTTCTTCCCCACAGCAGTTTCAGAAAAATGATACAATGAACTCAAAGTTCCCGCTTTAGATGACACCAATTTCTTGTACAAGAAGTTAATTAAATGAAGCGGTGAGAAAATGATTACCATCTTTATTCAATACAATTTAACCCTAATACTACCAACTTATTTTTGGTAACGTGCTTTACCAACCACGGGCAAAAAGACACTGACCATATGTTTAATTCCTTATTATGATTATAATATTGCCATTAGATAAATTTATCTTGTGAATATGAATGATTTATTTAAGAACAATTTATGAACAAGTTTATTAAATACACATTGTTACATATTAATTAAGGTATTTAAACCAAGTGTGTGATAATCTTTTTCTACATTGTTAGGTTTCAATGTTCATCTTCACTTGAAATCACTTTTTCATTTAAACCACTATCAGTCATCCACTATCATCCTAATACTTTTCAACAATACGTACAGGTTAAATACAACCCACAAGTACAAACATCTCCATTGTATTGCTTCGAAAATGGGTAACGACCACTACAGTGTTGCCAACGTAAATCAGTAGCCTTCATATATTTTGTCACAAGTTTTACCAACCATGGGCAAAAATTGCCCATGCACAAAAATGTTGCATTTTTTTAATCTTTAGGGGTATTACGTAGATTTAAATGTTATAACGTAGTATTAGGTGTTATTGCCAAATAGAATAAAAATTAAAATATATGAATCCATTTAAAGCACATTTTGTTTTAAAAATGAACTAATGGTCACTTTTTACCCATGCTTGGTTAAATTTTGTGTCGTCGAGTGGAAGGAAGATTTATAATCTGAAAGTTGAATACCAAAAAATGAGAAGTATACGTGACGGTGGGAGAGACTGTGCGTCAGTTCAGAAGAATCTCCAAACCGTTCGTTGACAAAAGCTGCAGCGTACACATCATTTGTGTCCACGAGAGTGGGACAGGGGACACACTGAGTGCAATGCAGACCGGAAGTTGTGGCCGTCTGAGGATCCGAGAGTCACGTCCGGTTAGACAAGCAGTCAGACCAAGGATTGTTTGTTCCGGGAGGTGCCACCAGTCGCACTCCAGGTGATGGCGTCTGGCGGGGCCCACAAACCGTCGATGGAGCGGGCCATCGTGAAGCACCGCCCCTACCTACCCCGCCGAGCTGGAAAGTACCACGGCCGCTGGAAAGAGACCGACGGAAACGACATATATTCACCGGGGTAGCTCGGGGACTATAACGTCCCCCGAGCAAATGAGCAACAATCGATTGTACTGAAGTTGTACTGAGCTACCACGAATTCAAGTGCGTTGTGATATTGCAACTGGTGACGAATTGTGGATAAGAGTTAGGCAACTCCGATTGGACTTTTGTTACTTGTGTTTTTTTGGGCGGGACATCTGGCGGTTGCAAAACTTGTTTCTTTTGGGAACCTGACTTTTGGATTTTGCCTGACAGTTGCATTTATTGGCACAATAAAATGAATTGCTACTTATAATCCATTCAGGTTATGTAGCTGCAGTTGAACAATTATTTCCCTCAAAGAATAAACATTTACGTGTCAAAAATTCGCCACCCTCGGAATTCGAACCCCAGGAGCTCAGCAGAGCCAGAGGCAAAGCTGATTCTAAATTCACTCAGTCGGTCTCTGTTCTAGACTTTGAGCGATTAAAAGTACAGCATCACGCAGTCGGTTCTCAATGGAATACCTTAGATGCATTCACCAGCACGTAACGCGAGAGATAAACACATGCTTCCCAAAGGTTTCTTTTTTTGACAATTACTGTACAGTGATGAAATGCCGGGAACTTCTGGATTCGCCAGTCTAGTATAGCAACGCAGAGGCGTGGGAGGCCCTCCGTGCATGGAATAGTTCAATTATTTGGTTCGCGAGTGTAGGAATTGTTGCTTTAGGTTTAGTTTCGTCCCACTCTAACCAGTAGTACTAAAACAGTACATACTTTCTGGCCCGTACTTTCACGCAAAATTACACGAAGAGTACTAAGATTTTCGAAAAATTATTCAGAAGAAATTTTACTTGCATATTTCGACAATAAATCAAAAACACAATTCTTCATCCTTTTGGAGGTATTAGTCAATGGGCATCGTTATGAGTCAAAGAAACCGTTGATATCTCTATATAAGTACGTACGTATTTCTCTAGGAAAAACTTTTGACGATACTGTTTAACGTTTTAATTGATTTATATTTTTTGATATTGAAAATTGATGGTTTTTAAGAGAAAAAAAAAAAACACTTTTACAAAGCTTGAATTTTACAGATATTTTAAAGAACTCTGTGAGAATCAGTATTTATTGTTAAAGTTTAGTTTTTAACTTATGTTAAATTCTCTTAGACTTATGGTGTATCCCAACTCTCTTTCTTTCTGAAACTGTAATGATAATAGAAGTCGCTGGTGGATGTGGTTACTTTAATTCCGAACAATTTCTTTGATCTTGGAGGATTACTTTAATACCGCTCTGTGGCCACTTTAATCCCGAAGAGATTAAAATGCCACTTAAATCCCGGAAGGAATAAAGACACATTTTAACATGGGAAAAGTGTGATTATACCCCTACTTTAATAACGTTTAAAAATAAAATATATTTTATGTCAATATGCGCTGAACACCCGGGGATATTATCTTATGAGTTACCCCATGCATTTTAGAATCCTCACGATCACATATTTAGAATCCTCAATGTAATTCTCTTAAAACATTTGATTTTTGATGATTTTATTAGTCTTTATCCGTTAATTTCAATGTACATACGTATTGTAAAAATATCAGAGACAAACACGAAATAAATAATCACTTATTATACTTACAAAAAAATGGAAGAAAACATTAGAAAATGTCAAGATTATTTATTCCTCAGGAGAAATAATACATCTATACATTAAAATATGTAAATGAACATGTATGATATGTATTAATACAGATTGCATGTGTATTAATGTATTGATGATTTCTAACACAAAGATGCTTTTCTGAGGATCAGGGCATTTTACAAAACGTAACTATCGAATTTTTATAAAATGCTTGATTTTCGGAAGAAGAAACAACAATTCTTCAAGAAAAATGACGTGCCGAATCCTGCAAATATTCGCAGCAATCACGAGAGACATTAAAACATGTTCATAGGCATTTGTGTATTTTCTCAAGGCGCGAACACATGCACGTTGCGAGATGAACATCGCTACGGTCTCTTCCGGGAAGTATTATGGCTTACGCGTGCAAGTGATGTCAGTAGATGACCCATTCGTGATCAATTCTCACTCATCCACTCGCTTAGTATCCGTCCACTCATCAAAATGAGGTAAAACGAATGGCACTACAACCGCACATACTTTCTCGCATTCTTTCTAAATTTGCTATTTTTGAAAATTCTGAGATTCCAACAAAAATGAGATCCGCGCCATTATTTTAAGAGTCCTTTCTTTTATTCGTGGAAAAAAATTGGAGTAAAAAATTGGAACGGTTTTTGTGAAAACAATTTCAGAAATTTCAGTCAAAAATGACGCAAAATCTATTTGTTTTTTTCAAAAAAGGGATATCTTTTTCAAGGAGCTGTTTTTTACAACAGACTTTGTTTAAGGGAAAAATCTCCATCTTCAGTTTTGTTGTTTCTAAATAAATCTGCGGTTTTCGTAAATACGGGAAGCTCGCCGAAAATGAGACCAGCACTATATTTTTTACCGTTCCTTGATACGTACGAAGAGAAAATTTAAAGAATAAATTTGTTGTCGTTTTAACAAAAAAATGTTTTCAAAAGATTTAAAAATTTCCTATATTTCACAGAAAATTACACGAAAAGTACTTATATTTTTAAACAACTGAACAAGACCTTACTTCAGGATCTGTCTAGAGAACAGATTTCATTGAAGAAAAAAAAATCTTTGTCAATTTGTAGGAAGACGGCAAAAAAATTATACTTTTGTAATTTTCAAAAAATCAGGGATTTCAACAAACATAACACAATTCTCTTAAGCGTCCTTTTTATTACCCGTGGACAAATTTTAATAAAAAAATTATTTTCTTCTTGAGAAAATTTTAAAAAATATTTTGAGGTTTCATGTAAAGTACCCTTAAAATCAAAATATGCAAATTAAACTCCCAAAGCTTTGAACTTGTTCAGATCGATCAGGGAATGTGTTTTGGAGAAAATGTACGGTTTATGCGCCAGCGTTGACTAGGGCCGGACGGACAGATGGACAGATAAACGTTTTGCCGTCAATCGATTTTTCGGTATCAAGGACTCACAAACCATGAGTTCTAGCTCTCCATTTTCCGACGCCCAACAGCATAACTTTCTTTTCTTACGAAGTAATTGCGAGAAAGTAAAACCATGCGATCCCCTCTCGCGTTAATAATGAGGATACAAAAATCTCAACTAGCGGCGGCCCTTTGCACAGGGCGGACTCGCCAGGTGGCTGCCTCGAGCGCTGCACGGAAGGCGACCGTCCATCTGCGGGGCGTATCTCGCCGGAACTGGGCGTGCGGTGGCGACGGCCATCTACTTGCCGCCGCCCCGCCCAATGCGAAACACGACAACGGCGCCTTTCCATCGCCACCACCGTCGTCTTACCAGTACTAGTGAGCCCTGCCAACAGCATCCACCGCCTTCGGAGCTGACAACTGTGACTGACCGTTTGGTTCGTGTTTCAGGGTAGCTCAACGACTACAGTCATTAGTCCAGTTCGAGTAGTGAGGGTAAAGACGGCTCCACACATTCGGTATTCGCCGATCAGCGAGCTATTGCTCCCCCAATCCCGAGCAGCTGACGTGTTTGGCGAATGTTCGCTCCTTTTGGCTCCACACATTCGGCATTCGCCGAGCAGCGAGCCAGTGCTCGCCCAGTCCCGAGCAGCTGACGTGTTCGGCGAATGTTCGCTCCCTTTGATGTGTCTTAAAGACCGACACGCGGTGGGTATGGCGAATCCTAAATGTTCGTCACTCGGCAAACAGCGAGCAACTCATCCACACTACTCGGGATTCGGCGAGCGGTTGCTCGGTGTTCGCCGAATAAGCCGCCTTAACATTTGAGAGATGGTGGTGCTTTTCCTCCACTCGGCGAGGAGAACCGGCGCCGACTTACTCATCGGTTTGAAGGGGAAACATCCCCTCCCAGGTATCTCTCCTCTGACGCGGTACCGCCCCCATCTCCAGACTGGACACTCTCCAATATCCAGACTGGTCTCCCGACCGATATGTAGTAGCGTATGTGTCACTGCGAGTTATGGGATTGAACAGTGAGAGACGATAGGACAAGAAAGAGGAAGGAAAAATCATGCGGGGTTCGTGACCCGTTTCTGAACATCCTCGTCCAATATTCGCCTGGTATTGATCGGAGAAACTACGGAATAATTATTGATTATAGGAGCCGACCGCTAGAATTCACGACACAGCGCAGCTCAATTCGACCCACGTACTATATTTGCTACTTTTGACGTGGCATCTGCGGGTATTATCTTCAAGATGGAATGAGGCACAGTTTTGCGTCTTTCTTGGTCCTGCCGCAAGATGTCGCATGACCGCGACCGTATCAAGCAGTGCTGCAGGTCAAGCGACTCTAGCGATAGGACCGAGAAAGACGCAAATTGTGCCTTCTAGGGGCAGACTTCTAGGGGTCGGCTGCTCTAAACAGTAGGTTTCCGTATTTTTCCGCCCACTACAAGGCGAATGCAGAACTGTACCTCAACGAGACACGGACCACGCGCGATATTTTCTTTCCCTTCCTCGTCATATGCATACACTTACACTTGCAGGCACTACACTATCACACATGTCGGGAGTACGGTCGGGAGCTGAAAGCTTGTTCCGGGGGAGGGGGGGTAGTGTCCCTCTGGGAAGGTATCTCGGAAGGGGGATCCGCTGCAAGTGTGTGTTGGCTCTGCACGTATAGGTTGGCGGCAGACATCAACATCCAGCGGGTAAGGAATCACCACCACCTCCAAGAATAAAATATGCACTATACTAACGGGACTAATGATGATAACAGTTTACGTGCGCGTACACATCAGCGCCTCTCCTGCCCTCATCCCGCCAAATCCTCTTCCACGACCTCTGACGTCACCAGCGTAATCGACGCCTCTCTTGTACTCATCCCTCCACTTCTACATCCATCACCATTTGAGTCTATCAAGACCTCCGCCACCATGGTACGAAAACATGCCCGAAGTTGACTGGTGCCATTTTGAAACAAGCCTCGTCTTTCTATTTAAAAACAACCCCTCTTGGAGCGATATTTTGAAACATAATTATTACTGATAAATGTGATTTGGGCGCCAGGAAAAGGTTACACTTGAAACCTAATGATTCCTTCGTAATTTAAATATCTCTCATTCCAAAATTATGTTGTACTAGCTCAGTTAATTGGAGTTCGAAATTCATAATTGTTGCTAGTTACTCTGCAACCAATTATTCAATCTGCCATGCATACGGAGTGGTGAGGAAGCTGAAAATCTTATTAAAATTCTGGACTGCACGTAAGAAACAATGATAATCAGCTCTCTTTTAACTTAACAAATTAGAATTTAGAAACTTTCTTTATTTAACGAGTTACATCATGACTTGATAGTTTCAGGGTTGGTTGTCCCCATCATCAGGTTACAAGTTTTGAAAGAAATTACATTGAAACATTAAAAGCATAATCATATATGTTAGAATTTTTTATAGGAACATTTTTATAAAACAAGAGAAATGTTAGAAGTGAAATTATTATGTACAGTTCACAATTACCAAACACCACTTCACCTATTTTGTATTTACAATTTCGTCACAGTTTTCAGGTAATCTTTGCTCTTCCCCCTTCCTACCACTCAAGCAAGTAGTCTTGTCAAATCTACCTAGACTGCTTGCACGCCCGGCGGTACTCGAAAAGGATCAGGCCGTTCTGGGCGGTGTGGTGGTAGTAGCAGGCGGCGCTGCTGTTTATGGCTTCGGCAATGACCGCTCGCGCACTCTTTACTGACTGCTTGTTCCGCGCAAGACGTCAACAATGATTCTGTTGCAAGTTAAACAATTATTACATTGATAATCAAAAATGTATTGATATTTGGTCATGACCAGTTTTCTCTATATTACAATAGTTATAAAACCTTGTTATTCATTCGTGGGTCTTCGCACGCTCTTCACTTCTTCGTTCGATGGCACCCCATAGAACCGTCTCCGTTGACGCAGCAGAATCTTGCCTCTGGATAAAATCCTCGCCTAATGTCCGTGTCTGGTTCCAAATTCTCCCGGCGATACTATTATAATCCGTGACTTCCCTCACTTGCGTCTCTGGCGAACACCTAGACACGTATTTACTTCCTACAAGAACGCTCTATCCTAATATAAGAAACGATAGTTAATTTTATGCAACTGTCAATTACAGTCTTTGCTTGACCTGGTAAAATATATCAGGAGCCGACGCGCTCATCACCGCGTTGCTCTAGCGAATGAATGTTCTTCTTTTGTATTTTTCTTTTGTCTCTCAAAACAATGCTTATTCCACCTCTGTTCTGTCATTTAAACCTAACGAAAATGATCCTTAACGCCGGTTGTTTATTTGTCACATAGCGACCCCTCGCGATCGTCTATTGACATCCCTATATTCTATGTCACATAAAATGACATTTTCATAATAAAAATGGTTCGTCATTTTCGTAGATCACATTTCCTCCATACCTCTTGAGTCTATCTCCACCCTCACCACCATGGTACATTTCCCCATCACTTCTTGAGTCTATCACACCCTCGCCACATGGTACATTCCTCCATCACCTCTTGAGTCTATCACCACCCTCGCCACCATGGTACATTTCTCCATCACTTCTTGAGTATTTCTCCATCACTTCTTGAGTCTATAACAGCCCAGCCATCATGGTACATTCCTCCACCACCATCTCCGTCTCTGCCACCTCCACCGTAGCCGCCTTTGTCTCCCCTTTGACCGCCCTCGCGCCGCGCGCGCCTCCCGCGGCCAGTCTGGCGTGAAACGTTGATAGGCGACCAGTCCGACACGCGATTCTTCCCGCTTTGGGCGCCGCCACCCGCCGGCGGAATGTTGCGTTTGAGGTGGCGGAGAGGGACAACCTGTTTCTATACATATAAACAGGCGTGACACTCTTAAATCATTTATCAAAACTCCAGCCGTTTGGATGCGTTCTGCCAGTGCAGCGCGATAGTATTTGAAAGGTAATTAAGACGCTCATATGGCGAAATCAATTTCCCGCCGCCGCCATCTTCCTTCTCCGGCTGCTTTAAACACATTACCTTTCAAATGAGCGTCTTAATTACCTTTCAAATACTATCGCAGTGCACTGGCAGAACGCATCCAAACGACTGGAGTTTTGATAAATGATTTAAGTGCCATCCCCTTTAATATGTATAGAAACAGATGAATTGTAACCAAAGTTAGCGTACGAGTTCTCTCACTTTATAAAAAAAATTCTTTGAAGGAGCTCATGTTAAAAAATGATTTAAACGATACATGGTCGATACCACAATTAACAGTAATGGTTAGGTATTTGCTCTCTATGGACCTGACGACGTCAATAACTATTAAATATTTCAAAGACACCAGTACTCTTTGTAATATACGAACATCTACATAATAACAAACACATCTGTAGTTATTTCTTTATTATATGAGCATACATGGGAACGATAATGCGATATAGGAAATGCGTAATTTATCGCCTCAATTGCCACTTCAAGAACAAAATTTGAAAAATAAGAACTGAATTCCGGCTTGCTTCAAATTTTCTGTAGTGATGAATTACGCACTTCTTATATCGCATTAACGTTCCCATGTATGCTCATTTAATAAAGAAATAATCGCAGATGTGTTTGATATTTTGTAGACGTTGATGTATTACAATGAGTATAATGAATAATCATTCACAAAGATCGCAGGAAGGAAGTGTACAATACGTTGCAAAGCAAAAGTAAAATCACCTTTTAATTTTCCCTCTTATTCTTATTCTTCTTTATACACGGTATCCATTGTAAATATTAAATTTGAAGCTTGGGACCACGAACTAAAGGAAAACCCTCTCGTTGGTTCATATAAAATGTTAAGCAATATCCATCACCTTTTGATGCGTGAAAGCCGTTTTCAATTGCGTCGTTGTAATTCGTAGCGTGTAATGATTATGAAATGTGATGATCCCTTTGTGTATCCGATCACCCTTCCATACTGCGTAATCACGCTAGGAAAATTGTGATAATTCCGATGTTAAATGATATCATTTTCATTACAACTGATTATTTCAGTTGTATCCGAGCGATTTGGTTATTACAGGAACGTTAGGTATTGGCCAGAAGCCCATGTACAGTTTTTGAAACAATGCTGTAAACGTGTAAACGCCAACAAATGACGGACAAACACATTCAATAAGAGTACACTAGCCTTTTTAGCTTTATACTCAAGTTTTAGGAGACAATAGAAGAAAAATACGTGTATACGATATGTTTATAATTATTTACATACATTTTATAAAATAACGTGTTTGTCTAATAGAGAAATTTATAATTAATCCGTATATTTTTAATAAAGATGTACGTCGTAGGGTGTTTTTACATATTTCCCGATTTTAACAGAATATGTTTGCAAAAATCTTTGCTTAACAATGTAGTCTTAGGCATCGCAATTCGTAGATGTAAAAGGCTTATGTTCTATTTCAATAATCAGATATTCAAATTTACATATCTTTGAATAACATGACAGTAAGTAATATTTCTGCTGAATGATACACGGTAATTGCATTTATATTATTTTCTTTTCATTTGTTACTGATCAACATTCAAAATATTTCATTCATTCATAGAGAACGAACGAATAACTCAATGCAATATTTGAATAAAAATACAAATTTTATTACTTACCAACTGTGGATCCAACGATTTTACAGAAGTCGTGACTTCACCTGGAATAGATAAAGAATTTTTAGATTATTATATAATTTTTATAGTAGTATAATTTATTAATTTCAGTGTTGTGCAATAAATAATACTTTGAAAGGGTATCAAAGAAAAAAGACTAAGACCGTTAATGATTAAATTAAATGTATGAATCTTATGAGGAATATTGCAAAAAAGTTGAAAACAGGTAAGAAAATTTTCAGTTTCATGTTGTTTTAAAAGAAAGGAATTACCTCATAATCAATAATATTGCGAATGCAAATTGTTGTTTGTTTAGAACATGAGAAACCCATTTCTGATAAAAATATAGGAAAATAGAAAATGAAGACCATGCGTCGAAATCTATCAAAAGAAATTACCCCCAAAATGGGTACCAACACAACCTTCTAGAACTAGTGACCCTAACTTAATTTTATTGATATAGGAGACGACTCGAGACAAGTGAAATATTTGTTTTATAGGTATAATACTTCCTGTTATAACATATTTATCCTATAATACGTTTAATCATTTTTCGCAGACGGATAGACTCTTCTGTATTGTTCTTTCATCAATAATCCCTCCTTTTACATCCCGCAACCTTTACATTTCACACCATGGAGGTTGTATTAAAATAAATATGGCAAATGAATCTCTAGAGCATGTAGTGGAATGCAAGTTCTGTCGAAGTCGAAGAGGTTTCGTGCTCATGGCAAAAAGAGTGCAAGATTATATACTTACCAATCAAAGAAGAGTCTCACGTGTAACTACGTTATGTCAGTTTTCTTTCCATATGTTAATTGGCAAGAGTTATCATCTTCGACAATACACATGCCTAGAAGTTTGTCACATTTATTCGGAGCATCCTGTGAACGTGCGCCTAACTGAGCACAGACTGAGCGTATCGCGTGTGACTAAGTTAATAAAAAACCTTCGACCTTACCACATGCCCTAGAAGTTTGTGACATTTATTCGGAGGCATCCTGTGAACGTGCGTAGCGCGTGTGACTGAATGTTAATAGGCAAAAAGTGATCACCTTCGGCCTTACCACATGCCCTAGAAGTTTGTCACATTTATTCGGAGGCATCCTGTGAACGCGCGTGTGACTGAGCAGAATCTTCCGACGCAAGCGAATGATCGAGCGGCGGCGTGATCGGAAAACCCCTCAGACCCCCCTCCTGTTCCCCCAACCACGCTCGCGTCGTGCCGTCGCGACGGCCGCGCACTCAAGCAACGATACCCCCGGGCGGCGACGCCGACGCCTACCGCGCACAGTGGGCGGAAACACTTCGTTGAGATGTCCAAGAAACGGTGTTCCACAGGGGTTGCACATCAGCTTTTCCATATGTTGGTTTAGCGATGAATAGTCATTGACATTTAAATGAATGAAATAATTCAAGGTGCTGTCATTACCAACAATATTGTTTACTTCAACGAGAGCAGCTTTCGATGGATTAGCCATCATCATCAGTTTTCTGTTGTATGGAAGCCACGAAAACGACTATCCATCTCCCCATTATTCCCCTCCTCAACATTCCCCCATTAGTCGTTTTTGTGGCTTCCATACAGTAGAGAGCTGATGATGATGATAAGCCATCGAAAGCTGCTGTTGTTGAAGTAACAATATTGTTGGAAATGACAACGCCTTGAATTATTTCAATTATTTTCCGTATGTATCAAATATCCTGCCACCTATGGGAGAAGTCTTGTTCTACTGGTCAACGATGCAACTACCTACGCTATCGCAGACTTTTCGATGCTCGTTTTTTTCTTCTTAAATAATTTTGGCCGCCCGCGTCTTTCGGCCCATTTCGAACCGTTGAGCTGCGCTGCCTTCGACATCGCGGCCAAGAATCGGCGAATCCGCAGCGCCGTGCCTCACCGCAGGGCACATTATCAGTGCACAGGCAGCGCAAACGAGTATCGACGTAACGGGGTTCGATAGGTCGATGGGCGACGCGCCCATCCCGCCGACGGAGCTGCCTTGCTCGGGTTGGCGGTGGTGCGGGCTGAACGGCGGGTTGCTCGTCGTGGACGTTTCGGTGCTGGAGTTAACGCCTTCCTCATCATCGGCGACGCCTCATGTCTTTTAGGCCCACAGGGAGCGGTGGCTCTGTGCATCGACTGATGTCATTATAGTGCATCTGATCGGGAGGTCCTAGGTTCCAGTCTCGACGGCGGCAGGATTTTCGACAGTAGCCGTTCAGCTAGGTCGAATACAGTCGCTGTCTGCAGGAGAATTCTAGCGGCCGGTTGCTCTGATCGGAGGTTTTCCATGGTTTATCCGATCAACACCAAGCGAATGCCGGAGCAGTACCCTAAGAAACCGAGCACGAACCGTGCGTGATATCTCCTTCCTCATCATTGTCCTGTCTTCACACACTTACACTAACATGCACTACACTGCCACATTCTGGGAGACCGGTCGGGAGCTTAGAGCTTGTCCCGGCTGGCGCGGTGCCCCTCTGGTGGAAGACATCTGATTGGGGAAAAACCCGCTAGTCGACAGTAGGTCGGCGCCGGATCGCACCATCCAGTGGGAGAAAATCACCGCCACCTCCCAATGAAAACATACACTATACTTACGGGACTAATGACCTCAGTAGTTGACGCGCCCGAAATCCCTAATCAATCATTATTTTTGGCCCACAAAGTTCGCGTTCGTGCCAGGCGTATACATGGTTTCGGAGGAACAAGAGAGGAATTATATCTCAGTCCCCTATAGTTTCAGCTTTTATTAATGGTTAACAACATATTAAAAATCTCGGCTTGAGTAAATTCCATACAGTATAAATATATTTTTTAAAAACTATGTTCCATGATTATAACAGAAAATAATTTTTGAATTTCAATCCAAAATAGCGTAACAAATTAAGTGGATGAAAGGTCTGTGACCTTCCTCTATTTTTTTTTTTTTTTTTTTGCTTTTGACGAACACAAATGTCACTGAAAACTTCACAAAGAAGTCTCAGAAGAAGAGGAGAAACCGGCAGTGCATACGTAGCGTGTGACAACTGCCCCCCCCCCCCGGGGCTGATTTACCAGGCGCATTCTCGTGTGCCACTCTCTATACAGGATGGTTCGAAATAAATACCACCGGTTTCTAGAGCATGGAGAGGAGCTGAATCAGTACGTTTTTCTCCGTGACCGTACTTGTAACAAACCTAGAAAATACCAAAAAGGAAAAATTGTATTAGTCAAAGCCGGGCAATAAAACAACTCGATGTTGCCAGTACCGTGCTGTCCCCTGAAAAGTGAAAGTTCGGTTATCAGCCACCAGAGCATATTAGGTAGAATGTCTATCAGATGTGCAATCAATATCACATAAGCATCTCCGTTAAATGAGACTATCGTCAAGATCTTCATTGACAAAATATTTCATACTAGCGTACCGGTGCGGAAACTCTCACATGTTAAACCCCACCCACTTCCCTATTTTTCTATTTCCATATTAAGCCTATAAGATATCTTTTTCGTTATTTATCACCTGTTATTCTCCGTCACTTGTCTGTGTGTCTCCTTGTAACTGATAATAATACAATAAAATATACACCCTTGTCAATACCCACTATTCTTATTTCACGTTTCCCCAAGCAGAGAGGTACACCCGTGTAATTCAATCGAGTATAATATTAAGTAATTAGTTCCATTCCACATACAGTTTCAGATTCTACAGGCTCTGAACAGGTGTGGTAGAATCACGAAGCGTCGAACCAGAAAAAATGTAATAGAATGTTCAAATATCTCATCGTAAATAATACGGTCTGAGGAACGTTTCTTTGAGGCATTTGGCTTTTGGCCAAAGGCCATTGGCTTCAAAAGTTTAGTTTTTAAGGCCCTAAAATTCTTCATTTAAGAGTTATTTAACGTATTGATTTTACTAAATATGGCCAAGTGCTGAGGGTAGCATTTCACATGAATATTTAGATGCGTGTTTTCTTTAAACAAATCCTTGATATTTTGAAAGTCAAAGTGCAAATCGTCACGTCTCCGTCAAATAGTCTTTCTTGAGAGACCATATTTATAAAGATTGGTTGCGCGTGAGAGCCGAGACAGAACTACTGAAATAATGTAGGAGGCGATTCAACCCTCCTACATGCCCTAGAAGTTTGTAACATTTATTCCGAACCAGCCTGTAGCGTTCCACTAAATTCAGTTTGGGGACCGCCGCTACCCAGAACACTCCATCAACCCTTCTACATGCCCTAGAAGTTTGTAACATTTACTCTGAACCAGCCTGTAGCGTTCCACCAAACTCAGTGTGGGGACCGCCGCTACACAGTACACTCCATCAACCCTCCTACATGCCCTAGAAGTGTGTAACATTTATTCTGAACCAGCCTGTAGCGTTCCACCAAACTCGGTTTGGGGACCGCCGCTACACAGTACACTCCATCAATCCTCCTACATGTTCTAGAAGTTTGTAACATTTATTCCGAACCAGCCTGTAGCGTTCCACTAAATTCAGTTTGGGGACGCCGCTACACAGTACACTCCATCAACCCTCCTACATGCCCTAGAAGTTTGTAACATTTATTCCGAACCAGCCTGTAGCGTTCCACTAAATTCAGTTTGGAGACCGCCGCTACACAGTACACTCCATCAATCCTCCTACATGCCCTAGAAGTTTGTAACATTTATTCCGAACCAGCCTGTAGCGTTCCACTAAATTCAGTTTGGGGACCGCCGCTACACAGTACACTCCATCAACCCTCCCACATGCCCTAGAAGTGTGTAACATTTATTCTGAACCAGCCTGTAGCGTTCCACTAAATTCAGTTTGGGGACCGCCGCTACACAGTACACTCCATCAACCCTCCTACATGCCCTAGAAGTGTGTAACATTTATTCCGAACCAGCCTGTAGCGTTCCACTAAATTCAGTTTGGAGACCGCCGCTACACAGTACACTCCATCAACCCTCCTACATGCCCTAGAAGTTTGTAACATTTATTCCGAACCAGCCTGTAGCGTTCCACTAAATTCAGTTTGGAGACCGCCGCTACACAGTACACTCCATCAACCCTCCTACATGCCCTAGAAGTTTGTAACATTTATTCCGAACCAGCCTGTAGCGTTCCACTAAATTCAGTTTGGAGACCGTCGCTACACAGTACACTCTCCGGCCATCAGCGCCTCGCTCGCCGCGCCGTGCGCTAGTCGATGGAGCGCGCGAGATTATCGTGCGTCATACGGGCCTCATTAGCTCTGATGTGTTTATAACTGGCGCGCCGCGTGTCCACGCACACGTCCACACGCTTCGCGGGGCGAACACGCGCAAGCACGCACGCACGCCCCGCGCGTGCCACAACCCGCGCAGGCCTCCCACGCTGACATATCGCCGCTCGCCTTCGCACGCGGACAGGCGCACTAGTGCTAACGTGACGCACGCGGGGGCTCCTCGCTGCAGATGGGCGAGGTCTGCGATGCGTTTTCTCGGTGGACGCGACCATGTACTGCTAATTCAAGGGATTGCCGTAAGCTTCATAAGTCGAATTGCAATAGTGGATCCGGGATCGGTAGCCCACTGCATTAACTGATATCACTGCAGCGCCTCTGACCGGGAGGTCCTAGGTTCGAGTCCTGACGGCGGCAGGATTTTCGTCACTAGCTTTTCAGCTAGGTCGAATTCAGTCGCTGTCTGAAGGAATTCTAAGGAAAGGAATTCTAGCGGCCGGCTGCTCTGATCAGTAGGTTTCCGTGGTTTCTCCCATCAACACCAGGCGAATGCCGGAGCAGTGCCCTAACAAACGGGCCACGGACCGCGCGCGATCTTTCCTTCCTCTTCCTTATCCTATCCTCTCATCTTACGCACACACTTATACTAACATGCACTTCACTACCACATATTCCCGCCGAACTTAGAGCTTATCTCGGCTGGGGCGGTGCCCCCTAGTGCTGGTTAGAGGGAAACCCCACTAGTGAAAGGTAGGTCGGCGCCGGATCTCGCCATCCAGCGGGGGAAGACCATCGCCATCTCCCGAGAAAAAACATGCAGTACACGAACTAATGATCAAAGCAGTTGACGCGCACGGAAACACGAAAAAAATCAATCAATCAAAACAATAGTGGAGTAATATACCGGAATCTCTAATTCCGATCCAGAAAAACACGAATGATGTCACACGAACACAATGAATTCTCGGTAACTCTCTGCTCGAAGTGCAAGAATATAGTGTCTCAAAATAAATTTTATGAAATTCTAAAGCATGTACAGGGGTAGAAAATTATCACTTTCGGCTTCCTGGTTTGGTGGCTTCGAAGGTATAGTTGTGAGCGCATCGGGATGATGTACCCAAGTTTGCGAGTGCAAACCTGGGCAATGCCATGGATTTTTACGGGCGAAGAAATTCTCACACCTTTGTTGGAGGCGAAGTAAAGCCGGCTGTCCCATTTTGTAGATTTAGTGCAGTTAAAATATCCTCAAGCCTAAAAGAAGTCCTTGAGCTAAATTTACATCACTTATTTCGTCACCCGAGTGATAATGTCTCTCTTCGTTAGGAAATGAAAGGAGCGTAGTAAAATTTGTATAGTGAGGTGGAAGAGCGGTCCGGCAGAGAGGGGTAGAAAATAATCACTTTTTTACCAAATATAGTGGAAAATTGCATTAAACGGAGTAATATTATTCCGTTATATTTACACACACATATATGGATATAGTATTTGCCTCTGCTAATTACACTACTTCGTATGCACAGAAACGAAATATCCCTAACTGCGTGAGGACTCGTGACCTGTCGAAATTCTATACATAAGACATTGCCTAAAAATAAACGGGGAAAGTCTCATTTGTAATTCCGTTACTTGTGATTTTTCATTACATGTTCACTGCTAAAACATGATCATTTTCGACTTCTGAACATGCTCCAGAAGTTTGTAACATTTATTCTCGAACATTCTGTAACATTTTGATATTTTTATATCCAGAAAGTTAGGAAAACTAAATCAATGGGCTTTGAAGGGACAAACCACATTAAATGCAAAATTGTGATTAATAATTAACCAATAGACGAGACAAATAGTTTTTTCTATTTAGGCTTCAATGTGTCGTACAGCCAGAAAAAATTATATAAGCCGCAAATTAAATAGATTTTATAACATGTACGGGACAAAAAGAACAATAAAAACAAGACTTTAAAAAGCACGCAACTTGGCACGCCATGGCGGTACCCATGATAATGGGTATAATGCCAATTAATAGAACAGACAGAGGAAAAACAGAAAGCGCCGAAATGAAATTCTTACGTTCAGTAGCAGATTACAATATCTTAGGCAATATAAATAAAACAGAACCGGACTGATTATATTCAGTCTGATGGACTAATTCGATTATTAAGGTGCAACTGGCATGATAATATTCAACCCTTGCCTCCAAACAGCCTCCAAATATGCAGCATGACTGCGTATCTCCTTATCTGGGCAAGAAAAAACCTATTACCCCATGAACTCTAATACAAAATCATGAAATGTATCATCATTTTATGTATCATGAAATGTATCATTTTTTTAATCTTATGTTGGTATTTAAAGTGAATATTATCATTTATTTAAAAATAGGTATCTACAATTTCTCTAAATGTAGACACATTACCTTTACATCCAGGAACGTTTAGTACGTTGCAAACGTATTACCGGATAATCTTATCTTATCTACTGTCGTCCTCGGAGAGTTTAACACATCTCGCATAACCCAGCAATGCAATAAATTTCCGTTGAAAAGCTCCGTATAGCAACATCCTCGTTGTATAACCACTCCCCTCTAGGATGCGGGGACTATCCACACGAATCCGCCCAAAAGGAAAGATTATAAACATATTAATTATATTGTCCGGGTTTATGGACCATTCCTCCTCTGCGGAGACACTATAAATGCGGCCGTATAACTCGCGCACCCGCCGCCAGAGGCGCTCGCTTAGCCCCGCGACGAATGCAATAGAAGCAGTGGAAGCTGGACGGCCCTCGGCAAATTGTTTCTTCCACCGTTGCTGTTCCCCGAATTGCCTGTTGCTGGACGAGATTGCACGGGAATAAATGTCGGCGAAATTCCATAGAAATATGACCCCTCTTGCGAGTGGGCAGTTTGTTCTGGTCATACGACTTTCCTAGGACTCCAATTTCGTTTACTGTGCACAGTTATTTTCTTTTTTACTTTCCTAAGCATTCTTAATTTAACTTCATTTACAGGCCGTTGATAATTTTTGGAGGTCGAATTTCGTGGAATAATACCTGACCTATTCCCATGACTGAATCCACACTTCAGTAATTCTTAATTTACTTCAATGAAAACCACACGATGAAAACAACACATATGCAGAAGCATGATAGTCAGTGCATCACGGCTCGCGACACAGCTGACTCTAAGCGACGAAGAAAGAAGCTTCAATATTCATGTGTGCCGTTTCAGAAAAGCAAATTTTTGCCACTCCATACACTCGACAGCAGTATATTTGCTGCTGCAGACCACTGGTAGCTTTATATAGACTATCGAACAAAACGTTATTTTATAGAAATAAACAACACTGTCCAATATTTACAATCAGAATATTATAGCTAGGTGTTTTGTTTAACTTGAAATATTGAACTCTTTTTGCGCCTAGAAACTTCATCGTCTCTTCGGGGCGGCAGGTGCGAAGAGCAGAGAGTCGAAGGGTAGGGCGCACGCATGACACCCTGTGGTTGCGTCGCAGCTAGTCTCTCGAACTAGCATTTTGTACTGGCCTCTCATTCAATCATCCATGCAAAAATGTCATCATTCAGTCTTCATAAACACCCTTCATACATTACAAGGCAAAGTGAAACCATCAGAATGATCCCTGTTCATAAACATTGGGACAAATACGTGAACTTTTATATTATGATGCTTTATTTATATTATATAGTAAAATGTTTACTTTATTATTATATTCTTACATTTTTTATTATTTTAAAATGTTTCAGGCGGTGAGGAGTTCCATGTCTACATGAAATGAAAAACAGCAACAGAAAAAAAAACATAATTATGTTCAATTGTGAAGCTATCTATTCATTAAACACATGAAATATATTTGTCAAATGGTCAAGGTCAAATTGGTCAAAAAGAAAAGGAAAATTCATAGCAATTAGTAAATTACGAACAAACTCTTGATATAAACTTTAAAATAATCACGTATTTTTTAAGGAACAAAAGAGTATTATTTACTCTTTTCTAGTCCAGTTTACTCTAGAATCACCCGGGGACCTCAGTTCGTTACGAAACATGGCGCGCCTTCTACGGGGTTAATTGTGCACAAATGATCTCTTTGCGCGACGTTCTGTCGTCGCCATAGTGTTCACCAGCGCATGACGAAATGCCCGCCCCTAGGGATGACATCATCACGTACGCCTCCTCCTCCCCTTAAAGAATTGTGGCACTCATCGCCTAACCGTTTCGACGAGTCGTCATTTTCCAGCAGTAAATGCCGCCGCGATGAAGCAATATCTGCCCACCCACAACTTCCGTCGGTGCAGTTCTCTCGTGGCCACCGTGCCTTCCAGGCGGCACGACGAATCTCTCGCCCATTAGTTCCCAGTGGCACCACCCGCGCCGCTAGCGTCGCCTTCCGCTCGCGCCCCGCCAAAGCTGTTTGCGAGGCATTACCCGTGAAGGATGTGGCCGGCCTTCCACGCGGGGCTCCTAGCCTAGACGAGAGCGAGGCGAGAGTGCATCATGCCAGGGGTGGCCCATTTTCCACGATCACGCTCTTTGTGAAGGAGGGAGAGAGAAAGAAAGAGAGAGAGGAGGAGAGAGAGAGAGAAAGGGGAACAGAAAGAGAGCGGGAGAGAGAGAGGGGGAGAAAGGAATAGGGATAAAAAAGACAAAATGAAAGAAAGGAAGAAAGAGAGAAACAGCAAAAGACAAAAGAGAGGAAGAAAGAGAAGGGAGGGAGAGAAGGGAAAAGAGAAAGAGGGAGGAAGAGAGAGAGGGAGAGAAAAGTGGGATAGAAAGAGACAAAAAAAAAAAAAGCGGAAGAGAGAATGGAATAACGGGAGAAAAAGCGGGAGAGTAACAATGGGAGATAAGAAGAGGAAAGAGAATAAAGAGACAATTCCAGTAACTAAAATAATGGTATTTTGCATGCCTTTTAGAATTGCGAATTAATGTAAGTTTCCAACTCTCAAATTAATTTCTAACAACAAATATAAAAAAAATATTGACAATGTTATCAGTACAAGTAGTGGCAAGGATGGTGAGCGCACCCATCTTATTTTCAATGTTTTGTTCCACTTGTAGAGGTTGTGTTGTAAAACTGTTTGTGGTTAAGAGAACTTTTATATCTCTGTTAAATTTGTGACATCCATATAGAAGTACGGTACTAGGAAATATACATTGTATAATACGTCACAAGGATATGTCATTGCAATTCCTACTAAATTTCTAAGCTGCTGGCTTCAGCATTGATACCAGACGGTCTTCCCGTCGTATGAAAGCCATGGATGAGAGACAAGGCAGAAGGAAGTATCCCTGAAGACAAAAAGGTGGTTGCAAAACAACATGGACTTTCTCGTCCCTATTTTCAATAAATTACGCGAAAAGTACTCAAAATTTCGAGAAATTGTACATGACCATTTTTCAAAATCTATCTGTAAGAAACAGATTTTTTAATGTCTATACCTTTAATATTTTAGTTGTAGGAAGACTCCGAAACCTTTTTCAAGTTTTGCAATTTTTGAAATATCAGGGTTTTCAACGAACATGAAACTTGCACCATTCAATTCATGTCCTTCACTCTATCCAACAAAAAAATTGAATTAAAAACAATGGAATCTTTTTGTTTAATTTTGAAAATGTCTCAAGAGCTTCATGTTAAGTACCCCCAAAAATTAAAATAACAATTTCAAATTCAAAGGGCCGTGACACCAACCAGATAGATTGGGGATTGTCAATTTTGAAGAAAATCAACCGAACGGTTTAGCAACTAGCGGTGTCGACAGACGGGCAGACACACAGACAGAAACAGACGTTTTGCAGTCATTCGATTTTTCGATAACGAGGACCCACAAAACATACATTCTGGCTACAACACGTGTTAGAGGATTTTTCTAAGTTTAGCAACTCGATTTATCCACATTTTTGTAACAAGGGCTCTATAATAAGAGTTTTTATTCTGAATATTCGTCGTTTCTTTCGGGCAGCATTACATACTTTCTCTGCTCCGCAGCGAGAAAGTAAAATTGGTATCAAAAAACGAGTACCTTCCTAACTATGAATATGTTTATAAACTTATTAAAGTCAGGCGCATGTGTCTGTTTCTCCCTCTGTTGAGCCGTTCAGCGAACAGCAGATGAACTAAAGAAAGCCTCAGAAACGTGCCCACAATCTCACGATACTTTTCGAAAAAGTTGGAGACCCTTGAACCAAGTCATTCAATCAACGCCCTTCTCACGTTTATTTTCTTTTCAATTTCTTTGCTCCGCCAAGTCTCTGCTTTTACATTTTAGTCGCGTAATTTTCTCTTTGCGAGTGTGTTAACAGAACTGCGAACGTGGCCTATAAATTAGACCAAAGACTCCACATTTCCCATTGCCTTCAAATTACCTCCAAAGTGTGCTTAAAAATGTGTTCTGACGAAATGAGAATATGCAAACAATAGTAGAATATCGATTTTATGTGAAAACTATTACACGAAAATTCATCAAATGTTATGCGAAGTAGTGAAGCGTTTTTATTCAAAAGGAGTAATGCTAGTACTCCAAATTGTAATATTGTTTAAAAAGGGGGAAGAATATCTTAGTGAATATCATATACATGTGCTGCAGATATAAACTCGAGAATAATTATGGGGAAAGAAAGCAACCAAAGCTTTAAAAAGGATATTACGGAATAACAATATCCGCCAAGATGTCAAAAGAAGAATATTCCATTGTGTAGTAGAAAATATAGTACTATATGGAGCGAAAATGTGGCCACAAACACAAAAATAAGAGAAAAGATAAGGACAGTGGAAATGGACTACATGAGACGATGCCTACAACTTACTCGCAAGGACAGAGTGCGAAATGAAGAAATATGGAGAAGGATGAATATAATTTGTTCTATTACGAAGACCTTGGAAAATAGAGCACTACAGTGGTATGGACATGTTCAGAGAATGTCAGAAAACAGATGGCCACACAAGATCTTAAAATGGCAACCACCTGAGAGGCGAAAAGAGGAAGACCAGCTTTAGAATGGGAAAAATACATCCAAGAAGCTATGAAGGATAGAGGCCTCAAACTACGAGATTTGGAGGATCGAGAGTTGTGGAGGGTGAAAACGGCAAGCTCCTAAGGGAAAATGCCGAAGAAGAAGAAGAAGAAGAAGAAGAATAAGAAGAATAAGAAGAAGAAGAAGAATATCTTAGTCAGGACAATCGAATGTACCAAATAAAAAATATGCGCATCACATTTGGAGAAAGATTGAAAATTTTTTTCTGAAAAGTACGATCCATTTTAATCGTTGTGAATTCTAAGACACTTTACGTACACCTATTATGTTAACCACCACCTCCTAGAGTTATAAAGCCTGCTCACTAGTACGTGACGTCACTAAGATGGCGGCGTAGGTAGTCATGGGGTGGTATGAACGCAGGCATGTTGTTTTCAATTGAATTCGTCTGGTGATGTCCGTGTGTTCGGTGAAGTTCATACTTGTATTATACTGCCGGTTTGATATGCTGTTTAGATGTGTAGTTCCGAGATGTCGAGGAAACTGCGATGAAGCCTCGAAAGTACATGTTTTTGGTTTTCCAAAGATCCTGTTTTGCGGAAGAAATGGACGCTGCTATTCGCAGAGAAGATTTTGTTCCTTCCAAATCCTCGAAGGTAAGACTGTGGTTCTTATGTACATGTAGAACCTACATTTATTATATTATTATTTATTCAAAGCATAAATTGTATGTAAGTTGCTAAGGGTTGTGACATTATTTAGTAATATTCCTAATGTTTTATCATGAAGCCAAGTTGTTTGAAATTAGATCTTGCAATTCTTCCTTGTAATATGATGCTGAACTTGCAACTATTTTCTGTATACTGTTAAGTGAATAGTGATAGTAGAAACTTAAACTATCAGTTAAGTAATCTTAGTAGTATCACTTAAGTTATAGCATTCAATTGTAAGTAATGCGTAAAAATTCATAACCTCACAAATAATCTTAGAGATTTCCTGTAACTTGTATGAATAAGTTACTAAAAAAAAAAAATAATTTATGTCAAAGGAATTACCCTAGGAAGTATGAAATCAAAAGTTTCAATGGTGCATGACTTAATTTCAAATTAATTTTTTGTTCTTTGGTAAAATTGGTTTGAAAGTGAAACTTAAATTCTATGTACTTATTTAATATTATAGACTAACCATTGTACAATTTTAGTTTACCCTCATGCAAAATTATTATTATTATTATTATTATTATTATTATTATTATTATTATTATTATACATATTATAATATATTATTTTTCTTGTTTCAGGCATGCCACCTTCATTTCCATCAAAATGACATTATTTGGGAGAAGGTGGTGTATAATGAACAAGGAGAGAAACTGTCATCGAGACTGAATATATGGAAGTTAAGAAGTGATGCTGTACCATCTCTGCTCCTAACAGTCCAGCTCACCAAGGGTTTTCCAGACAGGAAGGCCCTTGTGAAAAGCAGGAAAGACTGGAAATGGAAATTACAGAGAAAACTACATACATTCCAATAAATTCAGTGATTATTAATATATGTGTATTATATTGTAAATAATTATTTTTGATGTATTGTATTCTAAAGAAAAATGTTTAATAAAACCATGTGCTCAGAACAAAGTTTTTAATCATGCATTGATATACTATTGTATTAAAAAGGGAAGAAAAATTATTTTCCTGGAATATGCACTGAAGAAAATGTAAGATGAGAATGGGTGACTGTTCCCAATGACTCCTTGTAATAAGGAATGCTTCAAAAGTCACCAATGAAAGAAATGTTTGCTGTCCCACTATCTTAAAATATCTGAGAGAGAATTCGTTCATGGTAATTGTGTAAATGGTCATTCAGTAAATGATTTAGTCAGACATTTACGCTGGAAAGCTGTATTTTTGATAAGTTTTGTCAAAAGAAATGATGGATTATCAAACAAATTGCAGAAGATTGAATATTTTCCAGTAAATTCACCAGTTGTATTCTCAATAAAAACTGTATTGAAAACCAATGTTTATTAAAAATGTACTTAAAAAACTTTTATCATGAATTGAAAATTTTTTAATAGAAAAGGAGTGAAAGCGGTGTCCTGGCGTTGAAAATGCTGTGGAAAAGGTAAGCGAGGAATGACGACGCTCTCCATGACTACCTACGGTGACGTCACGAAACAGTGAGCAGGCTTTATAACTCTAGGAGGTGGTGTGTTAACTCTGTTTTTATAATACAACTACAAGCATACTAAACAAACCCAAAATAATTATTACATAAAATATTTAATTTTTATAATGAAGATATGATAAGAAAGCAAAAAATTTCCTTAAAAATTAAAAAAGAAGAAATTCTTTAATGAAATAGTTTTAAAATACGTACTGATAAATATTTATGTAATGGAATGTTTTAAATTAATCTAGTATGGTTTCCTTTATTAACTGCATTGTTTCCAGGACGTATCGTCACTATATAATGTGTTAAATGCATATATTCATGTGAAAAGTTTGGTAAATTCTACTGATGAAATTCGCATTACATGGAGGGCTGTAGAAGGTTTTCACATCAGTGACAGACATTCCAATTCTGGTACGTGCGATTTTATAAGCACGGCGGCGCAAATAACGAAAATGAAATTGATATATACACGAAAAAAAGCACATTTCTGCTCATCAGCCGCTGGCAAGATAATAAATACAAATCAATTACAATATTCAAAATATTTTCACAAATTGAAAAAAGTTATGTTATGACTGCGAATGAATGTATTTTAAGGTAGATATCATCAAATGTCCGAACAAACTCCGGGAATCATTATTTAGCCCTTTTCGCTGCATGCTGTACGATGGAATAGGAATGCCAATAATTTGTAATAACATGTTTACTGTGGCTGTAAATCTTAACTCCTTGAATAGCGATTAATTTATTATATTTGTATTGTTATTAAGTACTAAAGTCATTGATCAACAAGCATTTAATAATTTCAATTGAATTTTATTTGTTATTTGTTTACAGGATTAACCTATTACAAATTGCCGAGTATTTTCACGGCGCAAATAACTTCTTATAAATAGCTTACAAATAACTTCTGATAATACTTACATATAACTTTTTATAATTGTTTCTAATATACATAAAATAACGTATAATGAGGTTCTTCACCAATAATAATTATTTTGATATTATATCTAAAAACAAAAGTCTCTAAAATGGTAATCAACGTTGAATGAAAAGAATACGAAAAACTAGAAATGTTCTTGGTTCTTCTTTAATTCACGTACAAAGTTACAACCCAACCCAACAACATGGTGAAAAAAGTCTACAAAAAATATAAAATGCTAAGGACTCTAATGATTTTCCTTGACTCAAATCCATTGAACTGTCGCCATATTACCATCAATTCTATGTACCCAAAAAACGATTTCAGTCTAATCGATAGAAAATTACTTCCGAACCAAGTCGCAGGAAGGAATGTTTTTAAGTCGATTGGAGCGCTGGTTCAACGACAAGCAACTAAGCAGGCAAACAGTGAGGGTTGGACCGAGCAACGCAAGGTGCTTGAGAGAAAAGTGTCGGCGAGTGTACACGAGAATCGCGCGTTTAACCGGCCGTCCACTTGAGCAAACGATAGGTGCAGCGCGTGTTTAATTCCGCCGATCGGCTTGTTTGCGCGTGTTGCGAGGCGTGGCCTGCGCGAGCGTGTGCTGGGAGGCAGCGGGGGCGGAGGTGCCGACGGAGGCTGCAGTGGCGGGGCCGTGTTGACGAGGCGGCAGTGAGGACGGTGCGGTGGGGGCGAGGGCTGTAGAGAACGCGGCAGTGGTGGTGGGGGGCGTGGAGGATGGACTGGCTTCGGGGACGGTGGGAGGGCGAGGCGGCAGTGAGGACGGTGGCGGTGGGAGTAGACGTGGTGGGGGCGGAGGGCGGCAGAGGTGGAGGGGCGGTGAAGGATGAACTAGCTTCGGGGACAGTAGGAGTCGCCGCGGTGGCTGTGCCGTGAGATTTTAGGGAGTGATGATGATGGGGGCGGTGATAGAGGCGATGACGAAGGTTACAGTAAAGGGGGCGAAGTGGCAGGGACTGCGCCAGGGGAGAATGTGGGGGGGCGGTGAAGGGGCTGGAATGGAGGCAATAACGGAGTTTGCAGTACGTGGCAGAGCGATGGGTTTGTGCGTTGAGGGCGGCAGCGGTGAGAGTTGGAGTGGCGTTGGCGGAGGGCGGGAAAGGGGGGGGGGGGGGCACTGAATGTGGCGGTGACTGAGGTGGAGTGATCGGCAGTGAGGTTGGCGGTATCCGAGGGAAACAATGAGCTGAATGGGGAAAGGAGAAGCTGGAGAAGGGAGGAGGTTGGTTATCACGGAGTCTGGAGGTAGAGGCGGAGATGAAAATGAACGGTGAACGTAGTGGGTGGCACTTGCCCTAGGTGACGCTAACCGTGGCGATGTGACAGAAGTGGAGGCGATCGTGTAGATGGGGATGGCAACGTGACCAAGATTGTGCCGATACTGGTAGACGGGAGTTTCACAGTAGAACTGGTGATGTCAGTGACTTTGGTGATGGTGATGGTAGTTTTGATGGTATTACGAGTAATTACATTAAGTGGCAGAAACATTAAGTGGTAGTAACAATGACCGTGATGATAATTTTAGCGGTACGTTGATGGTAGAGAAAAAGTTGGAACGGTGTGTTGTTGTAGCTCATCTTTAGCACTACCGTTATTTGATGGTGATTCTGGAGGTAAAATGGTGATGGTCATGATATTGCTGGTGTTGGTGATGGTTGAGATGGTGTTGGTGATGTTGATATTAGTGGTGGTAGTGTTGGTTTAGAGAAATGGTTGGAAAATTGGGAGGACGGTTTTGACGGTGGTGCTAGCGATGGACGTTGTAGAGGTATTTGTTCTCGAAGTTCTGGATGGTGCTGCTGGGTATGCAACAGCTGATGATGGTAATGTTGATGTCGATTGTGAAGGTGGTAGTTATGATGCTTCTACCAATGATCTTGGAAGCGGAGACCGCACTGTGTGTGGTGTGTTACTACACGTTGCGTGGGGGTGACGTCGGCGATTTCACCGTAGATGGCAGCGCTCACATTCGCAGCAATGACGATGGCGAGGGCGACGACGTCCGCGTGGAGGGGGGCAGGGCACGGTGCGGGGCATGGGGCGGAGCATGGGGGGCAGGGGACGGGGCCGGGGGCGGGACAAAGGGCGGGAAGGGGCGGGCCGGGGCAGGAGGCGGGGAGGGGGGGCAGGGGGCGGGGCATGGGGCGGGGCATGTGGAGGGGCATGGGTCGGGGCATGGGGCGGGGCATCGGCTGGGACAGGGGGTGGGGCAGGGTATGGCGCAGGGGAAGGGGCAGGGATGCAGGGTGCGGGCAGGGGTGGCGGAGGGGAGGGGCAGGGGCGGACAAAGGGTGGGGAAGGGGGCGGGGCCAGGGCAGGAGGCGGGGGAGGGGCGGGGGGCAGGGTGCAGGGCAGGGGGCAGGGCTGGGGGCAGGGCAGGGGCGGGGCATCGGTGGGACAGGGGTGGGGCAGGGTGTGGCGCAGGGGCGAGGAGGGGCGTGGCAGGGGCGGGCAGGAGACGAGGCAGGGGCGTGGCAGGGGCGGGGCAGGGGCAGGGCAGGGGCAGGGGCAGGGGCGGGCAGGGGCAGGGCAGGGGCAGGGCAGGAGACTGGGCAGGGGCAGGGCAGGGACAGGGCAGGGGCAGGGCAGAGGGCAGGGCAGGGGCGGGGCAGGGGTTGGGCAGGGGCAGGGCAGGGGCGGGCAGGGGCAGGGCAGGGGCGGGGCAGGGGTGGGGCAGGGGTGGGGCAGGGCGCGAAGCAGTGGGCGGGAAGGGTGCAGGGCATGTGGCGAGGCAGGGGCGGGGCAGGGGCGGGGCAGGGGCGGAGCGGGGCGGGACATGCAACGCGAGCGGTCGGGCGAAGCGACGCGCGGCGACGCCGTGCTGCCCGCAGCGACCTGCGCTAATTGCGAAAACAAACGCGGAACGCCGCGCGGCACGGCCCGGCGCTGCATCGCCACGCCGGGGAACAAACAGCGGCGGTGCTCCGACACCTGCCACCGGCTCGCGGCCGCCCCGCAACTGCACACGCGTCGCGCCTCTGCACACGTCACCTGCGCGATGCGTGCGTCGCTGACACCGGCATTCTGGACCGCACCGCCCCCCCCGGCCCCCGCCGTCCCCCCCGTCACACCGGCCCGAGCTTCCCCGCGCCGCGCCGACCGCGGAATTCTCTGGTGCCTACGTCAGGATGTTCCTCCTACATACGTCCTCTGTGCATTCATTGCCTGCAACTTCAAACCGTCACGCAAATTCTCTGCATTGGGAGGCGTCTGTGGTATCTCTCGTGTCCTTCCGGCCGGTTGCCGTATCAAATTTGTATTTGTTCTGTTTGCATCATCACTGTCGGTTTCTACATATTCAATTCAGTCTGTATCCTGTCGACTGGTATGGGAAAAAATTGTGATAACTATTCGAGAAACTATTTGAAAATCAATGGATCAGTTGCACCCAAGCCAAGAACGCGAGTGTATCCGACAGATGACAACGGAATTCTGAGGTGGGACCTTCCGCAATCCCCAAACTTTTCTGAGCCTTGATAGTCCTCTCCACTTCACAGCTATAAATTTGACTGTGAGAGTCACATTTCGATCTTGGGGCATCTTTGTTCGTCTCTACCCATTTCCCACTTCTCAGTCCTCTAGTCTCAGCTCCTGTATTCTTGTTCTGAAACTCCTTCTACATGATAGTGTAGATTGGTATTGAAATGAAATAAATGAAGTAAGTAGTGTTAATAAATTAATATTAAATAAATGAAAATATAGAAAAATGTGGCAACTATTGGACAATAGAAAACGTACTTCTCGGATTGACTTGAATGGGCATTTGAAAAGCCCATGATTCTCTCCTAAGTGTCTGTTCTAATGCTGACATTGGCAGTCATGCCAATGGAAGCGAAATAACTAAAGGATGAATTAGCCTAGGTCAAAGGATTTGAGCAAATCAATTGCCATAAATTTCGCAGTCTCTCCGTATTTACCTCTATGTTTGCCCTTAAGTTGACATCGGTTTTTACCACTGCGCTGCCGACGCAATTCTCTCATGCCTGGAATAAATCAAGTCCTTGTTTGCTCATTCATTTGCCTGCAACTTGAAACCGTCATGCCAATTTGCCAAAACAATTCTCTACGAAAACTTTTCGTCTCTGGCCCGGCGTTTTATTACTTTTCCTTCAACCTTTCACTTTTATTTATTGACATTCTTCTTCTGGGACGAATGCAACGACACACATTTCAATCAACTAACAAAGTCCAATGGAACAGAAACACGTTGAGGAACAGAAATAGTGACGACTCGTGTCCAGGTTGATCAGTTGCACAGCCCCCAGATAATCGAAAAAGACCTTAGGAATATATATTTTTTAAATAAATTCAATATTCAAGATATTACAGCAAAATCGATGTATATGAAACCATCGTGAAAGAACGCCCAACGAGTGCTCTATCCGCCGAGTGGTGCTCTCCTAGTGCCATGTCATGCCCTTGGCTCGGTTACTGCATTACTGCATCCCTACGCTTCAACATGCTTCAACATAGGCCTTCGGTGGGGCAACCAGTCAGGTGGGGTTCTTGTCCCAAAGTGCTGCGCGGCATGCGAAGCAGTTCAAGGGAATACCAATATTCTGTCGGACTCTAGCTGCAACTTAATTTTAAGAATTTCGCGTGTTATTGAAAGTTCTCAATCACTCAACTATTGATGGTATTGAAAGCATTATTAATTATGTTAGGGGATTTTTCATTTTATATTAGCTTCGTTGATTCAAAACCAACATTTAATGAGTTCTTTATGTAAAGTTGGTTGTCCTGGAAGAAATCTCTATCTGTCTCTCACGCTGTTTGTCGGCCTCGCGTCAGTCTGTCTGCCTGCTCTGCGAGCATTGTTGAGAATACAAGTGTGTGTAGAATATCTTTAATTATTGCAATGTAAAAGGTTTGAAATAATGTACTTTTATTTGTATAAAATATGACCAAACAATATTGCTTGTTTGTAAGTGCTCCAGAACGATCACCATATTTTTCAAATCTTGTTCTTTTTGTTTTGTATGAATTCTATAATCGTCAATAGTCTCATTGCTTAACTAATACAAACACTTGAGTGGCCACTGGAAATCAAAGGCAGAATTACACGCGTGGGAGGAGAATATAACTGACACGGACACTACTCATTAAATAATGTATCATTAATTCAAACTATCCACTAAACTTTGGATTTGATTAGCAGGTGCAGAGGCTGTCACGATTACTCGTAGGTGCTTTGGAGTGCAATTTCAGGAAAGCGATGAGCGCTACTGGTTGTACAATGTGAAACTGTTACTAGAACGCGCAATTTCAGGAAAGCGATCAGCGCTACTGGTCGAACAAAGTGAAACTGCTACTAGAACGTGCAATTTCAGGAAAGCAATCAGCGCTACTGGTCGAACAAAAATAAAACTGTTCCTAGAACGCGCAATTTCAGGAAAGCGATCAGCGCTACTGGTCGAACAAAGTGAAACTGCTACTAGAACGTGCAATTTCAGGAAAGCAATCAGCGCTACTGGTCGAACAAAGTGAAACTGTTACTAGAACGCGCAATTTCAGGAAAGCGATCAGCGCTACTCGTCGTACAAAAATAGAACTGTTCCTAGAACGCGCAATTTCAGGAAAGCGATCAGTGCTACTGGTCGTACAAAGTGAAACTGTTACTAGAACGCGCAATTTCAGGAAAGTGATCAGCGCTACTGGTCGTACAAAGTGAAACTGTTACTAGAACGCGCAATTTCAGGAAAGCGATCAGCGCTACTGGTCGTACAAAGTGAAACTGCTACTAGAACGCGCAGGTCTGGGAGACGTTTCTCCGGAGATGGTGAGGGACAGGGGATCACGTGAGGTAGAACGGTTAATTTCGGATAGACGTTCGGATATTAAAAGGTAGATATCCTGGCAGCAACGGCAGAAAAATGTTCGCTAGTGGCACAATTTCAGACTAGTCGGGCACGGGGATGGAAAAGTTTCTTTCACACACTTCAAAGGGACGCAAGAGGGTTCACACACTTCAAAGCGACGCAAGAGGGGGGTTTTATTTTTTACTTTAAAATTTGTAGCGCCTTCGTCATGACGCAACGCGTCTCATAACCCCCATTTGTCGTTGAGCACTTATTATGGGGAGTAGTCCTCCGTTACGTTTTATACCGTCATTATCAATAGGAGTAATTCTCCATTACTTTTTATATGGTCAGTAAGTCTTTAGTTTGTAAGTCGTCAAGAGGACCGCCAGGTAGCATCTCGGCTTACACGCCTCTCTCTTCGGCGCTCCTGCGTCACTACACCCAGCGACCAAAATTTGGAAGTAACTAAAATAGGGGTAGGGTTTAGGACTCTTCACAGGGGTTCGACTAGCCTTTGTAAAGCAGCTGAACTCGTTTTGTTGAAATAAATTTCACATGAAATTGTCCAGGAATCGAACCCGGACCTCCTTGGTTAAAGACAAGCGACTTCGCTCTTCCGCCACGAGACAGCAGAGATACGCTTGTTTTTGGGTTGGGGTGGATACAATGTAAATTGGTAGATTCGAATGGCGGTGGCATATGTGTTTTGCGGTGGTAGGGAAGGTAGTATCCACATCCTACTAAATTGCTGTGATACAGAAACATGAGGAAAATGGATAGGAATGGGGAATTTCTACTTCCAACTAAGAAACATAATGCTCACCCAGAACATGTAAGTTATAATAGGTCTCACTTCATGAAATAATAGGAACACTCTTAGGAAAGGTTTCAACTATTGGGGAGATGGTAATCAAGGAGTGGGAAAACATCATTGGTTATTGTATGAGTGGAGCCCAGACTGGAGATGAAATAAATAAGCAAAAGAGTAAGCAATGCTTCAGTTAATCAGTGTCAGTTTTTCAGTTTATTTATTTAAATTTATTTATTCATTTATTTATTTAAATTGATTTACTCATTTATTTATTTATTTAAATTTATTTATTCATTCATTTATTTAAATTTATTTATTCATTCATTCATTTAAATGTATTCATTCATTCATTTAAATAAATTCATCCATTCATTCATGTATTTAAATTCATTCATTCATTCATTCATTCATTTATTTAAATTCATTCATTCATTCATTTATTTAATTTCATTCATTTATTCATTTATTTAAATTCGTTCGTTTTTATTTATTTATTTATCTATTTTATTTATTTATTTATTTATTTATTTATTTATTTATTTATTTATTTATTTATTTATTTATTTATTTATTTATTTATTTATTTATTTATTTATTTATTTATTTATTTATTTATTTATTTATTTATTTATTTATTTATCTATTTATTTATCTATTTATGTATTTATTTATGTATTTATGTATTTATTATTTATTTATTTATTTATTTATTTATTTATTTATTTATTTATTTATTTATTTATTTATTATTTATTTATTTATTTATTTATTTACTTAATGTGCCGTGTCCCTTTAGAGTGCCCGCGCAGGCGCAGCTGCCGGTGGACGCCGTCGCGTCGCCGCCGCCGCCGCCGCTTCCGCGTGTTAACGCGCTGTGACGCGTCGCATTGTGGCGCAAAACCGCGCCTGACAGACGCCCTCGCCCCCCTCCATGGCCCTGTTCCATGCCCCGGCCGGTGAGCGCCACCAACACGCGCCGGGTCGCATTCTGCGGGTCGATGCGAGGGGGAGGATCTCAGGGCGGGTGTTTAAGATGTATGAGGAGGAGGAAACTGAATCACCAATCTTCAATAGGATTTGTCAACGAAGAAATTATGATGGAAGTGATGATAAACTCATTGGTGATCGTAGGATGGGAAGAAAGCTTAAGCCTTTTCCACCTTTTTCTTAAGACGAGGTGATTTACTGTTGTCATTATCTGTATGAAGGGGAAGATAAGAGTAGGGAGAGAGGAGATAACAGGTAAGGTAAACTATGAGAAAGTAAGTAAAGTGATTTTGAGGAACGAAAGATGAGAGTTGAATGGATAATACTCTAAAGGAATACGTCTATGCATATGAAGGCAACTAAAGCAAATAATTGCCCGTAGTTTACCGATCTTTAAGAAATAGTATCCTAATTGTTTGTAAATGTTTTTCGATAGATTTCATTTTTTTATTTCATTGTAGTCGTTAAAAGAAAACGTATGAGAGGTACATTACCAAATGTTTAGTAGTTTCTAAAATTTCAAGTGATGTATTAAGAACAATAACTACAGTTTATGCCTCTTAGACTGTCCAATGAGATAGAACGTGCTCATTCCAGCAGCGTAGCTGAACATTGAGCAGAATGACGCAGGAACGTTTTACCATTCTCTTAAACAAGCTTTACACTATCCAACAACAAAATTTAATTCGATATCCGGGCCGACCTACGTCTGCTGGAGCAGAGAGTCCCCAACCAGTCCCCACCAGCGCGGCAGCGCCCCAGACGAGACAAGCTCTAAGCTCCCAGCATGTGTTGTTGTAGCGCATGTAAGTGTAAGTGTGTGGTAAGGAGAGGATAGGACAAGGAAGAGGAAGGACAAATCGCGCGCGGTCCGTGGCCCGATTGATAGGGTAGTGCTCCGGCATTCGCCTGATGTTGATCGGATAAACCACGAAAAACTACCGATCAGAGCAGCCGGCCGCTAGAATTCTCCTCCAGACAGCGACTGAATTCGGCTTTCTATCTAGGTAGTGTCGAAAATCATTCTACTGTTGGGACTCGAATCTAGGAGCTCTCAGTTAGAGACTCTGCAGAGACATCAGTTGACGACCAGAGCCTCCCTAGGCGGAACGGAAGAGGAACGTGGAGGGGGGGGAGGGGGAGGAATGGGTTGTCACGGGGAAGGATCGGCGGGGCACGAGGGAAGTGTCGGTAGGGTGGACCTACAAATGAGGGTGCATGAGAGAAGAGAAGGGAGTTGGGGACGAGAGCGGAAGCGGAGAAGGGGGGGGAGAGAATGAGTCAAAGATGAGAGGAGAAGAGGGAGCGAGGACGACGGGGGTGAAAAGCCGTATAAGTGTGAATAGGAGGACGGGCAGGAGCGTGATCGAAAGTAGGGCTCGAGCGGGTGTGGGAGTGCAGTCATTGATGTGTTGCGAGTGGCAGCGGACGCGAAAATGACGGTGGTCATGAAGGAAAGGATAGAACAGAGAGTTGGGGATGGATCACGACGGAGTGCGTGACCGGAAGAGGAGGCAGATAGGAGAGGGAGACCGGGGGAACGAAGAGTAACTAGGAGGGAGCCAAGTGCAAAACAGAAGGAAGAAGAGGTGAGCTGTCAGAACGGGATTTTTATGAGGAAGCGGTTGGAGCTGGGCTCCCGAAGCACGAGCCGGACCGGGACAGCAAAGAGAGGCCTGGAGCGAGGACGAAGGCGTCAGAGCGCGAGTCCGCACCGCGGTGTTCATTAAGCGCCCCCCCCCGGACAGACGCACAGACGGCGAGACGGCCCGTGCGTCGGACGGCTGAGGGAACGGCCGCTGGGGCCAGAGGCACCGCCGCGCCCACGCCCTCACAATGCGAGGCAAAAGAGCGCAAGCCGGCAGCTCTGCCCTGCTCCCCGTCACGCCCCGCCGCGCGCGCCACCTGCTCTGTCGCGGTGGATCTCTGCCCCGCGCCCGGATGCCGCATTCGCATGTAATGAGAGCTCCAACGCGTTTCTGACCGAGTGGAAGGAGCGTACCAGGTGTCCTCCATTACCTGCGCAGGTGATTGCGGTGTGGGGTTGCCTTTGTCTCCTTTTCACTTAAGTATATCAGAGTTGTTGATTGATTGATTGATTGATTGATTGATAGTGATTGCGGACGCGTCAACTACTACGGTCATTCGTTCCGTAAGTGTAGTACGTGTTTTTGCTCGGGAGGTGGCTGTGGTCTTCTCCCTCTGGATGGCCATATCCGGCGCCGAACTACAGTCGGCTAACGGGGTTTTCCTCAACCAGGTATCTCCCACCAGCAGAGCACCGTCCCAGCCGGAACAAGCTCTATGCTCCCGACCGGTCTCCCGGCTTGTGTGGTAGTGTAGTACATGTTAGTGTTGATGTGTGTGTAAGGGGTGAGCATAGAACAAGAAAGAAAGAAAAGATCGCACGCGGTCTGTGGCCCGCTTGTTTGGGTACTGCTCCGGCATTCGCCTGGTGTTGATCGGAGAAACCAGGGAAAACTACCGATAAGGACAGCCGTTCGCTTGAATTCTCCTCCAGAGGACGACTGAATTCGACATAGCAGAAATGCTAGTATCGATAATCCTGCCGCCGTCAGAACGTGGACCTAGGAGGTACGCAATTCTTCGCTATTGGTTTGAAGAACAAGACAATTTGACTATTCTGGTCATCTGACGATTCTGGACAACTTGAACGAATAATTTGCCACCCATATCTTGCGACATGAAACCCACCGAAGATTGGTAGAACATAATCGTGAGGTCACTTCATGAACAAAATCCTCCCCGGCAAGACTTCAGCAATTATGGACGGCCATAGAGGTAGCACGGCACACTATTTCTGTAGAAGATTTCCAGCACCTTGTTGAGTCCATGCCACGTCGATTTGTTGCACTTTGTCGGGCAGAAGGAGATCCAACATGATATTAGGAGGTACCCCGTACTTTTTGTCACCTCATTGTATTTACAAAGGTTTATTTTTATTATCTTAACAAAAAAAAAATTCAAAGAAGTAATTTGCCCAAAAGTAAGCGAAACAAAGAAGTAATGGAGAGTATACAGTGCACCAAAAGTAGACTAAAACGATTCTTTTAAGTAAATATGTGTATTTATTACCTGCATTTTGAGCACAGCAGAGATCAGAGAAAGCAAGGAAACGTTTTCCGAATTGCTGTATTGTATGAAACAAAATCCGTCATAGTTGGGGCTCGAACACTTGGACCTACCCGGGAAATCTCTGCGGAGCTACAACAATGGTTCCAAGCAAAACCCAGCCGATAATGGTGGATATATTTATGCCCTCTTTCTGGCGTCGACGATGAGATTTTCAGGTTGGACTCCGTCTTCCACTGGGATAGAAGATGGAGATCAAAAGAAGTGAATAATAATGAAAAGAAAATTATTATAAACGAAATGATGTTTAAGAAATATCTGGTGATGGCCACAAGAATCCTTCCAACGCCATACTTCTTAAGAGGGATTCGAACCCACATCCTTCCACACCACGAACTCGAACTCCACCCCAAATCCCTGCGCCACCTCAGGTGAACATTAAACAAAGCGACCCGCGAGCCGTCACATTTCCAAAGGCCTCTCGCTTGCTTTCAGCCGCTCTTTTCCACCCTCCACTCGTCGCGTAGCCGTATCACTTCCAGCGCCGCGCGGCCATTTCTAATTGCAGTCCTGGATGGCCGGCGCGGGCATAAGCCAGTGCCGCTTAGCCGTCCGGCGGCGACCGCACCGCATTCATAACGCCGCGGCACCAGCGCACCACTCCCTCTCTCGCCCCGCCCCGCCCCCTCCACCCACACACACACATAGTGCGGCGCTCCGGGCCGCGCCCTCACTCAATCGAGAAAGGTTAATGACTTTACCCCGACTCGCTCACTCGCACGGGCGCCGCCACAGCAGCGGCACACAGTGGGTCGCAACCAGCGAGCGCAGCGGAATGGATTGATTGATTTGTTCGTATTTCCGGGCGAGTCAACTGCTTTGGTCTTTAATCCCCTTAGTGTAGTGCATGTTTTTTCTTGGGAGATGGCGGTGATCTTACCCGCTGGATGGCGAGACTCGTCGGCTAGTGAGGTTTCTCTTTAACCAGGTCTCTGACATCAGCGAGGTAGCGCCCCAGTCGAGGCAGCCAAAACCGGCGGTGATTTTCCCCTTGCTGGATGGCGAGATCCGGCGCCGACCTACCGTCGGCTAGTGGGGTTTTCCCCTAATCAGGACTCTCCCACCAGTGGGGCACCGCCCCAGCCTAGACAACCTCTAAGCTCCCGGCCAGTCTCCCGGAATATGTGGTAGCGTAGTGCATGTTAGTGTAAGTGGGTGTGTAAGGGGAGAGGATAGGACAAGGAAGGGGAAGGACAGATCGCGCGCGTTCCGTGGGTCGTTTGGAAGGGTACTGCTCCGGCATTCGCCTGGTGTTGATCGGAGAAACCACGGAAAGCTACCGATCACAGCAACCGGCCGCTAGAATTCTCTTCCAGACAGCGACTGAATTCGACCTAGCTGAAAAGTTAGTGTCGCAAATCCTGCCACTGTCAGGACTCGAACCTAGAACCTCCCGGTCCGAGGCGCTGCAGTGATATCAGTTGATGCATTGAGCCACTGCTCCCGGTCGAGCGCAGCGGAAGAAAAAAATAATGCTTGGCTGCCAAGCGCGTGAGAAGAGGGATTGAACCATTACCTGATGATTTCCGGGCCGGGAGTTGCTTTCATTACTCCCGCAAGTGTAGTGCATGTTTTGTGAGCGTGAAGCGGTGTTGATGTTCCACCCTCCCTCTGGATGGCGAGAACAAATGCCGACCTACTGTTGGCTTGCGGGGATTTTCGCTAACTACAAAATGTAATCCGATATCCGGCGGCGACCTACGTCTGCTTGAAGAGAGTTTTCCGAAACAGGCATCTCCGTCCAGCGCGGCACCGCCCCAGACGGGACAAGCTCTAAGCCCAAAGATTGGGTCTCCAGCATAAGTTGTTTTAGAGCACGTAAGTGTGTGTCAGTAAAGGGTTGAGGACAGGACAAGGAAGAGGAAGGAAATATCATACGCGGTACTTGGCCCGTTTGTTAAGGTACTGCTCTGGCATTCGCCTGGAGTTGATCGAGAAACCAAGGAGAAATACCGATAAGAGCAGCCGACCGCTAGAGTTCTCCCTCCAGAAAGCAACCGTATTCCACCCTGCTATTTAGCTAGTGTTCAAAATCCTGCCACCGTGGGGAGTGAAATCCTAGCACCTGCCAGCTAGAGGCGCTGCAGTCACATCAGTTGATGCACTAAGCCACCTTTTTTCGGAACGGAAGCTGGAACTGTACGAGGTATGGAGCCACTTCACGCAGTAGTAATAAGTACAACTTGAATAATAGATAATTACAGTAAAACCGCATTAACACGTATTTAAGGGGACCGAAATAATCGGTGTTATAAAAGTGCATGTTATCCGAGTATTAGAAATGTTCTTGTAACCGTAATCCTTTGCTATGGCCGAGTTTTTCTTCTTGAATGGTAGTGTAGTGCATGTAAGTATAAGACTGAGAGTGTGTGTGTGTTTGTGTGTGTAAGTGTGCGTGTGCGAGTAAGGGGCGAGAATAGACAAGGATGGGAAGGAAAGATCTGCACGGAGAGTGACCCGTTTTTAGGGTACTGATTTATCTGATATTGTTGAAAATTACCGATCAGAGCAGACGGCCGCCAGAATTCTTGAATTCGACCTAGCTATCTAGCAGGTGTCGAAAATTCTGCCATCGTCGGGATTGGACCTCCGATTATAGGAGCTAGGACCTTCCGATTAGAGACACTGAAGAAAATAAAAAATGTGAAGGATAAAATAATATCTCCTAGTGTTATGTAATGTTTATATTATATAGTGTTTATTTTGTTAGCGTTTAGTATGATTTCCGAATGGCTCCGGAAATAATTTTCATAGAAGACATAGAAGACGTAAGGACATTGAGTTGGAAACCGGAATAGTAAGGTGGTACTTTGATTACTTTTACTCTGAAGAAAACTGAGAAAGAAATTACACTTAAATTTTTTGTTGAATTTCGATGTGAGCATAAATTGTTCTTGACCCTAAGAATGAAATAGTTTATAGAATTAATGAAGTGGAAAGAATGACAACGAATTGCCTGATTAGGTGCGGGCATAACATATAGGATTAAGAGTTATTTGAACGATTCCTTTTGCAACGTACTCTTTAGTGTCAGTTCACATTATTGGTGTTATTAATATGCTCTACCAGAAAAATAAAAAAAATCATGATGGCAATGTTCTGTGCATTTCATTTTACGTCTTTTAAAAAAAATTCAAAGTAATGTTCGACTATTTTATTGGCTTCACTTAAGAGAAACCAACATACTAAACTATATGCAAAATGTAGCCCCATAGAGTATGCAATACCTGCGCGTGAAGTAGAGGTCATTTAGGTAATGAGGTGAAGAAATGACGTACTAACCAAATATACTACTTACATTTATTCACGCAGTACATGTTGAACTTGTGTTACGACTAACTGCACGTTGTATTAGTGTAATTGAGATCGGTTCCTATTTGAAGTGGTCGGTTTAATTTGCAAACTCGTTGTGTTTAGCATGATCATGCTGCGAACAAGGCGAAATGTAGGCTGATTGTTCCATGTTTCGGACCGTCGGCGTTATCTACCCCGCTGGCAAAGCGTGATCTATTAAAGGAATCTAAGTAATTTCTTCCCTGGTTAAACAATACCAAATCAGAGAATGCAGGTACTATGGAGGCTAAAATAAACGATATTAGTTATTGTTTCATTTGGTTTTGCCAAAAAACACTGCATCTTACATACTGACTACAAAAAATATTTAACGTCAGGACGTATAGCTGGGGAAGTACCTGGAACATTACGCTAGACGTTGGGAAGTACCTGGAACATTAAGCTAGACGTTGGGAAGTACCTGGATCATTAAGCTAGACGTTGGGAAGTACCTGGATCATTAAGCTAGACGTTGGGAAGTACCTGGATCATTAAGCTAGACGTTGGGAAGTACCTGGATCATTAAGCTAGACGTTGGGAAGTACCTGGAACATTACGCTAGACGTTGGGAAGTACCTGGATCATTAAGCTAGACGTTGGGAATACCTGGATCATTAAGCCAGACGTTGGGAAGTACCTGGATCATTAAGCAAGACGTTGGGAAGTACCTGGATCATTAAGCCAGACGTTGGGGAGACCCAGTACAGGTCGCAATCAGGCTTAATGCTGATGCCAGTTGGAGGGCCGCGTGCTATGATGAAGAATGGGAAAACGACCTAGCCGCAGCGCCCATATGCTGGGCTTCAAAACCCTCTGGCAAATTGGATGGAATGCGAACGTACGTTATATCCGGTTGTTACCACGCGTCTCAACATAAGCTTCTCCTTATGTACGAAATTTCAATTGTGGACTGAAACGTATATTTAGTGAATTTAAGTGATAGATTCCTAGCGTATCTGTGCAGCATATATCTTCGACTTTTGATAGAGAATGTCTAAATTGATGAGACACAGGCAATGATCATTACTCTTAAATATCATATCATCCTTAAAGATGAGAGTGAGGTTGATGGAAAAGAAAGAGTCGCATTTTTTCGGGGTCGGTTATATTTCTGCTTCGGGATTAGAACGAAGAGATTTGCAGAAACGATGGATGACACCCTCCGGCGTCCATAATTCTTATTAAGGGAGATTAAAGGAGTAGTTACCTTTATTCCAACACTTTGGCAGTTATCCAAAACACATCAACTTCCGATCTGGAATTCAAGATCTCCCTGTCTACACGACTTCAGTGACGGACACGGAACAGGGGGTACTGCACCAGAGTGCATCTCGTGTTGACCAGTAAGGAAATCCATACTATTATTTCGTGTTTCTGGGCACGTTAACTACAATGATTATTAGCCCTGTAAGTGTAGGTCATTTTTATCACGGAGGGGGTATTATTCCTAATATTGGGACCGGGAACGGTAGTTCAATGTCTCAACTGATGTCACTGCAGCGCCTCTGACCGGGAGGCCCTAGGTTCGAGTCCTGACGGCGCGCCGTCGTGGTGGTAGGATTTTCGACACTAGCTTCTCGGCTAGGTCGAATTCAGTCGCTGTCTGAAGGAGAATTCTAGCGGCCGGCTGCTCTGATCGGTAGTTTTCCGTGGTTTCTCCGATCAACACCAGGCGAATGCCGGAGCAGTACCCTAACACACGGGCCACGGACCGCGCGCGATCTTTCCTTCCTCTTCCTTGTCCTATCCTCTCCCCTTACACACACTTACACTAACATGCACTACACTACCACATATTCCGGGAGACCGGTCGAGAGCTTAGAGCTTGTCCCGGCTGGGGCGGTGCCCCACTGGTGGGATAGTTCTGGTTAGGGGGAAACCCCACTAGCCGACGGTAGGTCGGTGCAGAATCTCGCCATCCAGCGGAGGAAGATCACGGCCATTTTCCGAGAAAACATGTAATACACTTACGGGACTAATGACCAAAGCAGTTGACACGCCCGGAAACACGAAAAATCAATCAATCAACCCTATATTGGATGGCGAGATCCAGCGCCGACCTACTCGACGTCTTGGATTTGATGACCTGGAGAATCTCCGACGGTCAAATCCATGTGCATTGACGTTCTTAGGCGAGGGGAATGACAAGGACAGGGTGCGAGGGAAGAGAACTCAAACATTGCATCTCTTGGTCAAAGGAGTTTCACTAGCAGACTGGTCGTTATTTACGGTGAAAAAGCTGGTTTCATTTTAGAACTAATTGAAGATTTTTTTGGTTGGGCTGCTGCATGATCATCGCAAAAAACGATTTGTGTTCCCAACGTCATTGGAGAGTTTTTGCAACACTGCCATCAGATAATAAGCGGATAGAACTTTTTTCATTTGACAACAAATACACATTTAGTGGGAAAAGCAGTTATTGCAAATTCATCAAATTCAAATAATTTCAATGTACATAGCATGTCGGCTTTTTTTCTAAACATTTTATTGTATAGCTTCGAAAAAAAGTGCATTAAATAATGCTAATTTAACGTAGAGTGCGATTCCACTTTCTAGATTCTCTCGAAAATAATTGAAGCCTGAAAATGTGAAACGCCGAAATTGCCAAAGTGACTCTCTTGGCATATTAATCGTTCAAAGGAACGGATTGCCGAAGGAATACACACAGTACTACATCAATGAGAGTTGTCTTGAACTACAAGGAAATATTTCTCATACTTTCCCCGCGGTATTTGCCTTCTACATCCACTGAATTTCATAAAAAAATATAAAAATATGGAATTCTGACGCTCCAGGATTTTCTGTATTGTCTCCAATCGTGTAGTTGGTAGCACTGTGCGGCGGCGGCCGCGGCGGAGGTGGCAGCGCGGAGTGCGTGGACAGCGACTCGGGGACCGCGCCAAATGGGTGCTTTTCATTGGCGCCCACCTTCCCCCTCCCCGCCCACCCGTCTGGCCAGCGTAGTGCGAGCCGTGAGGTGAAAGGGTTTTCGAGGCGGGAGGTGGTAAATAGAAAAGGAGGGTGGGATTGAAACTTCTGTTGCAGAGCAGAGGCGGCAGAGGATAAGGGGCGTGGATATGTGACGTTGGGAATGGTGTCTGTGACTTCTGGTGGCAACGAACGGTCAGGGAGGAATGTGACGAACGGTGGATGACAGTCGACAGAATGGAGAACGGAGAGTAAGCGAGCAAACGAGAGGCGGAGAGCGAGAGCGAGAGAGAGAGAGAGAGAGAGAGAGAGAGAGAGAGAGAGAGAGAAAATCTCGCAAAAGCTTAATGAAAAAAGAACGAACAATTTGAAATTCTGGGATTGAAATGCTGGGAGACTAGGTGAAAGTGAACCTCCAAACGGACACAAGTAAAGAAGGTAAATATGCAGATTAACGAGCGTTATGGCTGTAGGTGTATGACAATAGCAAATATTCTAAAGTAGAGCAAAAAAGTAAATCCGTGTCTGATAATTGTTTACAAACAGAAGGGGTCGTTTAAGAAAACAATTGTAGGGTTAGGATGGAACCGTTTGAATACAAACGTTTCTAATTAGATTTGTGGTGGCTGTGGTTATGTCGATAAGAAACCTGTAATCTGCATGAAAAAATGCTACAAACTGATCGAACTACAGTTTTTAATTAGTATTCTGGTTGAAGCAATTATTATAGTAGCCCCAGCTTCTGATCGTCTCATGACCGTTAGTAGCAAATTAAGAAAGTGCATCCACCCACGTTAAGGCGTACTGATTGGTTCAGGTGACCTTAAGAATATATCATTTGGACATTCTTAGTGTCACCTGAATATATATAATGAGAGATAGGAAGAGACAACGTGAAGTGATGAAGAAATGGGAAAAGACAGAAACAAAGAAGGAAAAAAAAATACAAGGAGAGATAATAAATGAAAAAAAAAGAAAAGATAAAAGCAAAACGAGAAATAGAATGAAGAAGAGAAAAAAGAAGAAAGAAGGTAAGATTCAAAGAGTAAAAGAAGATGAGAGATGGGTGGAGAAACAGGTCGAAGGAGAGAGCACGAGGAGGAGGAGAGCCCCGGAGCGCTGGCTGGCTGGAGGTCGTGCGGGCAGTGGGAGGTAGAACAGGTGCACAGGCAGGGGGACGCGCTCCAGCCGAGCGTTGCGTGCGCGGCTGGCCCCGGGGCCGCACGTTGAAGCGGGCGTGGACACTCGCCCTGCGGACGGGAGGACGGAGAGGACGGGCGCCAAAGCGATGCAGAGGTGAAAAAGGAGGCATTCCACCGCGACGCCCGCGCTGCCCCCCGCGGGCTAGTTGTCCTCACTGCTTCATGTCAGCCCTCGCCGCCCTTTCTTCTCTCGAAGCACTCACTGCCCTCGCCAATGGCGTCGCCCTGGCTAACGTCGCCGCCTTCTTGAACCTAATCGCGGATCGCAACTTCCCATCTTCTCTCTCTACTCTTCCTCCCTTCCCTTCACTTCCTTTTATCCCTCACCTCCCAATTCCCTCCTCTCTTCCTGCTCCTTTCCATTTCTCGTCGCTCAATTTGTCAGTTCCTTCTTTCTCATACTTTGTTCTTTCCAACCTATTTTTCTCCCTTCTCCATTATGCTCTTTCTGTCTGGTCATCCTAGCTTTTCCTCCTCATCCTCCTCTCCGCGCTTCTTCCTTTTTCTTTCCCTCATCGTTTATTCCTCTTGTTAACCTTCCTTTTTCCCGCCATTCCCTGTACTTTTTTGCTGTATCCGTCCTACTAGTAATCCTTCCCTGCCTTCCATTCCTTTTCGTTCTATGCACAATTGCTATCCTTTTCGTCCTCTCCATCTTTTCCACCTTCTCCCCTTCTTGCCGATTTCCGTATCCTCCCCATTCTCCATATCCTCGGCATCTTGTCCATTCCTCCCGTTCTCCCCACGCCCCGTCCTCATTACCCCTTCCCGTCGCTGCCCCGGGGCGTGCGTCGCCGTGCAGGTCGGGGGTGCGAGCGACCTTTCGCTCCAGTGCCACGGACAACGCACGGAGCGCCGGGGCGGCCGCGGGCGTGTTTACTCGCTTCCTCTCCGCGGGCGGGGCGCGCGGTGCAGGTGAGATAGTGGCCACGACTGTGCTGAGGGAGGTGTTCCGGGCGCGGGAATGGGGTTCGGCAGTCGCGTATTCGCCTGTGCGAACCTCAACTTCACAGTGAAAAGAGCTCCACTGAAGGTCGTTTCTCAGCTGGTATGCACATCCTCACAATGTGTGCTGCAATGTTTCTCAGCTGCTTTGGTTGATTGATTGATTGATTTTTTCGTGCTCTCAGGCGCGTCAACGGCTTTGGTCATTATTCCCGTAAGTGTAGTGCATGCTTTTTCTCGAGAGATTGCGGTGATCACTCTCCGCTGGATGGCGAGATCCGGCGCCGACCTACCGTCGGCTAGTGGGGTTTCCCACTAACCAGGACTCTCCCACCAGCGGGGCACCGCCCAGCTCAGGGGACAAGCCTAAGCTCCCGACTGGTCTCCCGGAATACGTGGTAGCGTAGTGCATGTTAGTGTAAGTGTGTGTGTAAGGAGAGGATAAAACAAGGAAGAGGAAGGAAAGATCGCGCGCGGTCGGTGGCCCATTTGGTAGGGTACTGCTCCGACATTCGCCTGATGTTGATCGGAGAAACCACGGAAAACTACCGATCAGAGCAGACGGCCGCTAGAATTCTCCACACAGCGACTGAATTCGACCTAGCTGAAAAGCTAGTGTCGAAAATACTGCCGTCAGGATTCGAACTTGGGACCTCCAGGTCAGAGGCGCTGCAGTGACACCAGTTGATGCTCTGAGCTTCTCAGCTACAATGTATGTTTCATCTCGCTAGACACTTTGAGCCGTTTTATGCAGCTTTCAATGTTTTGCATTGAGATCATCACTTGGATTTTTTCAAAAGAATATGACTATTATTTGGAACCTAAATGATAAATAGTCCCATATTATATATTTCAAAGTTTCGTTATTCAGTTTCCTAGCTTAACGTGGAGAAGTTATTTCTGTTTTTATGTACATAATTTCATTACCCATTTCTTGGATGTCCGTAACATAATTATTCAATATTCTTAAAGTTTTTCCCATAGATGTGAATGTTCAAAGATTTTTCTTTTTCTACTGAGTTACAATTGCGCAAGGTGATGATTATGAGTATTGCTAATCGTCATCAAATATTCAACAATAGAACAAATACTACTTCGATTTGCAAAAGATATGTTTCTAAGCAATAATTTAATTCAATTTAATGCTTTTCATACACAAAGCAGAAAGTCTTCAAAAAAACTAGAGTAATTCTAAACGATAAATTTGTAAGTTAGAAAATTTACTCATTTCGATTCTGAAAATTGTGTTTGATTAGACGCAGCTATTAAAAGGTGGCATGTATTTTTATCTTCATGTCGGTAGCCGCACAAATCCATTCAGTTGTGAATCGGAAAGGCAATATCGAAGTGTAGTAAACGGTAACTCCTAACAGTCCTCAACGTGATGGAACACGGCGGAATAGAGAAGATACCTAGCAGAGAAGTCACTTCAGTGAGAGCGCATTGTAGCATGGGAGCGGCAGAGCATGGGATTGTACTGGCTCTGCACAGGATGGCCACAGCGCTGCACCACTTCTGAGCAGTTGGCTGCAACACTAGGAGCGGGGAGGGCAGGAGGAAGAGAGTGATGCAGGAACGGAGGGCGTGGAAGAAAAAAAGGAATGAAATAAGACAGGGGCGGGGATTGCGTTGAGGAAAACCATGGAAGTGACCGGAACGAAGGCACAGGTGCTGTTTTGCGGATGAGTAGAGACCGGCTTTCACTGCAAATGCAATAGTATTACTTCCTCCCTAGTGTTTACGCAGTATAGGGAAAGTATTGTAATGCTGCGGGAAAAACGGGGAATTTTCGACAGAAAATCTCTTGACGAGCCTGCTTTAATTGCTCTTGACGAGCAATTAAAACGGGTCAAGAATCATCGAATATTATTCCTAAAGATGAGAAGGTGGCAACCAACACATGTTTCTTCACTTATCTACGAATATTAAAACTGAAAAAGTTAAGATATTTTTAACGTTGGAAGTAACAGCGAGTTCAAGCGGCTCCACGGAATTCCGCCGTTGGCAGGGCCTGCGCGGCTGTTCGCATGTGAGAGGGGCACGAACACACATGCAGAAGGAACGGGTGGGGTGGGGTGGGGGGCGTGCCTTGTGCGGCGGCCGCCCCCGCTATCAGCGCGGCTGTGTTCACCCGGCCCGTCCCGGCCCGGCCCGCCTCGGCCCCGCCCCCTGCAAAGTGCGACCGCGGCAACGACGCGCCCCCGCAAAGGGAACAGCGAGCAGCAAGCAGCGGCGTTTTCGAGCCCGTGCGCGCTGAGACCAAATGACCAGAACGTGACATATAAAAGGTTGCTTTCCGGCTAAGGCAGGAAAGTAGATAATGTTAAAAACCATTTCAAAAGTGAGTACGAAGCGATATTTTTTTAAATACATTGCAGGAACCACAAGCTAATGGAACCACAAGCAAATATAAAGGCAGTAACCTGAAAAATGTTAAAAACCATTTCAAAAGTGAGTACGAAGCCATATTTTTAAATACATTGCAGGAACCACAAGCTAATGGAACCACAAGCAAATATAAAGGCAGTAACCTGAAAAATGTTAAAAACCATTTCAAAAGTGAGTACGAAGCCATATTTTTAAATACATTGCAGGAACCACAAGCTAATGGAACCACAAGCAAATATAAAGGCAGTAACCTGGAAAATGTTAAAAACCATTTCAAAAGTGAGTACGAAGCGATATTTTTTTAAATACATTGCAGGAACCACATGCGAATATAAAGGCAGTAAACTGGAATGAGTGAAAAACCATTTCAACAGTGAGTCCGAAGCGATATTTTTAATTTAACATATTGCAGGAATCAAAAGCTAATTACAATATATTCGGTTTCGATTCTTAAAATCTCTTGATAATTACGCGCAATATGTTTCACTGATTTTTTTCGAAAAGTGACTTGGTACTAATAAAATTTGCGAGTTTTCTGAATTTTCTATTGCAGCTGTATGAGAAGGTATTAAGGAGTTTTTCCAAGGCATAGCATACTGCATTCGTCTGCGATGTCGATCTTCTGCACATGCACAGTTGCACAAAAGTGTTGCGAAACTCCAACTGCACGTACCGGGAGTGGTAGCTGAGTGCATCAACTGATGCCACTGCAGTGCCTTTGCCCGGGAGGTCCTAGGTTCGAGTCCTGACGGCGGCACGATTTTCGACACTAGCTTTTCAGCTGGGTCGAATTCAGTCGCTGTCTGGAGGAGAATTCTAGCGGCCGGCTGCTCTGATCGGTAGTTTCCGTGGTTTCTCCGATCAACACCAGGCGAATGCCAGAGCAGTACCCAACAAAACGGACCACGGACCGCGCGCAATCTTTCCTTCCTCTTCATTGTCCTATCCTTTCACCTTACATACACACACACTACCTTGCACTACACTACCACATATTCTGGGAGCTTAGAGCTTGTCCGGCTGGGGCGCTACAGCAGCGCTGGTGGGAGAATCCTGGTTAGGAAACCCCACTAGCCGATGGTAAGTCGGTGCCGGATCTCGCTATTCAGCAAGGGAAAATCACCGCCATTTCCGAGAAAAACATGCACTACACTAACGGTACTAATGACCGAAGCAGTTAACGCGCCCGAAAACACGAAAAAATCAATCAATGAAAAAATCCAACTGCACGTGCGCAATAGATCCACAGCGCTGTTGATTGCTGTAACGCTTTGCTGTGCAAATCTCCCTATTAATAGATAAGCAAAAACTTGCGTACCCGTAAGGGACACTTGCTTGTACCCACCCTCTTCACAACTTTTCCATTTCCATATTAAGTCTGTCATATCTTTGTAATCAAAACCCTCTTATCATTCGTCACTTGTTCTACATGTCTCCTTGTAATCGATACCAATACAATACACTCTTGTCAATACAAATTATTCCTATTTAATTTTATTTCCAAGCAGAGAGCTACACCCGTGTAGCCACTCTCAAATTATATCAAGTAATTAGTTTCATTTCTCATTCAATTGTAGATTCTCTGGGCAGGTGGGATAATATCGAGAAGCGCCGGACCAGCAAACGTAATAGAATGATCAGGAAGATTTCATCCTGTAGATTACGGTGTGAAAAATGTTTTGAGGTCTTTGTCCTCACAATTTTAGTTTTTAATGTCCTAGAACGCTTTGTTTGGGAGTTATTTAACGATATAGATTCAAAAAAATGCTGCGGAGTGGGTTACATTTGACATAAATATTTAGATGCATTATCCTTTACAAATCCTTCATATTTTTAAAGTCAAAGTGCAATTTGCCACGTCTCCGTAAAAGTCTCTTTTTTAGAGACCCTTTCTGTAACGAATTGTTCCGGGAGAGAACCGCAAAAGGTATCTATACCACCGAAGTAATATAGGAGACGATGTTTTATGGAAACTGAACAAATCTTAACCATGCATCTAGGTAATACAAAAGTGAAACCGGACAATTGTTTCAGATAAATAGATGCGTTTTTTTCGGAAATTGGATATCTCTTCCAACCTCGCACCTCATACCAACCAACTCCTACTAAACACTCCGCACCGATCATCTCGTACCAACCTCCTCACACCAAACTCATCACATCAACCTCCTCCCACCCACCTCCTCACACCAATCCAACCTCCTCATACCAACCTGCTCACACCAACGACCTAAAATCAACCACGTTACTCCAATCTCCTAACACCAACCATCTCGCACCAACCTTTCCACCAACCACCCCGCACCAACCGACCTGCCCTAACGCTTTCGCGAGCGCGAGCGACGAAGAAAGGGAACTATTTACACCGTATAGAAAAAAAACACATTTAACACTCTTGTTGGTGCGAGCGCAAACATTTAAACAGATTCCCACGCTGCCATTGAATAACGCACCCTATAATGTGATTTAGCGCTCCTTCTATAAGTGGCGGCGCGCCAGGTACTAAGTTCCCTAGCACCAACCGAACTGCCCCAACCACCTTGCCAAACCACCTAACCCAACCGCCTTGCACCAACCAATTGCACCTTCGTTCGATGTGACTTGCACCAACATGTGCTAACAATTACGCGATGCATATAAAAAAAGAGAACCATCCACACCATGTTAAAAAAAACCGCATACCTGGCACCCTCGTAGCGACGTTGAACCAAGCGTCACCATGGAAACAAGAGCGCCTCCCACGCCCCCGCGCCGTCAAATAACGCACACCTTGCACGTTCTTTGCGTGGTTCTACTGGACGTCCGCCGCGCCAGATAAGACGCGCGCACCCCGTCCCGTGTTTCCAAGTGATAGCGCGAAAGAAGAGCAAACACGTGCAACACTTGCCACCGCACCCGACGAGGAGTCTCGCTGTATCTGAACCATGAACGCGTTGGCGTTCTTTTAAACGATTTATGTCTGAGAAATGTCTGGAATTTTAAATAGTTAAATTACCTCGCCTCAAAATTATTTAACTTCTTGTCGGGTAAGTGAAATATTGGTTGAAACCCTTTTAAGCATGCAAATGTCCAGATACTAATCACAATATATTAAGTAGTCTATTATTCTTCCATGAATTGCATAACATTTTACTCACGGAAATAAGTATTACATGATTAGATTATATATGATCGTATTTTGTGGTCTTTATTAAATAATTATCTGTAGATAAACCTGCTGGAGTAGATACTAATTTGACTTTGTTATTAACTGAAATAATTTATTGCACTGTTAATGTTCAACTGTTAAATTTTATGTTTTAACTAATACCTTTTATTTGCATATGTTTGTAAAGAAAAATTATTATATTATTTTTACTGGATCGCGAGGAAAATAACCGTATTCTTCAGCAAATGTCATAAATTTGCTTCACCCCACTTCAAAAACTTCATAAAATCGAAACAAAAATATAATTAATCGCAATATCAAGGCCGCCCTAAATGCGTGACTCCGAGTAGAAACTGTGATTTTTTTATTTTTATTTATTTTACGTCAAAAAACAGTTGAAACTGCGTAGGACGTGCTATGAGGAGAAGTGAATTCTGTGCACATTTTCAAAATTCTGTGATCCCTACACTGAGTCATAAAGTACATAAATTTTGAAAATTACCCTCTCTTATTCATTGATACTCTTATCCATGATGTCCTTCGCCAAGGAATAGTAATTCCTGCCGCAACAACATGGAAACGATAATTTGAAGAATTGTGTTTCCCACTGAATTCTAGAAGACGTGCACAGATAATGAAGTTACATTTATGTCCAGAAGCAAAACAAGGGGCCATCTCAGCATTGCTCAATGGATCAGGGAAACTGGACGAAAAACCTGATCGAGATGGGGGTCATTGACCCGGAGGCTGCAGTACAATACTTGTTACAGGTTATTTATACACATTTATACAGTCCAAATGGTAAATAATTCATTATGTATCATTGTTAAAATTAATGTTACTTTTCTTGTGATGCTCAGTATAGTCTCTAATTGTATAGAAACAGTTATGCGCAGAAACGATTTCACGTTGGGTTTAAACTTTTCTATTGAATTTAATCGTTTAATGTCATCTGGCAAAGTGTAAAATAATGTACATGTATTATATTGTATTGTATGTACATGAATTCTGATGGCGGCGGTAACGAAAACGCTAAGGTTCCCAACGTGTCTACCTCCTAGATTGCTCTCTGTAACATCCATTACTTCAGAATATTCTATAAAGGGAACTACTTTTATTCATCCTTCTCTCCTTTATCTTAATTTTCAACCGCCATAGTAATATTTATCGTTATTATCTTTGTTGTAATGTGTGCTAAGAAGACCATGGACAAAATAAATGTGTAAACGCGATATGAACTTCCTTCCTTCTTCCCCTTCTGTCCAGTTTTCAATTAAAACGAATTCCTCTTCAGAATACAAATACTCGTTCTTCTACAAAAAGTTAATAGTTTACTTCCGCAGCAAGAAAAATGGATTCTGTTTAAATTTATAATTAAATTTCCCGAAAAATCAGAGAATAAAAATTGAGAACATAGGAACTACGTAAGACTGCAACCTTTGTAAATGTAACTTTTAGATGCATTTTATTAAGAATAAGTTGAATGAAAATTTAAATACGAGTATATACAAAACCTTTGATCGTTCGAAAGCAAAAAAATCAAAATGCGATTACATTGCTATCAATTATTGCAATGAATTGGAAAATAAAGTTGGATTAGTTATTAAAAATTAAAATCATTTATTTCAACATGAAATACTAGAAGTAAATAGTTTCTTTGAAAAAAAAACCTTTATTAAAAATGTAATTTCTGATTCTTATACGTAAAAAAACTGTATTTGCACACGTATTACAATATTTTTATGTAACAAAAAACTAAACAGTAATGTACAAAAGAATCTTCTTTGAGAATTTATTGGAAGAAACCATCTTAAAAATTAACCAGTATTTTCTAAACAATGTTATTTAAAGATGCCCCTAAAATGCTTTTCTTCACTCAGCAAACAGCGAATGTATTTTTGGACAATAAGTCCTTCGTATTACCAGAAAACGCGTTATGAAGACATTTAAGGCGACAGGATCCGACCTCTCCTCTCCTTTTACCTTAGGGACAGTGCGAGGCGCTCGCAAGTTCCCCACACCACTCCGTCCGCAAGCCTCGGGCGGACGCCAACATTAATTTTTTTCATCAACGGCGGTCCCATAAATCCGATGAATGCGAGCGACCCACGAAAGAAAAATTGTTTACCCTAAGCTCCGGAAAGTTAATTGAAGCGTTTTCTTCGAATGTAATTAAACGTGAGGCTATATTTTTAATGAAAGGGCTTCTAAGAATTCCTCTACCCACGCCCCCCCAACTTCTCACTCGACTCGGTTTCTACTTCCTTGGGAGAACCGGCGGCACCGGCAACATCCAGTATAAAACACTCCTCGCAGTGGTTTAGGAAAGTCTCGTGTATAATTTCCCGCAAGAACCAGCAGAGCGTGGGTTGAAGGGCTGGTTATCGAGTATGTGGTGAAGAGGAAAAAAAAAGAAGGAGAAAAAAAAAGGGAAGCAGGGAAGGAAGAGAGGAAACAAGACTGAAATGGAAAATCAGGTCAAGAGATGGGAAAAAGAATAGTAAAGAAAATTTAGGTATACGAGAGACAAAGAAGATGGGGAAAAAAAAAGAATAAATAAAAAGACAATGATGCAGAAAGAGGGGAAGTAAAGCACCCAAAAATTTCACATCAAACAGCGAGGGGTGCAACACATTTTAACAAGCAACAGAGATAAAGCGAGAGCAACAACCGAAACGAGCCAAACGACCAGAATCAAGGCGGACGCTCCGGGCGTGAAAAACCCCCCCCCCACGCAACGAGCCGCGCACTGCCCCCCGCCCGCCCGTCCGTCCCGCGGAGCCCCTGCCGTGCGGGCGGGCGGCAACCCGCCTGACAGCGGCGTCGAGCGGGTCGGGTGCCGGGCGGAGAGCGCCGGCAGGCAGGCAGGCGCCAAGCCGTGCTAAACGCCGGTGCCTCCGCGCGGCTCCAGGTCGTTGCGTCAGCATCGCACAGTGCGCGGTGGAACACGGAACGGCGAGGGCGCGATACAACTCAGAACAAACAGACGAACCCACATTCGAACAAAACAAAAAGTACGTATCAAAAAGAAAGGAAAAACAAATAAACGAACGGAGAGTGTGAATGAATGAATGAATGAATGCCTTATTTTACGTGGCGAGACTCAGGCCATGAGGCTTGCTCTTCCGTATGACCACGCAAATCACCTACTAGAGGAGAAAGAAGGTATTACTTGGGCGACGAAACAGGCAAGTTGAATTAGGCTCAGAGGCTTCATTTAGGCTTGAGGATCTTTAACATGCAGTAAATCTACTAACATGGGACAGCCGGCTTTACTTCCTCTCTAAAGGAAGGCGTGAGAAGGATTTTTTCGCCCTTAAAACTCCACGTCGATCGGCTTTGAACTCGCGAATTTGGGTATAACAGCCAGATACGCTAACCGTTACACCATCGCCGCCGGGTGACGGAGAGAGAGAGAGAGAGAGAGAGAGAGAGAGAGAGAGAGAGAGAGAGAGAGAGAGAGAGGAGAGGAGACCTGACAAAGAAAAACCGCACGAACAAAAAGTGAACGAATGGAAGAATTGATGGACTGCCAGTCAGCTACATAGGCATACGTACAGATAAACTGACGGTAGAATAGTGATATTATTTTACGGAATAGCAGACTGACCTGACAAAGATACTGACGTCCAAAATACCTCCCAGACTGAAAGAAGGACGAATTTGCAGGCGTGCGGGCTAAAAGACAGAGATTGCAACAGAAAAATGGACGAACGTACAAATACACGACTGATGTAATTGGTGAACGTATTGACGAGGAATGAACACATTTAGGTATCAATAAACATTCAATCGGCCGAATAATCGGATTATTGAGGAATCCGTAAAAACTCTATATACCAACATGATTAACAACCACCTCAACATTTCATGGAAACATTGCGCAAAACATGCGATTATATGAATATTTATTCATAACTAGCCCTTGTGATTTCATATTTTTTTCTTGAAAGGAGTATGTATTGCATTTTGAATTTAATAAGTTTCAAAATCCATTGGAGAATGTATAAAAACACAAACATTACCTTGTGAGTAAACTGCAACCATTTGCGATATTATCCTCCCAATTGTGGTCTTCTTGCATTAAAAGTTGTCACTGATACTGCTCAAATACCACAACCATTCAAACAAACCGAAAGAGACAGAGAGAGATGGAGAGAGAGAGAGAGAGAGAGAGAGAGAGAGACGGAGAGAGAGACGGAGAGAGAGACGGAGGGAGAGACGGGGAGAGAGACGGGGAGAGCGAGATGGTGAGAGACGGAGAGGAAAGGAGAAAGAGGGAGAGGGAGGGTAGGTCAACATCTGCTGAGCTCTGCTAGTTCAGTGCTAAAACTGGGTTGCTTCGATTTCCGGTGATAACAGCTTGTCCCTTAATATGACGCAAAATATAACAATTGCTCAATTCAGATATTTAATATTGTCCTTAGCGGACATAATTGTGCAGGAAATTGGAACATTTCAGAAAATTGCTAATAAGTTTCAGCTTCAAAAGCACGGACTTTCTTTTCACAATTGTTGTGGATGCTCTTCTATTCTACAATTCATATTATCTGATTAACAACTTCAATACAGATTTCCATCAAAAGGAAAGAAAATCAGGCTTGTGGTCATCGTCCGTGGCGGAAGACGTACTAGAAGCAAAGAATTTACATGCTTTTTCACTATTCTGTAACAGAAATCAGAATAAATGCCTTTCCGTTAATTAAGAATATCTGTAACATTTCATAATGTGCAATTTGATTTCATACAGATTTTACGGATGTAAGAATTTGGGAAATTCAAAGAAGAGATGCAGTAAAAATAGCAATGAAAATGCTGAGGAAGACGTTCGTTTAGAAACGACAAGGAAAAGAAAACATGGAAAAAACGGAAGGGCGGTGGCTTTTGACACTTCACCCGTGTATCCAAATGTGTAGCTAACACTACACAAACTGTTTAGAACACAATTTTTACTGTAAATATCAGTTAACCCAATATTTTAGTTTATTTTCCAGTAATATTCATAATGCTTAATCACAAAACAGTCAATTTTTTCACATTTTCTCACACTTTCAGTCTCCTCAACACGAGCAAAAGCGTTCATCTCGTAAAGTCTTCCCCCACGGGACCACTGCTTGGTCGTCTCCCCGCAGGACGCGCCAGCTGCGGGGCTTTTTTGCAGGCGGTGGGCGGCAGGGCGCGCTAGCAGCGAGACACTGCGGGCCCGCCCGGCTTTTATGTAGCGGATCCCGTGTTTTGTCTCGCCTTCAAATGGGATCTCCCGCGCGCTAAACGTCGGGTTTGCGCATTTACACCATAAAAGTCCACGTTTTACCGATGCGAATGAAAGTGGCACAATGTAATATACACAGAGGGAAAAAAAGGTCTGTGAGAATGATTGCAGAAAAGCATTTGAAGTCATACCGCGGAATACATTCAGGGGAAAAACTAATAAAACGATGATATTTCAATGGTTGGCAATTTAGTATTTCATGAGAGGTAACCAATCAAATGTAATTACCTACTGTTAGATATTTACTGTTCAGTAAAATGAAAAAATAGCAACAGTAAATACTGAATGTATTATTTGGAAATTACTCTCATTAGAGCGCCAAATGTGAACTATCTGCCATTTCTGGAAAAGAACTGTTTTTCTAAGCAGTAATAAAGAATAGTGCAATATCAACAGTATATTTGGATAAAATTTCTAAGAACAGAATTATTGTTTATATGTCCATTGTTGTAAAAGACGAAGAGAAAATAACTATTAATGTCGTTATAAAATATGTGGGATCTTCATTTCTGGCTGATAATTTAAAGCACATTCAAGAGTAAACAGAATAACAAGAATTAAAAAATCACATTACAAGGCAGAGATTCAAGCATGCAGCTCAAATTTGCAACTTTTCAGCAACGCTAGAAACGATATTTTCTTAAAGAACAGCTCCACATTTTCAATGGGCATTTGCATATTGGCAGTTTTAAGAAGATTTTACTATTCTATAATGTTCAAGTGCAATTTCCATTTGTTACAGAATCGTAAAATGGATAAAATTTTTAAAAAAATATTTGTTTTTTAATAAAACTAATTACAGCAACATAAATATTACATCAAAGTAAACTAAATCACTGAAAAACGTCTCCCTCAAACGACATTTTCTATAGACATTTACGACATTTTCTATAGAATTCGCTAATTTTGAAAATAATCTGGGTTACTGGATGCGCTGTTTCTAGATTATTAACGTACAAATAAATTTGTTTGCACTGTTGTTAAACAGACGAATGGTTTCAGAATATTTCAGATACTTAGATTTCATATTACAAGGGATTCCATATTGAAAGCGGCATACGCATGCAGAAGCCATTAGTTATTTTTAGTAACCCAGTTTATTGGATTTATCAAATTATTATACTTCAAAAACTGGAAAACACTTGATAATACTACCTGCAAATGATTTGGCATCTTGAATTTGGATCTGGAGACCGATAAGCCAAACTCCGTAAGGCATGAATGTTTTCAGTTGCAATTGAGGCGTTAGGGGTATTCCAAATCTTGTACATGAACAATGATACAAGCACCGATGTGGCGTCTGATAATACTACGGACGAAAGGTAGAGGACCGAGATAAATCGTCGTAATATTTGTACTGTACGAAGGTATTCTTTATCACCTCATCTATCCACTCTAGTCGTCTTTTAGATGCCGGAGAGACCATAAAACTAACTAGTACTAGAAAGTCTGGGCCATTCGGTGGTACCACTAGTTAACTAGTTATTTCATTAAGATTATAATAAAGCTGTAGTTTTGCATACAAATAAATAAACAAACCTTCTTTATACAAGAGAAAATGATAATAATTTGAAAAACTTTTACATGATAAAATATATAATCTTTTAGTGAAATCCGCAACAAAATCGGTTCAGTCGTTTCAGAGATTGGCCCATACCAACAAATTGTCAAAAACATTTAATTAGTTTTATATCATTTAAATGTGTATATGATATTGTAAATTAGTAGTTATTTTGAAATCACAGACACTCAAATTTTATTTATATTGATAAATTTGTTTTTTTCATATTTCGTTCTTTAGTTTTTTAGACGTTGGATGCTTTTAAATGTCTTGAGGTTCACTTTATCTCTTCGTTCTGTTGGTGCTGACAAGCAGTGTCCTTAGAAGAGTCAGATTTAAACTTTTGTTTTTCGAAATAGATGAAAATTTGTCACTGATGTAAATGGCAACAATGAATGTATATGATAATGAATAATGTAAATGAAGAAAATACTGATCTATTGCAAAAACAATACATCAAATGACACTTACTCAAGTTATGGAAAAGTTACTTGTGGCGGACGTGATGATACAAAGAAAGTAGTCTTGTGTTTGAAATGAAATAACAAGTAAGAAACAAATATAATATATATTGTAACGTATTGTATTAATAAGCAGGAAGACTGGCGCCTTGCAGGCACTGCGTCGCAGGATTAGGGCCCCAGAGAATACTGGGCAGAGAAAGGAAGTAGAATGAATAGACGGTAGCTAGGGGCACCCCGAGGTATTTTGAGAACTTCCAGGAATCCATGGGAGGGATGCCGAAAATGCGTGGCGGCGCGACAGTCACGTGGCATGAAGTGCCCCGCGAAAGCGAGATGACGTTGCGTGTCACGTGGTCTGGGAGGTATATAAGCAAGAGCGCAAAGCGCGGCGGTGGGTTTTGAGTTGTGTGAAAACGTCGTGCAAACGCACAAAACTTGCGCCCAGGGCGGTGCCGAGACGAGCTAAGCTCGTAGGGCAACCCGTGTGTTGGGACGCCGCTGTGGAACATTTTTTCCACGGGTGACTGCGGTCATCGGACTTCTACGCTGTACGAGTAAGCTCGCTGAGTAGTGGGGAAGGCCACGAGTCAGGCAGATTTGCTTCATTCGGGGTATAGGGTATATCAAATCAAACTATTAATTTGTAAATACTTAGTAATAAATCTGTAAATATCTGATGCTCGTGTCTGTGATTGCTCTTGTGTTTCCACGGCATCACAATATTATCTAAAAATATTTTTTGTACCACAAATCTTCTCTAGGGTACGCATTACTACAATATAAGATTTTTAAAAATCAACAATAAATCAATAAGAACGCATTTGGGAATAACACATTTTGATTTCCTCCTTTCGAGATACGTTAGCTTTACCAGCAATCTCTTATTATAACAAGTGTCTGCGAAAGGTTGAGAAAAAATACGCAAATAGGCTTACTAGTTTTTGCCACATTCAAACGTCTCTACAAGAACCTCTACACTCGAAGAAATTATTTTCCGTTTAATGCGATACCACCAAGGTTTTCCAACAATGTATGTAGAATTTAACATGTTATTCACGCAAAACAAAAACAACATGTTTTAATAAAAAAAACACCAAACGAAACGTTTAGATATCAAAAACCGAAACCGGTAAATAAAAATATGAACTCAAATCGAAATGTCATTTGAAAGATTTTGATGGGTTGATGTATAAATTGAAATGGCAATGAAGAAAATAGAATGTGTTGAGGCGTAAAGTAAGAACGGAAACTTGGAAAGCATTTGCAAGCAGACCGTTCAGGAGTGGGGCAACGTACTCTCACTTTTTGTAACCCAGTGATGTGCGTCGCAGCCCCGATGTTGGCCATTTGGGTAATCGACGCTGCGGTTCGTCCTGATTTAAAACGCCGGTCGTGACACCTTTTATGCGTTTATAGTTTATGGCCCGTGGTAATATTGCAGCGCGACTGCGGTTGCGTTCGATTTTGTGTCGAATTTCGAAATACAAAGCTCCGCTTCCCGTGTGCCCATACCCCATTCTCGTTAAGGGAAGGAAACTGCATTGATGTGGTTTGTTGATAGAAAATGGTGGTGTCTTATAGATGTCAATCACTGGGCAGCTTTCAGGGCAAGAAACATTTACTTCAGAGAACTTATAATCAGGAAGAACCTAATTTCCGCTTCCGTATCATTTACACCTCGGGTATTCGCCGGAGAATTGATGATTGCATTGTTATGTAACCTTCCCCGTATGATAATATTTTTTCTGGAAAACTGATTGTTGGTTGATTAGATTTTTGCTTTTATTGCAATGCTCAACGTTGTTCTAACGTTTTTTTGTTATACCCATCAATATTTACTAATAAATACAGTTTGTTAGTAAATTCCCTTCAGTGTATTGCTTAAATAAAGTCGTATGTTTGAATTTCAACTGCAGCTATGGGAGTTGTTGAATCAAGTTTCAGTCATGCTTACTATCCTAACACTTTGTATTTCACTGCAGTGTTATTTATTAAACAGTAATATATGTCACTTTATATCGAGATATTTAAGCTGCATTTTGTTGTAATATCTACAGTTTAGAAAAGGCATTTACACGAAATAAGTAGTTGTCCTACTTCATATTGATTCAATAAAATCAATTAAAATTAATCAATAAAAAAATGTTTCAAATTGTTTAGTCAGTGTTTATGCGTCTACCTGTTTATTAAGTAGTTGTATGTATAATGTCATTACGATATGGAAGAAGAGAAATTTAATATTTTTTGTAAAATACTACAATACATTTATCGAGATTCCTGCATCATTTCTTCTCCATGTGCATTTTCGAAGCCTTGCTGTGGAATCATATAGTCGTTCCACAGAATTTCGCTTCTGTGCCGCACGTAAAGACCCTACTGACCGATTCACCCTACCGGCTTGGCCAATCACGCAGTCTCTTTTTGACCGGTGGACTGCGAGATTTCGACGACCTGCCCCCTCCCCCCCTTTCCATCGGCAAAGCGAGACGGTCCGCGTCTAATTGCCGGAAACCGGAGTGAACCGCCCGCGCCGCCCCCGCGCCGCCCCCGCGCCGCCCCCGCGCCGCCCCCGCGCCGCCCGCGCCGCCCCGCGCCGCCCCCGCGCCCGCCCCCGCGCCGCCCCCGCGCCGCCCCCGCGCCGCCCCGGCCGCCCCGCGCCTGGGCATTCGCTCGGGCCCGCCACCCCCAGGCATTTGGGCGACCGCAGAGGGCGGAAATCGCCCGTGATGTGCATTATCTTTCGCACGCGGAGTCCACTGCGTTTTATGGCCGCGGCTGGCAGCTGGCCAGCCTCCCTCGCCGCTCTGCCCGCTTCCGCGACATTTGTTTTAACATTGATTCTTTCCCAGCCCCGGCAGGACGCGACGGCGAATTTCTCAACTCTCGAGATAGGTCGTGATCTTTTCGGCGCTTTTTTGTTTACTCGATTTTTTCTTCAAATTTGTGCCACGATATCATTTCCTCGGGGTTGTAGACTTAGCGACGAAAGAATGTCTACATCTGATGGTATGAAAGGAAAGGTTATATATTATTCTATTTTGTGCAAATGTGGCTTCTGTGACCAGTTAACTTGTGAGAATTTAAATGATTCTACTATTTTATTACGATGATCTCATTACGAGATCTCGCGTTATCTCAGACACTTTGGGTTTTATTAGCTGGAGACAGATATCTAGTAGAAAAAGGAAAGATCATATCTAGACTTCTAAGATTTTTCGAATGTTTCTTCAGTTGAATATTGATCATTTAAGAACAAGTACTCTAAAATGCTGTTTCCATTTCATTGTTCGTTCTAAAGGTATTACAATGTTTTTCAAAAAAAAAATAACAACGAAATTAGAACTGAAAAAAAAAACATGTTGGAGGCAACAGAGCCGTGATATAAAATCGTGATTGGCGAATTTTCGACACGACGTAATTAGGCGGACTTCAGACGGTGACTGAAGAAAATTCTAGTAGTCAGCTATTCTGGTCTGTAGTTTTCCATGTTTAGTGAGCTAATGTCGGACAAGTACTTTAACAATCGGTGCAGAATCCGCGCGAAATTTTCCCTGCCTCATTCTTCATACACAGACGCACAGATTAAATGTACTTTACTCTCAGACGTGTAGGAGGACCAATCAGAAGCCTAGAGGTTGCCCCGATCGGGGTGGAGCCTCGCTGGCGGAGATACCTAGAGGTGGCGAACCTCACCCACACACCAAGTCGGAACCGCATCTCTGTTCTAGCGTAGGAGTAGCAGCGCCACCTCCCGTGAATTACATGCACTACATCTACGGGACTAATGCCCATTGCTGTTGACGTGCCCGTGGACAAAATAATCAACGAACAACATCTTAAAACGCACTCCCGCTAAATTAGGTGAATGTGGCATAATGCAATTTAACTACGAGATACATATACACAAAGCCGCAATGTCACTCATTAAAGGGCAAAAATTCAGAGAAGAACATTTCAGGGCTCCTTCTAAAAAAATGGAGATTCTACCACACGTTAAAAATTGAACGTACATTTCGTTGAACCTCTCAATTGACATTGAGATATAACACGTATGCATGCGAAGAGCTAACTGGTGTGAATGCAGGAAAGGCAAATGTGCGAGTTCCTGCAACTGAGCGGATTCATCCGAAGCGAACGACCATTCGCAGTGTTCAGTGCGTGTGTCAACTAGACCGGATGTTTCCCAGAGCGTGGTCAACCGCTTGTTGTAAATAATCCGATATGAAAAGTAAATAAATCACGCGAATTCCCGGAAAACGATGCCGGGGGCGTGACACAAAATAATGGACTGATCGTTTTATCACAGATTTGTATGGTAATCTGATCGGCTTTGCTAGAAACGGAATGCAGGACACTAGATTATAACATGTGGGCAAGGACGAGAAGTGGGTGTGCCTCTGCTACGTTCAGGCAATACCGAGTTCTACGCGATATGGATGAAGTTATTAGCGTTTATTGCTCGTTTCCCGTCCAAATTCTGAGATCATTTTCATCATACTCTGATAAAGAAAGGGCGGTACGTTTTTCACCGTAAATTTTGAGAGCTTGTCCCGTTATGGCGTCTTTTCAACGATTAAACGAACTTTGATTCGAATGGAAGAACAAAACGACTTATTTTCAACGTGGTCGTGCCCATGGGTGTGCTAATCTAGCTTGGCCGTGCCAACGTTGAAATGGTTATTAGGGAGTTTTGACACGACGTAGTGTACAGCAATCGACTACAGTTTTTAGTCTCTGCGCGTGAACCAAATCGAAATCGAACTCGAAGTGATAGCGGAGACCAGTATTCTGCCTGATTTAGCGGAAGGCTTATATCGCAACTAATCGATCACTCGGTCATCCTGTATCATTTGTTTCCAACTCTGGCGGCGGACTGTGCTGCGAAATGACGAGGCAACATCATGTTGGTAGCATTAAAATACATATAATTACATCTACATATATATTATTACCTATAATTATTTAATAATATAATAATTATGTAATAGTATACTTCTTTATACAGATCAATCGATGCTGGATTGGTATAGTCGAACAAATTTGAATCAAGGATTTGTCATTATCATAATTTAGAGCATTCTGTAGCCACAATTTAGAATTTCTTCCATTTGGAGATAAACGCTTGCGCAAAACCTCTTTCTCGACTTAACCCGTTATTAATCTCGATTTTCTGTCGATTGTTATAACTCTTTGCCGTGCCCAAATCATTGTTAGACCGGTAAAGAGGAAATAACGGGCGTGGTTGTAGTTGTGTAGCGATTCGGTTATTTTCGTTATCACTCAATATTCTTAACTTCTTGTATACGTAGTAGTATACGTTGTATAGAAAGTTACGTAATGCTGCGGAAAATCGTTTTTGAGTTTTCAACGGAAATACACGTTTTGTGGTTCCCAGATACCGAAAAAAACATTTTTTTTCAAAATGTTCGTATGTCTGTCTGACCGTCCGTCTGTCCGTCTGTCCGAACAGTTTTCTGCTAAAATGAACTTAAAAATCTGCATTTTCAGAAACGCTGAAACGTAATTTTTTCAAAAATGACTCCAAAGGCTTTCTTCAAACTTTTCCAACGGATAGTGGAAATGGCACTGTTTAATATGACGTCAAGTTCAATTTCGTGTACTCTTTTATTTTTTCAAAAATTACACAAATCTAATTTTTTAAATATATCTCACGTCATAAATATGCACATTTCCATCAAATTCATTTGTGAGTGGAAGTGTTTCAAATGACTTCAAATGATTTTTTTCGAAATCTGAATAGATTCCTGTAAAACAAACTTCAAATTTCACATTTACAGTAATGCATCATCCCCATTTTCGTAAAAACGGCTTCAAATTTTTCAATGAAAATTTCTATTTTGGACAAGGTTTTACTTTACTTTAATATTCTTAAAGTAATATTTCGGTTCAACTATTAGGAAATCAGAAAGTTGAGAAAATGTAAAAACAAAAAACAAAAAAACTTTGGAGACGATAGATGGCAGCTGGCAAGAGAATGGAGCAAGACCTTAAAGCCAGTCCACACCAAATAAATTAGAAAACTTCACTACGAGAAAGTCTGTGCAATTCTGTAGCACCTCTAGTTTGAAATACTATTATTTGATATGAAAAATATTGTAAATATGAGTAATATTACTTGTATTAGAAGTTTTATACGTCGTCTTTCTCTACAACTCATTTGTTTCCATTGTTCTCAATAGACGGTGGGCTGTTAAAATCATTAACGGATGCCTACTGTTAAGAGGGGTTCATAATTATTGATCCCAATATGATTGAATGGATTTTGACCTGTTGGACCTCTTCAGAGCTCAATTTGGAAGAAGCAAAATGTAAATGTTATAACAGCCCACATTTATGTCTCTGTCCTAGACTAAATCTGACACTGTTGCTGCTCTTTGGGCTGTATACACAACGCCGTGTGGTATGCAATTTTGAAGACGATTTTACGGAATTTAATCTTTTAAACTTTTTTCTGTCTAAGATTTCCAAATTATGCATGCATTAGGACGGTCGGTAAAGATTGGAGGTAGACAGTGGAGATATAGACATCCATTATTATGTGATTATGACTGGCTGGACAGCAGGCAGTTTCACTGGTTGCCAGTCAAATTGACTATTTTTGTTTTTATTAATTCTTTTCTCTAAACCTAACATATCAAGTGTACGCGAAACTCATAATTCCGAAATTAACTTCCTACTGCTAGAAGTATTTTTTTTACTTCCTCCTCTTACGAAGTTCTTCGAAAGAGAACGAGAGAAAGAGAGAAAGGTACGCCGGGAAACGGCGATTTTTCACTCACGGCAAATTATTTGTCACTAATATTTCGTGATTTCTGTTTTGTCGCAGAAAACTATTGAGAATACAAGTAACTTTATTAAAATTCATTTGAAGCACTTCTACTTACAAGCACAATCAATACAAATAAATAAACCGGACGTGTCTGTATGTGCTTTGCGAATTTGCAACTTTTAAACTTTTTCAACTCTCTTGTTCGATTTGTAAAACGTACGTCACGTCAATTCAACACCCTGTCTCTCCGTGTGCATGAACCGATTTAACTAAATAATACTTCATCTATTACCACAAAATATAAATATATTATAGACACGACCCACGTGACCAACATTTTTTCTTCTACCATGATATCCCTAACGGTTCCTAATATTATTACTTCTCGCTTTTACAATGGCTTTTGCCGTATGACGTTCCGAAGTCTAGTGGTCTGGGTGTCCGAGTTAACACTGAGGATAAAAAGAATGGAACAAATTACATGCAGCAATGCGGGAGACTTTCCCTCAGAATATCAAACATTTTAAAATTAGACTAAATAAAAAGAGTTAATACATTAATTTTGTAAAATTGTATTTAGTAACACGTATGTATTTTAATGTTGCTTGATGTTTGTTCTGTGTATTTTTAGCAATTCCTTAGAAAACGCTAGCACCGGAAGTATTCCATGTATTCTTAAGTAGCAAAATAAATATTCTATTCTATTCTATCTGAGTTCGGGTCCCTGAGTGGAAATAAATTGTTACTGGTTGAAAATACTTTTGCAAGTTTATGAAGTAGTATATTATAACGGAGCAGTTAGAAATACCGCGAGAAAAAAATGTGCTTCTTTGTAGCACCGTAGTTAAGACTTTTCCACAAAAGGATTTAATACGTACATATTTATTAATTGAAAAGCTGATGGTATAAATTCTTCTTTGTGCTTATATGACAGCTGTCGAGAGGTAAAATTACATTAACTTCCAAAAAGAAGAGTTTTTTTTTACTTTTCGACGGTGAAAGAGAAATAGGGACGTCATTTTTAATTTTTATCTCTGTAACGCTGTGAAACACATCAACTCTCTAACAAAGGTCCAATATATCAGAAAAATAAAAATCGGTTTAGTACGATTTTAATTTAGCTTCTGTAGCATAAAAAGTTGATTTGCATTGTTCCAGGAACACCGAATATACTCAGAATCAATCTACAGAACAATCAAAAATAAAACGAATTCTTGGATTGTGATTAATACACCATGTTTATAATACTTATATGAACTCACATGCAAAAAAGAGCTGATGTTTAGAGATATACTGCAATTAAAAAGTTACCCTGAATGTGACCGCTTTCGAAAATAAAAGGTGTGTAAATCATCGTGGTAGCGTATCAAACTTTTAGTAATGTATAATATGGTATGCGTCGCAAAACATATTAAAAATGTTTTACAAATAAAGTACAATAATGTAATATTAAATGTTTATATTAATATGTCAGGATCTTTTGGCTTCTCACAGTATGGTTAATGCTAAATACAATATTTTAGACGACACAAAAGTAATTTTGCAGTATGTTATATGCTAAATGTGCAACATAAGATATTCTAAATGTACTACATAAGATGCATTTTTTCTGTTATTTTGTTTCTTCAAAAATAATCAAAATTAAATTTTTTGACAAAAATTTAATTTCTCTGCTTCAGCATTCGGCTGGTTTTATATGGAGAAATCACGTAATTCTACCGGTCATAGCAGCCAGTGGCTAGGATTCTTCTCCAGTCAGTGATTACTCGTAAATTTTACCCAACTATGCAGCTGATGTGAAAAATTCTCAATGGTCGAAATACGAAATATAGAGCCTGTCTGACAACAGTAATGCAGTGGAGTAATTTTGGCGTTGGGTTAACCCAGCTAACTTAAAGAGGGAGCAGTAATCTATTTTTACTTACATCTAAAGCAAATAGTAATAGGAGTGCACTGTATGAAACGTGTGAAAATCATTTTATTAAGGTTTGTGTTTCAAAATGTTGTGCGTATTTGTCAACTTGACTAGCTCTGCTCGTGTATTTGCAACTCGATGACGAAGCTTGTTTTGTTTTGCTTCTGGACATAAATGTAACTTCATTTTCTGTGCACGTCTTCTAGAATTCAGTGGGAAATACAATTATTCAAATTATCGTTTCCATGTTGTCGCGGCAGGAAGTAATAAGAGCCAAAATTTATTCCGAACCACAACACGATATTATTCCGAACCACAACACGATAAGAGCCAAAATGTATTGCTTATTTATCCTTGAAAATAGATTTTATTACATGGGAGTTTTTTGTTGTTTTTTTCTCCCTTTCAAAATTCAAAATTTATTGCTTATTTATCCTTTAAAATAGATTTTGTTACATGGGAGTTTTTTTGTTTTGTTTTCTCCCTTTCAAAATTCAAAATTTATTGCTTATTTATCCTTAAAAAGATTTTACTACATGGGAGTTTTTTTTTCTCCCTTTCAAAATTCAAAATTTAAGTAGTATATGACTTAGTGTAGGGATCACAGAATTTGAAAATGTGACACAACTTCACTTTTCTCATAGCACGTCATACGCAGTTTTTAACTGCTTTTTTGACGTAAAATAAATAAATAAATAGAAGCTCCAGCTTCTCGGTGTCCCCGATGTGCTTGCTCTTGAGTGCAACGAACATTAAATTTTGAGCATGGCTCATCATGACTGAAGTTCATGGGACTATTAGTACTATTAGAGCATTTTCAATGCAATAAAATCGCGCAATCCGCACGTCTCATTTATCCATATGCTGCAGCTGGTGGCCAACAAGTTCTTGTCTGAAGCTTTGTGTAACCATTGTGATGGGCGTTGCCTTGCATTGCAGCGCGTTTGCTCACACCTTCTTTGCAGATCTCTATGGATAGTTCACAATGTAGCGTTTGGTCGGCCGCTTGCTTGAAGGTTGGCGGGATGCCTGATGGTGGACCCTGGGGGTTTCCATCGATGACGGCGTAGAGGGCGTGTGGAACGCACCCATTTAAAAGTTGCTGGGTTGACCTACCATGTAAGATTCCATATAGATGGTTGGCGATGGTGATGCGTCACAGTTCAATGAAGTTTGGGTCGCACTGATTAACTCTCGTGTGGTTACATTGTTTTCGTCCTTCATGAACGGAGGTAGCGAACCTCGCCGGTAGATGGATATAGAAGGAAGTGGCACGAGCTACGTGATAAAAGGATAAAGCGATAAAAGGACGAAATGAAAAAAAATTGTTTTGGAAGGGCCGAATATAGGTGCACTAAGAAAAAAATCGAAATCTCTCACCAACGTTAGCGTAATTGGAATGAACATCTTTGAAAATATTAGATCGAGCTGATTCCTGATTAAGTGAATAGTGTGCAGTTACGTTATAAACGTCCACGATAGTATATCAAATTGAATACCAGCTTGGAGTGTTTTAACAGAGCATACGAGAATTTGGCGGCTGCAAACAAGCACTTTCCTTAGTGTGGGAGAGACACGCGTGGCGGCAAGCGACAGCTCAGTGAGGGACCGCGGGCAGTAAGTGCGAGTACGTGGCGGGGGGAGGGGGAGAAGAGTGGGAACATGAGATATGGGACGGGGGGCGTGGGGGGTGGGGTGGGAGGGGGGTGTGGCGCGGGGTGAAGCGTGAAGAGTGATGCTTTGGGAAGGGGAGAGGAGGAAGGGGAGAGGATAGGAAAGGGGAGGTGACGGTAAGAAAAGCGAAGGGTGGAAAATGGGAGGGGAAGGGAAGCAGATGGGAAGCGTAGGAGTGCGTGAGGTGGAGAAGGGGAGGATAAGTGAGGGCGGGAGTAGAGGGTGGAGAGGGGGGGGGAGGGGGGGGAGGAAGGGGGGGGGGGAGGGAAGGAAGGGGAGGATAGGTGAGGGCGGGAGTAGAGGGGTGGGAGAGGAGAGGGGATGGGGGGGAGGGGTGGGTGGGGAGGGAGGGGGATGGGATAGGGCGTGATGCTCGGAGCGAGGGCCGCGGTCAGGGGGGGTGCAGAGGGTGTGGCGCGGGGAGCGGGGCGGAAGGCTGAGTGGCCGGGCCGCGGCGCGGCATACAGATGGGCGGCGGCGGCGCGGCGGAGGGCCCGTGATGGCTAAAATATCATCTACATAATGAGGCGGCGGCTGCGCGAGCCACCTGCCAAGTGGAGGGAGGCGGAGACGGCGACGAACGGGCGAAGTGGGAACATGGCCCACGAGGCACAGTGGGGAGAGGAGGGAGGTAGAAAGATCCGTTGCTGGTATTGATTGTTTGTTAGCGATTTCGGGTGCGTCAACTACTATGGTCATTAGTCCCGTACGTGTAGTGCGTGGCATTGCTCGGAAGATGGTGGTGGTCTTTCCCCGCTGTTTGGCGAGATCCGGCGCTGACCTGCCGTCGCTTACCAGGGTTTTCCTCAACCAGGTATGTCCTACCAGCGGGTCACTGCCCTAGCCAGGAGAAGCTCTAAGCTCCCGACCGCTCCCCCGGCATGACTGGTAGTGTAGTGCATGTTAGTGTATGTGTGTAAGGGGTGAGGATAGGACAATGAAGAGGTAGGACAGATCGCGAGCAGTCCATGGGCCGTTTGATAGGGTACTGCTTCGGCATTACCCTGGTGTTGATCGGAGAAATCACGGAAAACTACCAATCAGAGCAGCCGGCCGCTAGAATTCTCCTCCAGACAGCTAGCAGAAGCTAGTGTCGAAATCCCTGCGACTGTCGGGACTCGAACTTGCTGGCAGAGGGGGGAGCTGGGAAGGCGATGCGGGGGTAGTTTTGGAGATGGAGACGGGCAATGGTGGTTGGGGAAGGGGGAAGGAGTGAGATCGGGGCGGTGTGGAATGGGTGGGAGAGCGGTATGGAGTGATGGGAGCGACGTGGACACGAGGGTGAATGGAAACGGGGTGGTGAGGGAAAATGCTGCCGAAGAAGAGGCATAATAAAGAGGAGCGTTGTGAGAATGGGACGATGTGGGACCGAGCCAGGTGTTCAACGCAGTGGTGTCGGTGGAGGTTGGGAAAGACGACGGTGGAGCGTAGCAGAGATATGCAATGTGGAGAAGTCGTGTGGGTGTGCTGCGGGAAATAACAGAGGTACGAAGTGCAGCGAGTGGGAAACATGGTGGAGGTGGATGTTGAAGTTGGGCTTGAGAAAGTGTCCTGAAGGTTGGGGACACAATGCACTGTCGATTGGCACAACTGCACCTTCTGTCGCTGCTACGAAAACACAAGACTTCGGCGGTAAGTGTTGACTGGGAATTCCATTTATATTTTGTAAACAAAATAATTTCAATAAAGATAAATCGTTTTCAATAAAGATAAATAGTTAGTTAGTCAGTTAATGCCTTATTTTACGTGGCGAGACTCGGGCCATTAGGCCCGCTCTTTCGTCAAACGACGCAAATTTCGCTACGTAGCTTTCACCACCTAGCAGAGAAAGGAGGTATTATCTTGAGCGACGAAACAGGCGAACTCAATTTTGCTCAGAGGCTGCATTTAGGCTTGAGGATCTTTTACATGCAGTAAATCTACTACATGGGACAGCCAGCTTTACTTCCCCTCCGAAAGAAAGCGTACGAAGGATTTTTTCGCCCTTGAAAATCCACGGCTCCGATCGGGTTTGAACCCGCAAACTCGGGTACAACAGTCCGATACGCTAACCGTTATACCACCGAATTCAAAAATATTCAGGTAAATATTATTTACTATCTTATAATCAATAACTATTTGAAAATTTTTGATTCGTGTCAGCTTTTCTATGCCAAGGCAAATCGATATTACTGCAATCCATAATGTAACATATAACAATAGATTTCTACGTCTCGCTTACTAATCCCTCAGCAATTGTGAAACCAAGCTTCAGAGTATTTAGCCTATTCAATTTTCGATTTATGTTAAATCTAATACATCACGCGGGTGCAATTAAATGCTCTAAGAATGTAAAATAGAAAGTTACTTGAATATTCTTAATATCAGGAATAGACAAATTGTAAATTTGATGTACTTTTAATTATTAAAGTCTCCACAAGCAATAAGTTATTCACGATTTAATACAAATACTGACAATGGTGCACAATTCTGAAACTACAAAAATTAGCATTAAAAATAAAAACCTAAAACGTTGCAGAGTCGTTATTACTTAATTTTTATTCCGATGCAACTTATATAAAAATAATTCATGCTGGGAGGTATATGCAAGCTTTTAGTCCTAAAATATGCATGCAAATGTGACGGGAAAATTTTGAAATATGCACAGAAACGTTTAAAATAAACAGAGTTTAATTATAAAAACATGTGTTTCGCAATGTTATTCACATCCTTTTAGTCTCAAGAGAAAGAGTTTATGTAAAAATGAAAAACAGATTGTCTATTGCAGCACATTTTATTAATAATCTGTTACAATAAGGACATCTAAATTCATATTAAAATTCCGTTAACATTTTCTGGGGAATGCCTTCTATCAGATAGTTTTATCATAACCGATATCATACTATCTTTAAACATCACATGATAAGACCTACGCATATATCTATATTTTGACACATTTAAGAGAAATGCATTCTGCGAAAGGCAGGTTCACAGAGAATATCTTTGTGATCACCATCCCATTTCATCATTTGCCCTTTTTTTATTTTGTTTATTTAAAGTCTCTTTTTAACAAGACAGGTCATCAGCGACCATTGCCCTTCTTTATTTAATTGATATCTCAATAAATATTACTTCGCCAGGTCTATCTGCTGAGCATCCATCTGTTTTTGTATACGCCTGATTTAATAATTAAGACACTTTATGATTTGCATAAATTTATAATTTTTACTTGAAAATGAATGTGTTCAAAATAACGTTTCCTAGAACCGAATCTAAAAGGGTACAAAATTGAACAAAAATATTAATATATCCACACTTATGTCGCAAAAATCTAAAACATGGAAGATATACATTGTATGCGCAAATTTAACTCCCCCAGATTCAATATTTTACGATGAAACAGAAGTTTCTTACAAAAACGAGCAGTAACAGCAAACATGCACTTGCATGTACTTGAAGCTTTAATTACCACAGAGGGCAATACGTTTCTTTTCCGTGCATATGATTAGCGCGCCAACTGCTTCGTGATCCGTGAAGGTGTGGGCGGTGCCTGCCGGAACGCCATGCTCATTATCACACTATTCCCTGGGCTGGCAGACGGGGTCGGGCGCAACCTGTCGCCTGGGCTGATCAGTGTAGGGTGGAGGTCGGTTGGGGGGGGAAGGGAAGGGGGGGGAAAATTTTGAAGAAGAGTGTAGGACGGTGGTAACAGCAAGGGCGGTTTTAAGACGTGGCAAGAGGGTAGGACGTGGATTGCGAGGACGGCGAGGGCGGAAGGAGTGGCATGGATGGTGTGGACGGCGTCAGAGGTGTGGATGGCATGAGATGGTGGGGGATGTGCACGGCGCGGGTGATGGTGGCGTAGACAGTATGGGCGGCGAGGGTTGTAGCGTCGTGGATACAAACACATGTCAACGAGCGGCCGCGTGACGTAGGCGAAACGTTTAGGCGTCCACGTGCTAGCCTTTGTTATAGAGAGAGTGGATGTGACGTTGGAGGAAAAGCCAGGAGGCGGCATGGAAGGGGTGCGGGCTACCTGCGCCTGGCGCGACGACGCTCCGATCTCTTTCGCTTCGAGTCTTCGAGGAGTGCGCATCTGGCCGGGAGCCGGACGGCGAATGTCTGGTTGGGTGCGGGCTGCGAGCGTGGCTGATACGGCCGATAATGTGTTTGCCGTAAGGACACGGAGACTCAAGGAAGAGTCCATGAGTAGGATGCGGCGCATCACAACATCGAATGTAAGGGATATTCGAGCGTAGTGGTGTGGTAGCCGCAACAACAGATTACTCTGAGGAGTGGGATCTTTTAAGTTAATTTAATTGTGTAAATAAGGTTGTTTCGGTGGTGGAACTTACTAAATAAACCAGCAATTATTTAACCCACTCTCGTCTGTGAATTATTGCAACTGCATGACGTCACAGGGTGATGTGCGTGGATTGGGTGGCGAGGATGACGCGACGCGACCGATGTGGAGAAGATCACCGCCATCTCCCGAGAAAAAACATGCTACACTAACGGGACTAATGACCAGAGCAGTTGACGGGCCCGGAAACATGAAAACATCAATCAATCAATGAAATATAAATAAAACGGTAAAGAATTATAAATACGTAGCTAGTAGTGCATTCTGTAGAATGACACAGACTTTCTCGTATTAGTTTTCTATTATTGGCCTGTGCTACTTTATCGGAAGTGCCTCATACTCTAGCCAGCTGCCATCTATCTCCGCCCAAAGTACATTTTCCGAAATTGTCTCAATTCTTCGTATTCCTAATATAGAACCTATATTCCAAATAGTAGAACCGAAATATTACTTCAAGAATATTAAAGAAAAAAACTGGACCTAAATGAGAATTTTCATTAAAAAATTGGAGCTGTTTTTAAGAAAATATCGTTTATGCGTTACTGAAAATGCGGAATTGAAGTTCTTTTTCACAGATAATTTTTGGGTTTTTTTTTTTAAAAAACAAACAAAATAATATACCAAAATGATGCCATAATAAACAGTGCAATTATCGCTACCCGTTGGAAAAGTTAGAAGAAAATATTTCGAGCTGTTTTTGATAAAATGGCGTTTGAGCTGACTCTTTGCATTTCTTTGCACAGTTTCAAGATGGCGGTCCGCACTGTGCGATGGCACACTAAAGATCAAAGGAGCCGCCCTCTACTTTCCTTTCTGTGTAGTATCTATTCTGTGGCAAAGTGGTATAGGGGGCGTAGATGACGTGAGCGATGGAGACAGTCGGGACGGGGAAGCGGCAGAGTAGACGATGAAAGTACTTTTTTTTCTTTTAATCAATACGGAGTAATTTGTTTTAGGAATCATATGATTTTAAATGTAACACACCTCACCGGAGATAGAAGGGCGACGTGGCAATGTTAGCAATGGGAAGACATGGAGATGTTGGCGACGTAGGCGTGGATGATTTAAACATCTCTTATACAATGTTGTGTAATATATTAGCTTGTAACAATGCACAATTCACCAAAATCATACATTGTAGAATACACGATTAATCTGCGAAATACTGTTACATCCTTTAGGATAGTATGTTCATGCTAGTCGTTAGTTATTTACATAAATGAAAACGCTATAACGCTATTGACACAAATGAAAAATATAATTTATTTTTCTCAAAGATTTCATTTCTCTTTAATGCATGCTTTCCTATTAAAAGAGAAAATTAAACATTTCACGAAAAAGTAATACTTGGATCACAAAAGGAATTAGAACATCGTGTAAAAATAAACGTACTCTCTACTTTATTTCTAAACGTCATGATGTATCTCAAGATTTCCTTATCTACTTTAAAAATACAAAACATTGTTACGAAAAGTCATAAGGCAGGCTAAAATCCTGAAAAACGATCAGGATATTTTGAACTCAAATAATAAAACAAAAGCAATGTGGAATATAATAAAAAATACTACCAAATCAACTAGAAAACCCGTAGAGAATGTTGTTTTAAAATATAACGATATAAATGTGAACGATCCGGCAACAGTGGCTAATCTCTTTAAACAATACTTTTCGAGAATTTCTGCCGATCTCACTAAGGGTCTTCAGGCACAAAAATTCAAAATAGTTAGACACTCGACTGTTTATTTCGTCTTCAGATTAAAAATTGCTGTTTGTAATAAAATGTAATAAAAGCATTTAAATAATAATTTGTACACAGTTAAAAGAGAAGATTTGGACAGCTTCTCTAAAGAAACAATGTTTACAAATAAATTTAGTCTCTCGCATGATTTTTCATTTTCATGAATTGCAACAACTAAATTAGGTTAAGGTTGATTTCGGCGGGATTGATTTTATTGCCACGCAGTTTGTGGTTGCGTATGGAAGACCTGCGGTTGCGATAAATTTCGCAGTAAATGTTCATCAATTACTCCTCAGAACGCCCGTTGCGGTGTGTTACATTTCATACCATATGATTCCTAAAAATACATTACTACGTATTGATTAAAAAAAAAAAGTACTTTCATCGTAAAACTATTTCAATAACTTAAAAACATCTATACCTGCGAAAAAACTATATCTGCGAAAGGTTTTCCATAAGGACATGTACTAATTGAAACTTCTTTTTTTTAAAATTTAAGCCGGTAATGGCCAATTTTTTCTCATTTTGAAGAACGGATATTTTGCTTTCATTTAAAGTTGTTTTTTTGGGGGGGGGGGTACGAACATACTACCTTAAGTGAACAATGAATTTGGGAGCCAAAATTCACCTAATTTTTCCAATTCTTTCACGCGGAAAATGAATAACATTCTGTAACTGTAAATTTACATATTTTACTTAGGAATGGAATGTTTAATTTACCATATAAATGCAATTGTCATTGGTCAAATGTTCAGGAAAATATTTACATATTTTTAAGTAGTTACAATGGGAATGCATTTGATGTATTTGCCAGATTTTACATATTGATGAAATTAATTTGAAAACACCGACGCTCGTTATTTTCTTGTTGAACCACGATGAATAAAGGATGTTGATCTACTGAACAGGAAATTTAAAAGCATTTAATTTAAACGAAAACAGTGAACACTGAAGAGGTCGTAAAACTACTTATGAACACTAAATACTTATAATGCGAGAAGTGATAACTTGTAAGTAAAAGATAATCAGGGACCCAAAAGACATTTAATAATAATTCTTTTCTCAGGAAATTGTCAACTTGTCAGAACGTTAGAATTTAATTCTATACTTACGTCGAAGTTCATATTTTGCTAGCACGCTCGAGCTGAACAGTTCTGACACAGTGATAAAGTTAATTCCGTCTACCAATTGCTTATGGGTTTTGACACAAGTTTACATTACGTGTTGGTGTGGTTACACGTTCCGCCTTACCAATCCGCTCATTCGATCTAACTAGATCATTCTGCAGAACGAGGATCCATAATTCTGAACTATAATTAGAGAATGCTGCTCTCGCAATTGTTATTGCTGGAATCTATGCGTCATTAGCTAGCTTCCAGCGACAGCGGTGGCAGAGAATATCAAACGCAAATACATTTAACAATCTACTTATACTGGGAGAACATCTCCATCCATATTCCTCAGGCTAGGTGGATATATTACTTCATTATTGTCACCGTCTGTGTCATCGAATGTCGTTATTATTGTAAGGAACAACGCGTATTTGGTTTAAATCTGCATTGCATATCCAGTCATATAAATCAGTTCAATTAAAATTCTTTTTAATCCCAATTCCATTACTTATTTTGACCTTTATAATTATTTAAAGGCTAGAAATAAGCCAAGATTTTTCTTTTGTCTGAAAATCGTGTCCATTATGAATGTGCGAATTAAAATAATATATGTATAATTAAGACAACGTAAAATGATAAATATAGTTGCCTTCACGTATTAAATGCAATAAAAATGCACATTATAATTTTTTGCAGTGATTGCGTTTTGAATTTCACTACATTAGGTAAAAGACCCTTTTTGAAGAAAAATATTTATTTTTCTAAATAGCGTATCAAATACCGTAATTCTCTTTGAGCGCAAAGTTATTTGCTGGAAGCTAAAACTTTTACTTCCCTAACACGTTCATTGGATCAGGTTGTTTGATGCTTAGTTCACGAGTAAATACTCTAGCGTTTATTGAATGTTTCTTTGATACTGAAAATTATTTTAAATAAGTAACTAACATCAATATGAGAAAACACAGAGTTAATATTTACTGTACTTCAAACGATGAGATAATATTTCTTCGAAACAAATATTGATCTTTTACAAATTCTGCCGAATCAATTTTGTCGAAGAACACAACCAGCCGACGTCGAAAACTCGTCGTAAATAAATTTATTTTCCCCAGTTCACCTTCTCATCAAGGCATGTGGTAGCAAAATATTGTAAACATAATTACTTTAAATTAATATTAGAAACTTGTTTTCAACGTAAAGGAATTTAAGGGAATTCAAGTGTTGAGAATCTTTCTTGAAAAACGGTTTTTCGGGAATGATGAAGAAAGTTTTTGGTTTAAAAATTGAAGTGCTTGTCTTTTGATAGTCATATGACACATTGTTTGGAAAAATAAGATAATGCTACTAACATTCTTCCCATAACGATCATTATATTTCATGAAAGTTTTGTGGTGATGGTATAACAAATGACTCGACAATTTCTTCCTTACTCTGTGAAGAGGAATGTCGGATTAAAACCTTATCTTCTTATTTCTCAGAATGAACTTAAAATAACATAAGACCCTCTAGAGCCAACTCCTTCAATTGCATTCTGCTAATATGTGTACACCGATACAAAATCAATAATATTTCAATGTACGTAATATACAAATGCACGTATTTGTGTATGTTTTTTCTTCAGTATATCCAGTGAGACTAAAATAAATAACAATCAACTCAGTTTATCATAATGCTGAATTGGCTGTCAATAGTTCTGTATTGGCAGCAACTAAATACCCGTCTAAATGACGGGTTTTCGTACTATTTGTAAATATCGTAGTTAAATTTCAGTCCATTTTAGATTAAAAGTGAACAATAAGATTAAATATTGAATGCCACAAAGAGCTGAATTTTCAAACCACACACGTCCCTGAAAATTTTAGATAAAAAGTGAGTTACCCATAAAAATGACGAGTAACATCCTCCGAATGTTAATGAACAGACAACAAATATAAAAAAGCAATTCACTTATAAATTATGGGTAGGGCAGTTGGTTTCGAGTATATAGTAGTATCCCATGGCATTTTAAAAGTAAGCGTAAATTATATATTTACAATTTTAAAACAAGGACGTTAACGTTAAAGGAAGGATAAGGATGTATTAGAATGGTCAACAGCATGTGGCTGCAGCACCTCTTTTTCACACGCAGGTGACAGTTTTTCTTGTCTCCGACGGTGGCACACGCGCTCCTGGCGGCGGTGCACGAAACTATTTGTCTTGACACGTCCCCTACATATTTTTACTTTGTATTTAATTTATATTATAATAAAATGAAACGAAACATTACCTAAGACGATAAATATAATCAATTATTGTACGTTTATTATTGTGGAGATCTTTGTGGAGATCTTACTCAAAAGAAAATTACAAAAAACAATGATTAATATTCGCTCAAAATCTTGCTATCTTTGTTCGACCTTTGGTCACGCCAAACGACAAAATGAAGACTGCTTTCGACATATCGACTACTACTCGCAGAACATGACTCAGTAATGAACAAATGGTGACACGCAAGTATCCGTTTATTCCATTTTATGATATTAATAATAATAATTGTTAAAGCTGGTTAATAAAAGTAAGTGACAACACTTCTAGAATTCACAACTTTTCATTTAAAGATAAAAAAGACGAAATCTCCAATGGCGAAAAAGCAAAGCACGAAACTCCTTTGAACCTACAACATCCTGACAAAAAGCTTCAGTTTTTTATGTATATCTATTATTTAACCCAAATGTCTCGTTTACCTTAATTGCATTCCAACAACAAAGATCGCACAGTTCCCGTCGGGTCGTAGAGTTTAAACGAACGCGGAGAGCTCGTTTCTATTGGCGCAGGCGCGCCCTCGCCACCCAGCAAAGAGAAGGCAGCTGCGCGCACTCAAAATGGCAATCGTTTAGCGCGCTCCGTACACCCCGTTCCCTCGCGTACTGGCGCCCTTCGGTGCAGAGCCCTAGCGCTTATTCACTTCGCTCCCTCCCTCCCCCCTCTCTCTCTCTCTCTCTCTCCCCTCTCTCTCTCTCCCTCTCTCTCTCCCCTCTCTCTCCCCTCTCTCTCTCCTCTCTCTCTCTCCTCTCTCTCGCTCTTTCGCTCTCTCTCGCTCTTTCACTCTCTCTCTGCTCCTCTTTAGCTCTCTCTCTCTCTCTCGCGCCCTCTTTAGCTCTCTCTCTCGCGCGCCTCTTTCGATCTCTCTCTCCGCTCGATCTCTCGATCTCTCGCTCGATCTCGCTTGATCTCTCCTCGCTCTCTCGCACCTTCTCTCACTCTCGCACGCCCCTCGCGCTCGCACGCCTCTCGCCTCGCACTTCTCTCGCACGCTCTCTCGCACGCTCTCTCGCACGCTCTCTCGCACGCTCTCTCGCGCTCTGACGCTCTCTCTCTCTCGTCAGCTGCATAGCCGACTGGCTGGCTGGCGTGCGTTCACTGTCGAGTGGCCTCTTCACGCGAGTGGAAGCCTGTCAAAGCGTGTGCTCTTAGCCTTCGCGTCGCTTTATTAAATATAGAATTAAATTAACATTACATTTTATTATTAAAGTTAATGGCGCTTCTTCATGGTCAATAGAAAGCTCGGAATGATCTCATTTGCACCACAGGGTGAATAGTTTTGTGATAAACTCTTATGTATTTGGCATTTTAGGGTCAGATTAATCCGTCTGTTGCTTAGGTAGTAGTATTCTCAGGCCTGGACGTGGAGAGAAGGAAAACATGTGGTGAGTATGTCGCAATCTCATCATCGTATTTAGCTCTTATAGGCTTACCGGCGCTTTCTTTCGTCACACAGTTGTATAAACTGCTGATATTTGTACTAGAAAGCTTCAGTTTTGGTTTTGCTCCGACAGGGAATCGAACCCGGGACCACCTCATAGAAAGCTACCCGACTGTCCATGAGCCACCCATAGGGGACTACGATAAAGATCTCGTACTTTATCCATTAGGGAAAGGTAATTCACTCGCTTCTAACGTCGATCATGTGGTCATACCTTCCTCTCATAGATAAAGTATCTCTTGATTACCTTGTATAATTATTATGCGTTTACCATCATCATTTCAGGGGTTAGAAGAGTCTACTGTTCCGTCATCATTATTCGTTTATTATTATAAATTTTCCATTGTTACAAAAACGTGGCAAATCAACGTGCTAACACCCGAACCGAAAAGAATGCACAAATTCCATCAAGTCATAGAGCTTAAACGAGCACTGAGTGCTTCTGTCCATTTCTCGGCGCCTGACAAAGAGAAAGCAGCTGCGCGCATTCAAAATGGCAGTCGTTTAGCGCCCTTCGTACGCCGTGTATTGCTCGGGCAAGTTTTCTTGATACACGAGCTCCCTAGTCCTCATCCAACGCTTAATAGCACGGCCCGTAGGTACTTAGGTTCGACTCGGAACGGCACGTACCGTTTGGTGGCAAGTTTTGGCGCGTTGAGTTCATACCCACAGTTGGTATGCTTGTTTAAGTCGTGACGTAGCCACAGCCTTCCTCTACCCGCGCCCCCGCTGTGGAATGTCAAGACAATTTGCACGTGTAGTACTGGCGGCCTTCGCCGCAGAGTTATTATTATAAATTTCATCGCAGTTTATTATTATAAATTGTCCTTTGTTACCCAAACCCCTGAAACCAACGTCTCAACTCCCAAATCGAAAAAAATCGCACAATTCCCGTCGGGTCAAAGAGTTTAAACGAGCACTGAGCGCTTCTGTCCATTTCTCGACACCTGGCAAAGAGAAGGCAGCGCGCATTCGAAATGGCAGTCGTTTAGTGCGCTCCGTACGCCGTGTATTGCTCGCGAAAGTTTTCTTGATACACGAGCTCCCTAGTCCTCATCCAGCGCTTAATAGCACGGCCCGTTCAGGTACTTAGGTTCGACTCGGAACGGCACGTACCGTTTGGTGGCAAGTTTTGGCGCGTTGAGTTCATACCCACAGTTGGTATGCTTGTTTAAGTCGTGACGTAGCCACAGCCTTCCTCTACCCGCGCCCCCCGCTGTGGAATATCAAGACAATTTGCACGTGTAGTACTGGCGGCCTTCGCCGCAGAGTTATTATTATAAATTTCGCCGCAGTTTATTATTATAAATTTTCCTTTCTTACCCAAACCCCTCAAACCAACGTCTCAACTCCCGAACCGAAAAAAATCGCACAATTGCCGTCGGGTCAAAAAGCTTAAACCAGCACGAGTCTCAAGTCCCGAACCGAAAAAATCGCGCAATTCCCGTCGGGTCAAAGAACTTAAACGAGCACGAGTCTCAACTCCCGAACCGAAACAAATCGTACAATTCCCGTCGGGTCGAAGAGCTAAACGAGCACGAGTCTCAACTCCCGAACCGAAAAAAATCGCACAATTGCCGTCGGGTCAAAAAGCTTAAACCAGCACGAGTCTCAAGTCCCGAACCGAAAAAAATCGCGCAATTCCCGGCCCGAGCAACCAAAAACCGCGCGTCTCCACTACCGACAAATCCCGAACCGCGGGTCAAAGAATTTAAACGAGCAGTGAGCGCTTCTGTCCATTTCTCGGCGCCTGGCAAAGAGAAGGCAGCTGCGCGCATTCAAAATGGCAGTCGTTTAGCGCGCCCTTCGTACGCCGTGTATTGCTCGGGCAAGTTTTCTTGATACACGAGCTCCCTAGTCCTCATCCAACGCTTAATAGCACGGCCCGCTGAGGTACTTAGGTTCGACTCGGAACAGCACGTACCAATTTACAATGCTGGCAACAACCGCTTCGTACTTTCGAAACATTCGTAACATTTCTGGTGGCACGCTTTGGCGCGTTCAGTTAATACCCACAGTTGGTGCGCCTGTTTAAGTCGTGACGTAGCCAGAGCCTTCTTCTCCCCGCGCCCTCCGCTGTGGAATGTCAAGACAATTTGCACGTGTAGTACTGGCGGCCTTCGCCGCAGAGTTATTATTATAAATTTCGCCGCAGTTTATTATTATAAATTTCTCTTTCTTTCTCTCTCTCTGTCGGTCTCAATCCCAACCGAAAAAAATCGCCAATTCCGTCGGGTCAAAATTAAACAGCAGCTTCTGTCCATTTCTCGGCGCCTGGCAAAGAGAAGGCAGCTGCGCGCGTTCGAAATGGCAGTCGTTTAGCGCGCCGCAGAGCCGCCGCGTGGCAGGGTCGCGCTCTCTCTCTCTCTCTCTCTCTCTCTCTCTCGGCGGCGTGGCCGAGCGGGCGGCGCGCGCGTCCTGTCGAGTAGCTCGCATTCACGGCGCGAGTGGACGTCCGTCAAAGCGAAATGAGCTCTGACTCTCCGGATCGCTTCGCGCAGAAATGCGCCCACAGCGATAATGCGATTGCCGGAAATGTTGCGAATTTCGAGGTTCAACTATTCAGTGGGGAGAAATGCTCAAAGTTAATCAGGCTGTGCAATGCAAAGCTTTCATGTAAAACACGTTCTTTCAATTCCCGTTGCATGGCGCGGATCCCGGTATCAAAAGAAAGGTGCGCATAAAGGCATAAAGAGCGATACAAAACATGTGCAAATCTAAAGCGTTTCGACATATCTATCAAATAGCTGCAAATAACAGATTATTATTATTATTATTATAAACATTTTGTATTCAGAGGTATTTGTGGTACGCACTATTTAAACGAGCATATGTATAGACATTATTTACACGAGTCAGTATACACAGAAGAAGATTTTTCTCAACAATATTATGGAACATAAAGACAAAAATAAACTATTTACTACTTTATAAATGAAACATGAAAGTCTTTATTTTTGGAATAGTTTGCAGTACTGATAATACAAGTTATATATTTATCATTGTAGGAGAACAACATATTAGCTCTCTGCTCAGGAATATTCATAGAGTATAAAATAGTAACAAAACAGTACTACGAATTATCAATTATTAACGTCATTGGGCGGTTAAACAGAAAATGACAATCGCGTCTGTTGTTTCAGGTTGTAAATTTCGAAATATAAACTTCTTATAATAAACATATAAACATGACATATCATTTTTGAAACTCATAGGCCATCTTTAGCAAAACTTCATTAGTTGACTGCTCTTAACGTACAGCGGAACGTAAAGCCCTTGAATTACCGCCCACCGTTAAGAGTGACTTTTCGCTCCGTACACGTTTTGACTGTTCTTAACGTACGGTGGACTGTAAAGCACATTAAATAAGCAATACAGCCCTAAAGAGGACCGCGATATGTCGGTCGAAACATCGGCACCCCAGCCTTCGACGCGACGTCACCCGGACAGCCCAGATCATATTAAATAACCCCGGCCTTTAAGAGTGACTTTTCGCTCCTCTATTTGATTGTGTTAAGTCGATATAAGAGAACAGTATAAAAAAAAACTGCCACACTTGTTGAAAACTATCCGAAAAAGAAAAGCCCGATGCAACCCTCCGTACATTTTTGACTGTTCTTAACGTACGGCGGACTGTAAAGCACATTAAATAACCCCGGCCTTAAGAGTGGCTTTTGCTCCTCTATTTGATTGTGTTAAGTCAATATAACAGAACAGTACAAAAAAAACTGCCACACTCGTTGAAAACTATCCGAAAAAGAAACGCCCGATGCACGCGTCCGAATCGCGAGGTCGTAAACTGATTTCGTTTCCCCATTCGATCGGCGATAACTCGCCCGGGCCATTTTTCCCGGGGCGCCGTAATCCCGGTGTATGCGGCGCGACGGTTGTCCTCGCGCTCGTTAACACCCGTCGCGCTCGCTTAACGAGCGTGCTCCGACACGCGTGCGCGTGCGCGGGCGAGCACGCGGCGACTCCTCGCTGGCAATGCCCCCACCGCTGAACGACACGGGCGGCAAGCGAGGAAGCGGTGTCAAGTTAATTTCAGTGCTCCCACGGGAAGGATGACAGCTCGGGCTTTGAAGGGGAAGCGAAAGCAACGGCAGTTATCTGGTGACGGTATTATGATGTGGGGTATATGATTGACAGTGCTGTTGGATCCCTGGTATGACCCAGAGGCTCTTGGTATTTATGGTGTGTTTTATTGAATCGTTTGTATCTGCTATTATGGTTGTTCTCTGGTGACCTCACTGGGAGATATTAGGCCTACAAAATGCTTGACGAGTTAAAAAATATAGTTTTATATGTTATAACAGCGTAACGAATTTTAATAGAGAGTTTCGGGAATGGTTTCAGGAAGGAGATGTTTAGATTCATGTTAAGTGTAGCTCTTCCCCCTCCGTCTTTTATGATCTAAAGCTGTTACTGTTGATGTCAAAGATCTGGTCTAAATATTTACAATGAATTAGGTTTTGCTTATTTAACTTTGTACTATAAATGCCTTGCGCATATTATCATGTTTTTTTTACAAATTTGGAAGATATTAATTTTATTTTTAAAATAGGTATGCCCTTCAGATTTACATACACTATTACAGTATCTCTAAATTGGTTATTTACGCATGCATATACGCTTGTGTATAATTGAACGTAAGTTTAATATTAGAACGTAAGTTAAAAATACATGTCTTTTCATCGTTTTAGACAACTTAGAAGGACCCTGTCAGCGTTGCACAAAACGCTTGTAAGAAGAGACATTAAATTATAATATATATAGCCATAAATACGTGCAGTGTATACAAATATAATATAAGAAATGTTACTTTCAAGGCACATGAATCATTCATTATGAGTATTAACATGAAGCACACTTTAAGACAGGAATAGAAATTTGACATCCTTTAAAACTGTCTCGTACCCTCAATTGAAAATATAAAAAAAAACTTGAACTCGTCTGTAAACAACGGGCGGCAGCGGTCAGGTACTTCCAGAAGTACACTAGCTCTTCAACACGTCCAGAATTCTCAGCGACAGAACTTTCCTGTGAAGGGAGACAGCACGGGTGTATTACGCATCCGGCTCAAAAGCGGCTAGACGTTATTGCTCAAATTCATGGCGAAGGAAGAGTTCACGCCACACTGATGAAAGAGAATCCTTAATAACGTAACGCAGCACGTCGCGTTTTCCGGAGATATTTCCTCTCACTCTCGTTTTTTACATCGAGATCCGCCGTGTCATGATCTCCAGTTTATGAGAACGCTAAGGTTGCGTAGCAACCGGAGACTCAAATCTCCCTGGCGCAGTGGTAATACTCGAATCGAATTGTAACGTTATTTGGTCTTCTATGAATACATCCCTAATACTGCCGGGAATAAAGATCAATCGCTCGTAAAATTGTGCCAATTTCCTACCAGAATAGTATCGAATTAACGGCCAGAAATAACAGCACAGTTCTGCACCGTTCGTTTTGTAAGCGTCCCAAATTATCTTCCCACAACATAATGAAAATCATGTTTTTTTGTGAACTTCTACTAACGCCCTATTTAATTTTATGTTACATAATATATTTTCATCCAATTTTGGGTTAATATACTCAGTGAAGACTGAATCAACTCATAAAATGTTCCTGCAAAAATCTGGAGAAATTAAGCAAGAAAATCCTGCTAGAGTTTGTTACAAATTACATTATCAAATTTACACATAAAAAAATAATATGTAGAAATCCTCTGAAGTAAAAAGATCTCACTACAATAATTTCTTATTTTTCATTTTTTTCTTGGCAGTTGAAAACAGAGGTAGAAGGAAGTCCCAAGATAATTTCGTTTTCTTTAATATTGGTCACAGATCGAAAAATAAGAAAAACTCTGAAAAACCAAAGGAAAAATCACTTTGTCTCTAGTGTCACTGTCGCCGGTAGTGGAAAATAAATTTGTCAATTTACGAATCATCTAACATAGTAAGGAAGAACTACCAAGCAGCTTTTTGTTTCATATTTTAAGGGATTTCAGAGAATCACTTTAAGAAAAATTTCCTTCTCGATAAATATCACAGCTAGCTTATTTTTTCATTACTATGATTTAAGATAATTTAGGAAGTTGGATTCGAACAATTTTCACAGGATGAAACTATTTTTTGCTCACTATACCTATCGAAATATTAGAAAGAATCAGAGTAATATTCTCAACACGAAATTTCGAATCTCTTGCAGGTTTTTTTCTACTACTACCACCATCACCTTCAACACGTTTCGTGGTGGTATTGTCATGGTAATAGCGACGCAGCGGGACGGAAGTGAGTCGGCGATATGAAATTTCTCCGCGAGCGCCGTGAAAGGACGACTGAGAGAGTCGCCCGTTGCAATGGTAACGGGTTGAAATGTGGTGGAAGTGGTGAATCCTGGCGTCAAATTCGTTAGCCGAAAAAGTTGCAGTAATTTGAAAGTGAAGACGGTCGCGGAGACGGTTCGTGGAAACGGTTCGTGGAAACGGTTCGTGGAAACGGTTCGTGGAAACGGTTCGTGGAAACGGTTCGTGGAAACGGTTCGTGGAAACGGTTCGTGGAAACGGTTCGTGGAAACGGTTCGTGGAAACGGTTCGTGGAAACGGTTCGTGGAAACGGTTCGTGGAAACGGTTCGTGGAAACGGTTCGTGGAAACGGTTCGTGGAAACGGTTCGTGGAAACGGTTCGTGGAAACGGTTCGTGGAAACGGTTCGTGGAAACGGTTCGTGGAAACGGTTCGTGGAAACGGTTCGTGGAAACGGTTCGTGGAAACGGTTCGTGGAAACGGTTCGTGGAAACGGTTCGTGGAAACGGTTCGTTGAAACGGTTCGTGGAAACGGTTCGTGGAAACGGTTCGTGGAAACGGTTCGTGAAACGGTTCGTTGAAACGGTTCGTTGAAACGGTTCGTGGAGACGGTTCGTGGAGAGGTTGAGACGGTTGCAGACATTCGTGGTACAAATATGGTGGTATTGGCGGCGACAGAGGTGGCGATGGTGGTTTGAGATAGCTGGTGATAATAATATCGATACTGGACCTGGAGGCTTGATACGTTATTGGTAGCAGCAATGTGACGACGAGGGTGTTAGAAGCAGTAAAGGAGAGGGAGGAGGCGAGCTGGTAATGATATTGCCAGCGGAATTAAATGCTCTTAATTGAAGTAGTGAGGGCTATGATATTGTAAGTATGAAAAAACTATTGATATTAGGAAAAGTTAGGAATGGAGAAAAAAGTTAAACCAAACAAGAGGGGCTCTAAAAAGTGAATCGAGAAGAAGAAATGGCCAAAGCAGAAGTGGCGAGTATCTGGGTATGTTATGGCAGGAGTGAAGAAACAATAATTTGTTATACGCCGAAAATTCGACAAGCGACAATGTAAGCGGATGAAAGATACACTAAACATGTGAGGAACCAAAGAGCAAAGATGAGAACGGAGGAAAGAAACGGATATCACTTGCTTAAACGGTCATTAAGACATTAACGGTCTCGTCAATGCCAGTTCGTTCGATGCCCGTTTGAGAATGAACCAAGCAACATCCTTTCAGCTTTCTCCGAACTTTTCTGACTTGCCTATTTAGCGCAAAATCTGAATTGTGAACCAAACGCTGCACATGAACGGCTCATTCCCTAGTTCCTGCATTTCCGCCAGTAACATGGTATGACGCAATGTTTCTATAATAACATGGATGTTTTGAAAATATTGATTGCCCAACTCTAGGCGTCAGTTGACCATTTAGTAGTCTCAGGAAGCTACTCGGCGCCCATGACCAGAAGCCATCCCCGCGAGAGCAGATTTCACATATCTCTAACGTCTTAACCCTTCGACCCTCTTTTTCAAACACTTACGGGGACTGTTTGGGCCCTTTTTTACCCCAAACGTTTTACACAATAATTTACAATTATTTGCTCCAGGAATGGTATTTGGAATTATTAATTGAAAAAATGATGCTATTTATTTGCTTTATTTACTATATTGCACTAAATAACAAAGAATAATGTTATTTTCAGAAGAAAAAAAAACGTCTGGCATGTCCTCATTACTACACATAGGTATCTATCTTATCAGCAGGAGAATGTTCGAAACAGGGCTACCAAATTACAAAAACAAATACACCAAATTATCATTCAAAAACCGCAACATAATATTACAAAACCGATATGAATACGTTTTTAGACTTTTTCTATTAATTTAGATATCAAATGTGGCATTTTTGACACCAACCACATAAAAATCAAATTATTTCCAACAAAGAAACAAACTAAGAAAAATATAAAGTTTACTACACATGTAAAACCGGACGTAAATAGCACATCTAAAAGGAGAAGTTCATATGAATAATTTGGAGAATAATGCGAAACATTAATTGTCCCTGGGGTCCAAAAAGTCCCCAAATCTCTCCAAGAGTCTAAGAGTTAATGTCGTTTTCTTCGTGGTTCATTAAGAGAGAGTATTGTAGTTGAGATATCATGGCCGAAACAGGAATACGAAAATAGCTAAGGTAGATGATGGAATCTATTACCACGGCAGGTAAAACACTGATATATTACATAACAAATTAAAACGTTATGCTCAATATCCTAGCTCACTCTATATTTTTAGCAAAATGGATTTGAGAAATAGAAAATATTGTTGTGACTGCCCGCGCGCATTCGCAAGTCCCGCCACCGAGCCACGTAATGGCAGGAGGCGCGCGGGCCGTCACGCCAGAATGGGCGGGCAGAGACTCGCCGCCGTCCTCGGCGGCGGGCCCAGCCAGCGAGCCGCGGCCCCAAGGGGGTATTTAGCGGGCCCCCTCGCAGCAAGCAGCAAGAGTCGGGATCCAGTCAGTGAGGAGGCAAACAGGAGGAGCGCGCACGGGAGCAGCGAGAGGCAGTGGCGGTAGACCTACCGCCCCTCTCTTTTTCTACGCCGTATGGAGACGGCGTGACGCCCGGCCTAGTGGAGGCGCGGGCCCGGAGCCTGAGGCACTTGGATCGCCGCAGCGGCTGTACCCATGACTGGACGTCAACCGAGAAGGCAAACCGGGGGGGGATATTGTATCAAGAGAATCTGCCTTGTACATCACAATTTGTTTTACAAGCACCGTGTATTGTGGATATAACAAATATAATATGAAATATTAGGGATAATAGGCCAGGATAATATCATTTTTCAAAACATTTTTTTTTTCAAAATGAATTCTAAATATTGTTACATTTATAATATAATTTGAATTATTTTCTATTATAATTTGAATAAAATTTGTGACACGTCCCTTGTACATCATTTAAATGTTTAAATTCAGCGATAATTGTGTTCATCTAAGAATTAATATCTATTACACATGTGAATGCGAGCATATTCTCGCATTGCACTAGCAATTGTATTTGATAAACGACCTCCCTCAAAACACTTTTTTCCGAAACCTTGTTTATCAGAATTGTACTTTGTAAGTCGAACAAAGCAACTCAAATTAATGTGTTTTTCTATCGCTGTGTTATAATATTTTAGTTATACAAGAGAGCTCGCGGAAAGCACGTGCAATTTTAAGTGCAACAAGTCCGCTCTGGAACCTTTTTACCCCATTTGAACCGGTGATATTTTTTCATTCGGTGGAGATGTTCGAACCTACCAAATTATTTATTTTCTAACGCAGATCAATTTCATATCGGCATCTCCATTTCGAACAAACACTAACACATAAACCTGCTGGCCGAAATGGGCTCCCGCTTCGAACTTCCAAGTTCTCCTTTTTCACTCGAACCTGGAAATGACGGACCTGGCAGTAATTCCCATCCCAGTAATGTTTGCCCAACCCCGCTCAATGCAGAACCATATAACAGCACAAGGTCTGTATACCATCGAAATATATCCATATAGTTAATTCCAAACCTTTGTTAGTGACAGTAATCTTCGTGGGGGGGGGGAGTCACGCCAAAGCGCGGGAGGGGGGAGAGTGCGCCTATCGGTTTTGATTTACCAACGGGAAAATTACTCTCCATTACAAAATATTCAGCGTCATCGCTATAAATTGCGCGGTCGGCGAAGTTCAATAAAGCAAAGTACACCGCGACAAGGTCCGCTCGTATTTCATGTGCAATTGACGCTCGCAACGTAGCCCAGATCGCCCACGCCGCCCGCGTCGCCCTGCCCCACCTCGCCCCCCCTCCCCCCGCCTCGCACCGCCCGTGCTTTCGCGGGCAAGGAGAGGTTATATATTTAGCATTTCAACATAAACGTCTCCATATTTCCACGACCCATTCGAAACGCGAGCTCATATTTTTCACTGCATCCCCCTCCTCCACTCCCGACCTCGCCCGGGTGGGGAGTTTTAGGTCCTTCGCCCCCCCCCTCACCCCACCCCACCGCCTCTCCCGCAGTCAGAAGGGAAAGGGCCTTTCCGCAAAAGTTAGGGCGCTGTCGGAGTACTTAAGCATATATCACGGTAGGGGTGCGGGCGGGGGGTGGGTGTACGCCCTGGTCGGTGGCATGCAAGGGTTCCATTATGCGAGGCTCAAATGACACTCTCCGCCGGGTTAATTACAGTTGAGCTAAACTCAAAGAAGAAAAGTATCTGCAGATATGAAGTTTCGCGCTGCGAATGAGAACGGAGATAGAAAAGCGGGCGAGCGCGCGGTGTAGGGCTGCGCTGGGGCTGTTCAAATACGCGGGACGTCCATCTGCAGGCCGGCCTGCCTCGCGCCCGGGGAAGATCCACAGCCCTCCATCTTTGTCTCGGGTGGAAGGGCTGGGGGCGTGTTTGACTTGGAATTCCAACCCGTTCTGTAGGGGCAGCGCGGCGGCGGCGTAAAGAAGCAAGTCTGGACACGAGACGGCGCAGAGAAATTCGTCTTGCAAAGTAAGTTTCGAATCCCGAGGAGAAAGAAACGAAGTGAAATAAAAATTTTCTTTAATGGTGTTACAAGTTGGACATAAATCATCTGTGTCTTGTATTCTCTTCGAATACTTGTAGGTGCGAGTAATAAGCATTTTGTTCGTATTTCATGTCTCGGCCTTTACATTTAACATTTACATGCTAAAAAAATGTGATCTGGCGACATTTTAGTATAACAAACTACAAAAAATTTTCAACTTCACCAATTTTCCAAAATTTTATATTAGGTCAAAACTATTTTCCTCATCTTCGAATCCGATCACGTTTTCCTTGATAGTTTTAAGATTATTTTGTTCTCCATAATTTGAAAACGGTTTCGTTTTTATATTAACACATTTCATAATTGATTTTTAATAACTTCGTTAAACATAGTGATTGCACTTCAGTAAATTATTGGTAACAGTTTAGCTGACAATTAAATGATGGCATCTTGCCTCTACATTCTATTTTACATTTACATCCAACTCCCTGAAAATTCGTAATACAATTGAGCAGAGAACAAATAATTATTTATTAAAAAAAGTATGACAAACTAGAATTAAATTTTCATGAAAACAAAAGAAGAATATAATTGCTGTGTTGCCATTCATATATTTGACAAAACAATCACAATTCGTTTTCATAAATTAAGTATAAATCATAGATGTGTATGGACTCTGACCACGGTTATTCATTTCCAATCACTGAAGCAATGAAATTCTGAAAACCCCGTCTGCATGGTTGTAAACGTTTACACAATTCGTGACGATAGTTTTCTCATTCAACAAATTTAAGAGTTCGGTAACGAGGTTTATAGATGTTTTCTCAGTAAACATTTGCAAACGAAAATATAACACGCTGGACAGGAATTCTGAGATTGAAAAAAATAACCGTAGAAAATAAGAATAATCTTGTCAGAGCTCGTGTCCACATACTTCTCTATGTACACAGTCATTCTCGTGGGAACAAAAACAGTGCACAAGCAGGAGTTTCGAGATTTCGGGATTTATCATCTGTCTGAGCGGTATCAAATTCAAAGAAACTCTGTTGCTACTGCTACCACTGCCTGTATCATTATTACCATTTATTATCATCGTTATGAATATAATAATAATAATAATAATAATAATAATTTATTATTATTATTATTATTATTATTATTACACCATCAATAAAAAAAACTAAATTATCGTTTAGAAAGTGACTGGTTCTTTTCTGTACTAAACTGGGATAAACACAGTGTAGGTACTAGTGCATTACGGCCATCAGTTTTAATCTCCACATCGCATTCAACACCTGATTTTCATGACCGTCACTCCACGTGCACTTGGGTGCTATTAGGGTCGAACTGACAATAGACCGCAAAGGAATAAAAGCAAATAGTCCCTTGCGGCGCGCACATCATTAATAGCTACGCCGCCCGCCACTTGAAGCGCGGAATTCAATTCCCGCGCGTCAAAGCGCCGCTGCGCGCAGCGTGCGACGCGGAGCGATTGGCGGACGCGGCATGGAAGGGCTCGGGGACGGGAGGCTGAACGGGAGAAGAGGCGAACGAGTAACGAGTGGAGAAGTGAAGGAAGGGCTCGGGGACGGGAGGCTGAACAGGAGAAGGGGCGAACGAGTAAACGAGGGGAGAAGTGAAGGAAGGGGCCGGTGGACGGGAGGACAAGTGGATAAATGGGTAAGTGGACGGCCAGGTGGGTTAAACGTGCGGGCGGTCGTGCGGGCGGTCGAGCGGGCGGTCGAGCGGGCGGTCGAGCGGGCGGTTGAGCGGGCGGTCGAGCGGGCGGTCGTGCGGGCGGTCGAGCGGGCGGTCGAGCGGGCGGTCGAGCGGGCGGTCGGGGGGGTGGCGGGGTCGGGCGGTCGAGCGGGCGGTCGAGCGGGCGGTCGAGCGGGCGGTCGAGCGGGCGGTCGAGCGGGCGGTCGAGCGGGCGGTCCCGGAGGGTTAGAGTTTAGGCGGCTCCACACATTCGTTATTCGGCGTACACCGAGCAACCTCTCGTCGAATCCCGAGTAGTGTGGATGAGTTGCTTGCTATTTGCCGCGTGACGAACATTCGGGGTTCGCCCTACCCACCGCGTGTCGATCTTCTGGACACATCAAAGAGAGCGAACATTCGTCAAACACGTCAGCTGCTCGTGATTGGGCGAGAACTTGCTCGCTGCTCGGGAATGCCGAATGTGTGGAGCCGTCTTTTGGATGGGTGGATGGTTGGGTGGAGGGGTAACCGGATGAGCGAGCTGCCGAGTGGGTGGTCGGATGAAGAAGTGGACGAGACGACTAGCAGATGGATGGCGGGTGAGCCGGCTGGCAGGTTGGTGAATGTGTGGATAGTTGGACTAGGTGACAGCTGAACTAGTGGTACGGGGGACTGGTGGACGTATTGACGGACGGAGGAGCAGATGGACTTTTCGACGGTGGGACGGGCCGGGAGCGGTAGCTCAGTGCATCAACTAATGTCACTGCAGCGCCTCTGACAGGGAGGCCCTAGGTTCGAGTCCTGACGGCGGCAGGATTTTCGACACTATCTTTTCAGCTCGGTCGAATTCAGTTGCTGTCTGGAGGAGAATTCTAGCTGCCGGATGCTCTGATCGGTAGTTTTCCGTGGTTTATCCGATCAACACCAGGCGAATGCCGGAGCAGTACCCTACCAAAAGAGCCACGGACCGCGCGCGATCTGTCCTTCCTCTTCCTTGTCCTATCCTCTCCCCTTACACACATACACGCGCACACACACACACACACACACACACACACATTTACGCTAACATGCACCACACTTCCACATATTCCGGGAGACCGGTCGTGAGCTTAGAACTTGTCCCAGCTGGGGCGGTGCCCCGCTGGTGGGAGAGTCCTGGTTAGGGGGAAACCCCACTAGCCGACGGTAGGTCGGCGCCGGATCTCGCAATCCGGCGGGGAAAGATCACCGCCATCTCTGGAAAAAAACAGGCACTACACTAACGGGACTAATGACCGAAGCAGTTAACGCGCCCAGAAACACGAAAAAATCAAATCAATCAAACGGTGGGACGGGTGAAGAGGTGAGGGAGCGGGTGGGGGGACGTGTAAACGGGGAAATGGTGTAAGGATTGACGGAGGGACGAGTAGACAAATGATCATCCGGATAGTTGTACAGTTGATCATGGGAGGGGCGGTTGCTGGGACGTGAAGATGGAAGCACTGTTGGACAGATATACGGTTGGATGGGTAGAAAGGTCAGCGGACGGGCGAGTGGTTGGAAGAGTGTGTGAATCGACGCATTTTTGGACTGATAGACGGCCAGACGAGAAACGGACGGACGGTTTGACAACTGGATCGTCATCGTGGTCGTGAGGATACGTCGAAGGACAGATGGACGAGTAGACTGGTGGCCAGGTGGACGGACGAGTGCACGCATGCGTGACGCACAGCAGCAACTTGGTCGTAGTTCACCGTCCAGCTGGACTTTGAAGTCACGTTCGCTTGCTTGTATTTCCAAAGCAGCGTTTCCGTGTGAGCATTCGCTGACCATCACAAATGTAGCTTCACCATCTGAGCACGATTTCTTGAGCTGTGCGGGAAATGTAGTCATGCAAATAAATGTTTTCCATGTTCTCGTAGAAGTAAGTCCATTCCATTGCAAAGGGTATGGTAAGGGATAATTGCCAAACTTTGCCTTTGTAAATAGCTTTTATTGCAGGGAAGCGAATATTTTCTTACACGTTCTTGCGAAAAACGCTCGATACTTATATGCATATCAAGCTCAATAATTAATACAAGTTAGAACTGAGATTCCAGAGATCAAGAAACCGTGCGCATATTGGATTTTCCCCCATAGTACGTCCCATTTTTAATTGTTGTCGAGATTAAATAAAGAAATAAACCACGCCGACCTGGGAAGCCCAGATAGTAAAACGGAGACGCTGCATGTCCCCACTTCAGATAGTTTAAAGTCACTATGGGGCATTTGGGTGTGTAGGTACTACCCTGTGTGGGTCTAACAATCAAATACCGACCTTAGGAATGGAAACCAGTGGAAGGATGATGATTCTTCATCAAATTGACAAAGGACAAAACATACTGAGGGCGGGGGTTGGTTGGTTGGTTGGTTTATTCCTGTTTCCGGGCGCGTCAACTGAGTTGGTCATTAGTCCTGTTAGTGTAGTACATGTTTGTTGTCGGGAGATGGCGGTGATCTTCCCCCCCCCGCTGGATGGCGAGATCCGCCGCCGACCTACCGTCGGCAAGTCGGGTTTCCCCCTAACCAGGACTCTCCCATCAGCGAGGCACCGCTCCAGTCGGGACAACTTCTAAGCTCCCGACTGGCCTCCCGGAATATGTGGTAGTGTAGTGCGTGTTAGTGTAAGTGTGTGTGTAGGGGAGAGAATAATACAAGGAAGGGGAAGGACAGATTGCGCGCGGTCCGTGGCTCGTTTGTTAGGGTACTGCTCCGGCATTCGCCTGGTGTTGATCGGAGAAACCACGGAAAACTACCGATCATAGCAGTCGGCCTCTAGAATTCTCCTCCAGACAGCGACTGAATTCGACCTAGCTGAAAAGCTAATGTCGAAAATCCTGCCGCCGTCAAGACTCGAACCTAGGACCTCCCGGTCAGAGGCGCTGTAGTGACATCAGTTGATGCACAGAGCTACCGCTCCCGGCATGATTCTTCATCAAAGTGACAAAGGACAGTAACATACTGAGGGCGGGAGTCATCGGTAAATTTCAGACAGAAATATACCGACCCTAAGGTCTACGATGATGATGATGATGCTGTATTCTCAGTCGCTTCGTATTCTGTCTGCCCTACGCAGCTTTGCGAACAATCGGTCGTCAACCGGCGGCTTGCTCTGTGGTGGCGGCGTCTGTGCGCCCGGCGACCGAACGATGCGGAGACTGGTGGCGAAGAGACACGCAGAAAGCAGCCGTCCCCGATCGACCCGCCATAATTGGCCCGAAACCTCCTGCATTGGAGTCGATAGCGCTCTTTTTCTCCGGCTGACCGGTCGCACTTCAAAGCACGCCGAATTCATTAGTGCCGGCACCTCTCTCCTCATTTCGGCGGACCGCCCCTGCCCCGCCCAATGACCCGCTAGCCCTTCTCTCCCGTTCCAAAGGGCGCACCAGAAAATGAAGGTGCGCAAAACAATCCCTCAATTCTCGCCGACGTACTACAGTAGTGCGTAAATTAAATTGAACACTTAACACTTTTTATATTGAACATTTGTTTTCCATATACCCCATTTTCTCGAATACACGCTTATAAGCTCCTTCTGCATTTTTTAAATGAAAAATTAGAAAAATTTGATACGTTCTACTCCCTTTGTTATGCGTTGCAATAATGATTAAAAATCGTTAAATCCTTGAAATTTTTCATTGTCAGCAGGTTCTTTGAAAATTCCTGGTGAGATGGTCGGAAGTCAAAATATATTATACATATTTGTACAATTGTTTGATGTTTAAAAAATAAATTAAAAAAAGCTTTACACCGAGTTTCTCCCGTATTAATTCCCATGATAATCGACCCCTCATTTAAGTCACAAATTTTTTGAAAACCCGGGGCGGGTGGGGGCGGGGTATATTTGAAAAAATATGGTAACTTCAAAAACTAAAATAACTACATAGGATTATTATTACTTAAAACCGGATACTTAGGTGAGGAATCTACAGACAAGGCGCATTGGGAGCTTTCATTTTTTACTTCTAAAATGTTATATAACCCCCAAAAAGCATTTCAGAAACTTTCCGTGCACCTAACTTGCACCTAAATCACCCCACTGCCCCTAAATAGGCCATCTGCCTCTATTTCCCAATCCTTGCATACAAACAAATCTTTTATTTTGAATGTACACATTACATGAAATATATTGTTTACAGTTACATCAAACATTGTGCACTTTGTTACACTTTGCTCCAAAGTAACATGCCTCTATTTTTTATGTGAGGAAAGAAAAGCGAACGAGACCCATTGTCTTTCATTACCAGTTATCACGTCTTTTTGACCTTTGTCAATGTTTTGAAACCTTTTGTCAACGCTTTAAAACGAACACCGTAAAGTTCTTGTGTACTTAGCATGTTGCTATTTCACGCCTAATATTTCTGCACTTCTGATTGAAAATCAGATGATTTCTCAACTGATGCGTTAACTAAGAATTCGATTTACTCCATCGTCAACTCAAGGACGTCATTCAAGCAAATCCTGTAGCCCATCGCAGTGCATAGAGTTGTTTAATTGTGTTGCATATAGTATCAGAAGTAGTTCGTGAAGAATAAAACGAAGCTAATGAATTCATATTTTTGATGAAGAATGTGCTAACTAAATGTCCTGAAAACGTTCTTACATTCAAATAAAGTACTGTAGATTTCTGTTTATCACCTCGTTAGTTGCTGAGGAATGTGGAGAAACCATTGGGTGTTTTATTCTCAAATTTAAAAAAATCGAAATTCGTTAGTAAGATTGATAAAGATCAATCTGATGCATCGGAAAAGCTGACAAATTTTTTGCGCAATATCATTTTGGAAAGAAAACCCCTTGTGTTCATTCCTTCAAAGCTCTTGGGGCATCTACTATGTACTAGAGGAAGGGGCATCTGTCAGTACCGAATTTTCACAGAAGCAAAGAAGAGTCTAGAAGGATTTGCTCTTCGGAAATTGGAACAACGCAGAACCTGATGACAAAGAACATTTAAGTTGTGAGTCTGTTTTAAAAAATGTAGTTTGTATGTAACTTACACATTTTCCCTCAACAGATCATGTAGATTTGACATGTTATGGTATAAAAACCATGTAATATGTTTGTGCCTAAATATGCGCTAACCTTTTTTGCACCTAAACGTGCACATATTTTTCATATTTTTGGCACCTATTTTAGCACCTAAATTAGCAAACGTTCGCACCTAAAAGTACGGCCTCTATTTCTTACATTCTTTACACATGTGGACATGGATATAATTAGATTTTCTCATTTATCCTTGAAGGGACTCAGTAACCGTTTTCGTCGAGGGGAACACTTAAAATTCACTTCACTATTTTATTCTGCATTTTATTAAGAACAGGAAAATAATTTAATCTTATTTGTTGAGTGAAATGAGAAAACTGTTTAATGGGACTTATACTTTTATAGAACATTTTATGTAGTACGTAGTTAATGGGACTTTTACAGAAAACTTTATGTAGTACGTAATTACTATTGAGACTCAATAGTAAAATGTATGTCACGCAAAAGAACTACATTAACACCATACAAATACACAATCAACAAGATATAATCTAAATAATATGTATTGAAAACTATAACTGGCCATAAAATTAATTATAAAAAAATATTTCATATTGTAAATATAATTTGGATTCACTTACGGTCACAAAAATAAGTTTTCTACTGCGTGTCAGAAAGAGTGCAAAAGACATGTACATAATACAGTTTAGTGGTTTTTGCTTATTTCCATTTCTAAGAAAACTTTTCACTACAAAACTTTGAGATTTTTCACACATTTTTATGAAAAAATAATAATACATACGAATTTTCCGTTTTCTGTGTTACTATTACTATTTCTAAATAATATTAATTAATAAAAATAGTTTTTCGACAAGCTACAGATCTACTTCATATAATTACTTCAAATCTTTCACGTGATATTGCTTTTCTTGAGATTCTCCACTTTGTTTTGACTTCCTCAGACTCCTCGTTATTTCGACTCTATCGTTAAACTGGTCTCCATTTTCTTCAAACGATCCTCTTCATCTCTATTTTCATGATACATTCCTTTCTATCTTAAAGAGGAAAATATCTTTTTTGTATTTGATAGATTGATAGATTTTGTATTTGATAGATTTGCTTCAAATTTACCGTATGTTCGACTTACTTTAAATCCTTCATTTGGTCTATTTGCTTCAGGTCTTTCATTTCATCAAGTTGCTTCAGATACTCCACTTCAATGACTTGCTTCAGATCCCCCATTTCGTCGACTTAGTTTAGTTCCTCCACTTTTATGATATGCTTGAAATCCTACAATTTATGGTGTGTTGTGGATTACAAGTGCGCCTGATTTCCCACTTATGCCATAACTGTAAACTTAATGTATTTCGTCTTAAACATTGAATGCAGTCTGGGAGGCAATTCTATAAAGCGGTAGTTCACTTACAGAGTTTTGTGTCGATGGTTTCTTGTAAATTGCACAAAACCCTCGTTTACTCTTGTCTCTACTAACGTCTTCATTTTCATTGAATGGACACTTGTAAACATCTGCAAATAAATTTGAGAAATGCCTCTTGTATATGTATTTGGGTGATTCATTTGTTTCCCAAATTTACAATCATAGAAAACATTTCCACTAACACGTGTAATTTAAATGAACCAATTGAAAGTAAATCTAATCACATTCAGTCTATGTCCATTCGATTTCGGTTGTTTCCTCCTTTTAAACCCTCCGAAAAAACGCAACTGAATAACTAACATATCCAGAAGTATTTATTCTAGGAGAAATATCTGTGTTTGAAAGAATACAATTATCACTATAACAATCACAATCACTCAGTTTGCAAATATAATCAATGCTCAATTACCCTAATTTTCATTATGTTCACGTATTTTATATACCGTATATGACCCTAATAATATAAGTAACAAAATACTCGAATGTTCATTATATCTGTGAATATTCATGCAACGCACTTTGCGGCAAACCATAATAAGTTTAATGAAGCACAGTTCTTGTTTAATGATACATCATATACCCAATTTCGCAGAGTTTCAGAGAAATATTATACAAATGCAGATACTAATTAATAGGCACAGTAATATTTATAATTAAGCTGTATTATTAATTACGAACATTTTATAACGTATAGAATTAGTTTTCTGTGATAGTTGCGCATATTGCGCCTAAATTCCACAAAGTACAAACCATAAACAACACGAAGCTTCTCATAATTAAAAGCGAAACACCTGAAATTTTACTCATACGAGGATAATCCTCGCGTTTGTCTATTATGCATATGCACAGAGCTTTTCAATATTTCACCACACAACCGGTTCGATAAAAAATTATATTCCAATTAACAGCATGCCGGCAGTTAACATGAGCACATGGTGAGCGCGGGGGGGGTGACGAGGTTTGGAGCAGAGGGGGGGGGAGAGCGCGAGAATGCGAACAGAGGCAGCGGCGCACGGTGATCGAAAAGAGCCTCAGGGGTACGCAGTTTTTCCCGAAATTTTCGAACCAATAGTTAAAATGCGCGCCTGTTTTTGTTAGTATTTTTTGACTGAACGTTTTGTCCTTCCAAATGCAAAATAATTAATATGTTCGAGAACTGTAGTAATCAATAGAAATGATTTTGCTTTTTTTTTGCTTTCGTTTTTGGAGACTTGTTTTTTATAAATAGTTTTAGATTTCTTTTGTTTATTTATGAATAAATATTATGTCGAGCTTGCTGGAGCAAAATGAGTTTTAGAAGCATTGAATGAACAAATACGCAGCTAATAAAAATGCGTGTTGAGCGAACACATTTTATGAAATGTATGCAGACAAGTAAATATCATACGTAGGTATTATTAAGCAATGTGTAGCAATGAAAGCTCCCTTAAGCAATGTATTTCAACACCTGCAAAAAAAAAATTGGGGTTGAGAGACGTATGAATAGAAGTATCATACATCGTAACATCTGGGAGTCTGGAAACGAATCTTTTATTACTAAATCTTTGATACTGAATAAGTATTTATCTTAATACAAATGTTATCTTTAATACTTAATAAATATTTTACTAATTAATCTTTACTACTACTTTTTTTACTAAGAGCAACTGTGAAACGTTCTTTATTTTGGATAAGTGTTTAGGTTTCCATTTAGAACGTTGCATTCATATAAATATTGAACGTAGTACTGTAACGGCTCTTGTTGGGGAATTAAAACACCGATATTTAATTTTTAACAAAGTAGTTAATTTTTCTTAATTCTCTTGGGAGAATTAACAATTCAATTTGAATTTTTCTTTTTCTCTTGTGAGAATTACTCTGTAAATGAACGCACCTACTGTCGGCAACTGTAATAGGTAAGGAATACTATAGTGTTTCAATAAATAATTATATTATTATTATTATTATTATTATAAATTTTCTTAATTTGAAAGTATTCACTACTTTGACAATACGCAAAAGACCGATTCCGTTACAGATAGTCTTTATTTATATCACAGTTCTTGAATTTATATTCGCTTGATTATGTATTGACACACGGCTCATTTCCTTTATACTAATTCGCAGTCCTGTGGACTGACAACTGCTCTGCGTTCGCCGCCGTGCACCCAATTCACAGCTCAGATTTTATACCTGGTCAGGCGCCGAGCCTAGAAGCTTACGAACTGTGCCACTGTTCCCGGAGACCCCGAACCTGCACAGTCTGTAGTCGGGGGAGCGGCCTTGCTCCGCTCAGCGAATTCCGGTAGACGATGCAACTCTCGTTATAATATAATATGAGTGATTTAAAAATGTTGCTAGTATAGTCATTCACGATTTATTACATGTGTGAACCTGAAATAATGGTAAAAAATGTACCAGCTAAATAGAATATGCAAACCAAATTGTCCCTCAATATCTGTCTCTAAAACTAAAGTGATGGCATTCAGAGGGAAGTATCTTATCAGAACCAATAATAATAATAAAATAATAATAATAATAGAAGACAAAGTAATAGAGCAAGTAAAACATTTCAATTTTTGGGCTATGATATCATATACGATTACAGTGATGATATGAAATCAAAATTACAACGTTTCTAACATACATGCAGACCAATAAACAAATATCTTAGTAATAAGACTAGAAAAGAGACACGGTTAAAATTTTATGAAGTCAAGGCGGTACCGCAACTGCTTTACAGGTGTTAATCATGGACATTAAGAAAAGAAGATAAAATGAAGATACAAGCCTCGAAAATGAAATTCCTCCGGAGAGTAAACAGCTGCACCAAAAACGACAGGAACTTAACATATTTTATATCAATGAAAAAATAAATGAATACAGATCACTGTGGGTACAGCACTTAGGAAGAATGTCTCACAAAAGGATCCCCCGACATGCCTTTCTGTACAGACCACGAGGAAGAAGGGACTTTGGCCGTCCACGAAAGAGATGGTGTAATGAAGCCGGAGCAGGGAATTTCCCTAATCCATGAAGTGAAGAAGAATACTTTTAAAATATTTTGAAACTGAGTGATCATTGTCAAACGCAAGATTCATCACCTCTTGTGAATATATCCAGGAATTTCATCCGTCCTGGATAGTCATGTAGCTTTTTTTTCAAACACAGAGAAGCTGATCAGTCTAAGTTAATATAGTTTTAAATCATAAAACGAAATTATCAGATATGACACTTGATATTATAAACGCCTCAAGTATGAAGTGCTTTGATTTCACCACAAGTCTTCTGCCAGTTCTAAGAGATGAACAACTGAGGCTAATAATAGTTTATGTAAAAGGCTGAAAGTGAAGATTTTATATATATATATTGAAATATACCCACCTATACCCGTCTTGCTGCCCTCAAATTCCTGTAACCTATTTCCGAATTTCTAATAAATATATGGGCGCCAGGAAATGGTTACGACAATGCGCTCTCAAATTATATTTAATTATAACTCCGTTGTTGACTCAGTCGGCGGCTTCTTTACCGAAATAATCGTGAATACTTACGATTACTTAACTCGCCCCCCATACGGAGAAGTGTGGAATTTAAAATCGAAAATTTAAATATCCTACTGGATTGCACGTGACGGCAAATGATAATCAACTTTCATCAATAGAAAATACCAATATTATTTATACATTTTAGTAGCTTTTAAAATAAACAAAATATAACATTCTTTTTGGTCATGATTTTTACTATAGCGCTATAGAACCTGTTATCCATGAGAATCTTTGGCGCTGTCCTGGTAAAGGATGTCTCCCCGTAGACTTCAGCAATGGGCCTCGTCCAATCTTCTTTCTTGATACCGACCAAATCCGTATCATGTCGTTTCTTCTCATAAACCACTATGTACACTGTTTATCCATTGGCTTTCCATCCCCATTCACCTGCTTCAATTGCTACAAGTTCTAATACTCCTTATTGTTCATTACCTAAGCTAAATCTTAACTGCTGTTAAAATATTAGCATATAAGTTCACCAAGTTCTTATAAGGTTCCTTTCATCGGAGACTAAGTACAAAATTCACTGTGTAACTTTAATGGTGCAACTGATAGCTACACCTACAGACAATACAATAATATTGCAATGTGTATGTGAACAGACTTGGCTGTAAGATAAATCGATTGATTGATTGATTGATTAGTGATTCCGGGCGCGTCAACTTTTGAGGTCATTAGACCCGTAATTGTAATGTATGTTTTTCATCGGGAAGTGGTGGTGATCTTCCCCCACCGGATGGCGAGATCCTACCATCGACTAGCCAGATTACTCCCGTCGAATAGTTAGCCCCGTTCCCCACTCAGATATCTCCCACCAGAGAGGCACCACGCCAACCGGGACAAGTTCTAAGTTCCCGGCATGTGTAGTAGTGTAGTGCATGTTAGGAAGTATGGTTTAAGGGGTGAGGATAGAACAAGGAAGATGAAGAAAAGATAACGCGCGGTCCGTGACCCGTTTGAGGTGCTGCACCAGGATTTGTCTGGTGTTGATCGGAGAAACCACGGAAAACTACCGATCAGAGGCGCCAATCAAGAATCAGATCAAGAGTTCTAGCAGCCGACCTCTAGAAAACTCCTCCAGACAGTGACTCAATTCGATCTAGCTCACTAGCTAGTGTCGAAATTCCCGCCACCGTGGGGAGTGGGAACCTAGGACCTCCCGGTGAGAGGCGCTGCAGTGACATCGGTTGATGTTGTGAGCCACCGCCCCCCGTCTCTACTTAACTATATATAGACAAAACATAAGTGTCGTTACTACGTTGAATTCCTCTCATTGGTAAACGCCTGTTATCGTCCTCCTCATATCCTCGTCATATCGTGTGATACACAATTTTGTATACCTCGTATGTACGTTAGAATGCCAAAAATCGTGTCATTTTGCACGCGCCATTGTAATTGTAGCTGCCTCAAACAGGCAGCTAGTACGGCACGCAACTACTTAAGCCAAGATTCAAAAGCCAATATAACGAAGAGCAAAAAGAAGCGAATTGTTTCCATAGCAACCGAATTGATTTCATAAAATAGGAGATCGCTTTGGAAAGCTGAATAATATTTTTATATATGTCCTACTGTAAATTGGATTCATTCTATAAAATTAATATAAAACCTGTTAGTATTGATGATTGCATTTGTTCCTAAAAAGGCGATTATGCATATTTATTATTCAAGAGTGTGACGTTTGTATACTCACGCAGACAGGGGGCGGTAGCTCAGTGCATCAACTGATGTCACTGCAGTGCCTCTGACCGGAAGGTCCCAGGTTCCCACTCCCCACGGCGACAGGATTTTTGACACTAGCTTTTCAGCTAGGTCTAGGAATTAGGTCTGAGGAGAATATTAGAGGCCGGCTGCTCTGATCGGTAGTTTTCCGTGCTTTTTTCTGATCAACACCAGGCGAATGCCGGAGCAGTAACCTAACAAACGGGCCACGGATCGCGCGCGATCTTTCCGTCCTCTTCCTTGTCCTATCGTCTCCCCCTTACACACACACTTACACTAACATGCACTCCACCACCACATATTCCGGGAGACCGGTCGGGAGCTTAGAGCTTGTCCCGGCTGGGGCGGTGCCCCGCTGGTGGGAGAGTCCTGGTTAGAGGGAAACACCCCTAGCCGACGGTAGTTCGACGCCGGATCTTGCCATCCAGCGGGGGAAGATCACCGCCATCTCCCGAGAAAAAACATACACTACACTAACGGAACTAATGACCAAAGCAGTTGACGCGCCTAAAAACACGAAAAAAACAAACCAAACCTGTACTCACGTAGCTAAATAGGGCGCACTGTGTTCAGTGGGCGGTGGGTGGCACGCGGTCGGGGTGCGAACTGGGGACGGCGGCGGCGGCGGCGGCGGTTGCGGTGGCGGTGTGGCCGCGCAATCACGTGCGCCACGGCCGATCAAACAGTCCCCCCTCCCTCCCCCGCTTCACCCCCCACCCCCCACTCCCCGGCGGGAGGTTTGCGTGCCCGGCCCGCGACTCCGCAGATTACGAGGGCTCGTCGACTCGTCGCAGGTCGTGCTGGATGATCCCGCGATCTTACCACGCGGCCGACGGGCACTTAAAAATGATGTAGTTCGTCTCTTGAAGCGCCGGGACACGACATCGGAGAAAAACACACCACGGACATGATCAATTGTTCCATACTTTTATTTTTAAAACACAGGAAGCAGCAATAACATTCATCAGATAGATTCATTGATGATACCGGGCGCGACAAGTACTATGGTCATTAGTCCCGTGAGTGTAGTGGGTGTTTTTCATCGGGTGCTGGCCGTGATCTTCCTTCACTGGATGGCGAGATCTGGCGCCGACCTACCGTCGACTAGCGGGATTTTTCCTCAACCAGGTGTCTCCCACCAGCAGAGCACCGCCCACCTGCAGGACAAGTTCTACGTCCCCGACAGCTCTCCCCGCATGTGTGGTAGTGTAGTGCATGTTAGTGTAAGTGTGTGTGTGTGTGTGAGTGAGGGGTGAGAATAGGACAAACAAGAGGAAGGAAAGATCGCATACGGACCGTGGCCCATTTGTTAGAGTACTGCTCCGTCATTCGGCTGGTGTTTATCGGAGAAACCACTGAAAACTACCTGAACTTAATTGAGCAGTGGACTGTTAGAATTCTCCTCCAGACATCTAGTAACTTCCATTCCATTCGTACGCTAAAGTCGAAAATCCCGCTGCTGTCGAGACTCGGACCTAGGACCTCACGGTGAGATCAATTTATGTACTGAGCCACCGCTTGCGGTCGTCATCAGAGAGAACTATTCGCAGTGTGTTACAAACTGTATACTACGTCATTTAACGTTTATACGCGTCTTTTGATTATTTCGCCTGATGACTTCATAAACTAAGCAAACTAGTAAGCTTCTGAACATAATGCAATTATTTCCTTACAGCATGCAGGATTTAGCATGCTGGTGTGAGGGCGTTTGATACGTGGACGCAACGACACTGAAATGCGCGAGTGAGGCGTGGATGATGTTGAGGTGGGAGAATGATGGCCAGTAGCAGGGACGAGTACGAAGTAACAGTTGTGTGTCCCACTCGGTTACTGAGAGAGGGCGTCGTAATGAAGTGGGGGTTGTAGCGGGCTAAGCCACTGGCCCGGGGCGCGGAGAAGAGAGAGAGAGCAACGGCCAGTGATTGAGGACAGACCCGCGGCACCGCCACCGTCGCTAACTTAGATTGACTCCCGTTCGACTCCGACTGCGTCTCCGTTTCGCCGGGGCCACCCGTCCTCACAGTCCTCGCCCCCTCTGCCACCAGTCTTTGCCACCCTCGCGCCGACCTTCCTCCACCCGCTGCCACCTTTACCAACCTTCCTCATCCTGACTCGCGATGTTCCAGCCTCACCGAGTTCGCAGTCCTCGCTGTTCACATGGTTCCATCGGGATCGGTGGCTAAGTGCATCAACTGATAACACTGCAGCGCCTCTGACCGGGCGGTCCTAGGTTACCACTCCCCACGGCGGCAGGAATTTCGACACTAGCTTTTCAGGTAGGTCGAGTTCAGTCGCTGCCTGGAGGAGAATTCTAGTGGCCGGCTGCTCTGATCGGTAGTTTTCCATGGTTTCTCCGATCAACACCAGGCGAATGCCGGAGCAGTACCGTACTAAACGGGCCACCTGTCCACGATCTGTCCTTCCTCTTCCTTGTCCTATCCTCTCCCCTTACACACACACACTTACACTAAGATGCACTTCACTACAACATATTCCGGGAGACCGGTCGGGAGCTTAGAGCTTGTCCCGACCGGGCGGTGCCCTGCTGGTGGGAGAGTCCTGGTTAGGGGGAAACCCCACTAGCCGACGGTAGGTCGACGCCGGATCTCGCCATTCCGCGGAGGAAGATCACCGCCATCTCCCGAGAAAAAAAGGCACCAATGCTATTGACGCGCCTGGAAACACCAAAATATCAGTCAATCAATCTATCACATGATTCCCTATCCTCGACGCCATTCCGTCCACGTCCTCCTCACTGACCTCCGCTGCCGCTCTCGGGAACCAACCGTACTCTCGAACGTCCTCATCGCCGCCGCCTTGTCGTCTGCAGCATCCTCACATCACCGGACCGGTAGCGGTAGCTCAGTGCATCAACTGATGTCACTGCAGCGCTTCAAACCGTGAGGTCCTAGCATACACTCCCCACAGCGGTAGGATTTTCGACACTAGCTTTTCAGCTAGATCGAATTCAGTCGATGTCTGGAAGAGAATTGTAGCAGCCGGCTGCTCTGATCGGTAGTTTTCCGTGGTTTCTCCGATCAACACCAGGCGAATGCCGGAGCAGTTGACGCGCCCGGAAACACGAAAAAATCAATCAATCACATCACCGGCCTGCCTTTCCTGCGTCCCGCCTGTTACCGTCTCTGCTACCTTCACAGCTTCATCGCTCGAAAGAAATTTCGAAATTCCGGTATACACGGTACAGTTTTCGCGCAGATTGGACGTGCAGAAAACGTGCTGTCCAGATATGAGCATGTTCATAATTTTTCATGCACAAAGCCTACAGGCGCCTTCAAGCGCCTCTAGCGGCAGAATCATTCACTAACAGTAATTCGCCATTGCGATTTTGTGGTTAGGCATGTCAAAGTGCAATGTGCGAAGTAATATATTGTGATAAACTTTTTTTCCCAATTCTTGACTTCCTATTTTTATTCTCTATGCTCCTCATGGTTAGTTAATACCAAACAAAGATCATAATCAGAACTCACACATAGAAATATCACCACTGACAGTACTCGGACGGCGCAATTCAGTTTTTCTCTTTAGACCCTTTAGCGGCGGACTGTGACGATTTGTGCAGGAAACGTATAGACCGTGTAGGCGCGACTTTTGGCGTTAGTACTTCTAGCTTGGGACCTTGAAGTTTCTGTACAGAAACTGTATAAGAATTTGCACGAAAACTGTACCGTGTATACTGGACTTAAAACAACGGGCGGTATATTACATTTTCTGGAAGTATTTATGATTATCAGAAAGTTTTCTACGAAGCCACAGTATTATGCAAAAAACTTTAAATTAAAACAGATGTAACTACTATTACGTAATGAATATTCTTGACTGTTCGGGGGGGGATTACGCCCTGAGGAAGGTCGCGGAATGTCGGGTGAAACGTCGGTACCTGTGCCTTGGACGCGGGATCTCCCGGACAGCCAAGAACATTTAGACTCCGGCCGCGGAAGCCTACGTCCTTACTATTACGTATATGTCACTTTTAAATCGAAATGGGGCAATTCTAAACTAATACATATTCCGTGGTATCATCTGTTTTATTTCATCGAATATTACGCAAAAAAAGCGATGAATACCTTGCAAGACGTTCTACTTTTTTCTTTTTTTTTCATATTCAAATATTTTATATATTTTCTTGTTATGAATATTTTAATATCTTCTTACAGATTTAGATTAAAATATTCCGTAGAAATAATTTTGTAAGTTTGGCAGTAAGCAAATAATCAGTTAAACTGTCGTAACAATTTACCGATCTTCATTGACAATGCGTACTATTGACCAGAAAATACGAATAACCACAGAAAACATTAAAAATATCCAGTTGAATAATTTTAAACGGCTCTGAAATACAATGTTACTTATTAAATAAATAATCTTTAAGCCCTACGGATCTTTGCTTTAAATATACACCAAAGTTTGATTCAAATATTCTCAACTCAGCACAACTATGCAATGTGCGGTACTTTTTTTCTTCCGTACATGTAATAATAATAATAAAGAAAGAAAACAGATTACTTGTATTTCAAATACATCCTCTGTAACCAAAAGAAGATCGTGGTACACACAATATACTAAGCCAAAATAACTGCACGATTCCTGCTTTCCAACTTGTTGACGAATTATTTAGAGTGCACATAACGTCCACGGTAATTTGGTATTATATGGAGCGAGGCTGCCGGTATATATTCAACTGTAAACACAGCAATTCGAGCCGGAGATGTATATCACGCGCGTGCGCGGGCAGGCGCCCAAACATCGCGTGTTGAAAAACGCGCATCGCAATTCGTATTGCGATGCACATGCACACGTGCGCACTCACGCACGCGCCAGGCACGGAAAGAAGATTCTCGAAACCGCAAACACAACCCCGCAGTTGTATACTTCCACACACCGCCAGTACAAGGCGCGGCTGATAGCATCACCTCGTACAATAACGCAAACAGAACGGTAGAAGTAATTTTCTACGTGTGGGCAATAGAAATGGAACAGGGTGATTGAAAGGTAAATAGTTGTCGTTCGAATATAAATAATAATATAGAAAAATGTCGAAAGTGGTTATCTAAAACTATTGAGGGAAGAACATGAAATATTTTCACATAATTATAAACATTTGAATAATAATGAACACATAAGAGATTTACAATTATTAAAATTTTCAAGAGTACGAGATGAATCAATTTGACCTTTAAAGATATGGAGGGATGGAAATATTCCAAATATTTTCTAATTTGACTAATATAGATTCTATTATATCTGTTTACGGCGATATTTTCACTTTCTAATCTTACTACGTAAGAGAAAGGCGTGCGGCGTAAATCGGTGTATTTTACGGCAGAAAATCTTATTGTCGAGCCTTGTTATCGAAAATGTGGGATAATATTGCTCTAATACGTAGTAAATTACCTTACACACGTTGGGGAGTAAAATCCATGGTTTGTGGGTTTTTGATACCAAAAATTCGGTTGACGGCAAAACTGTGTGTCTCCGACTGTCCCCGTTCATCTGTCAGCAATTAAGACTGGTTCTTAAACCGTTCACATGATTTTCTCCAAAATGTTTATGCTTCGATCGATTTGAACGAACTCGAGGCCCTGCTAATTGGAAACTGATATTTGATTTTCGAAGTTACATTACAAGAAGACTCAACATTAGTTTCAAAATTTTCTCAAAAATGGCTGCAAATTTTTATTGAAAAATCTATTTTAATTGATACTCCTAGTTGTTAAAAAAGGAACCTTTTAAAAGTACAACATTGAAGATATTTGTACTATCTTAAATGTGTTTTAAACTAGTGGTGCAACAGTAGGACACAGAATTTCTCAAACTATTTTCTAATATCTTTGATCAGAGGATCATTCGGTGTTGTCCCATCCTCTTGCCATCTGCCATCTATGGCTGCCCAAAGTGCATTTAAAAAAAACAATTCCTAATTTTTCGGCGTCGTAATAGTAGATCCGGAATATTACTTTAAGAATATTATATTGGCGCTCTTTTCTTCAGAAAATGGCGTTTAAGGTTACTGTAAGTGCGAAATTTGAGCTCTTTTTTACAGAAAACTTTTGACTTTACAGAAAACTCCATTTTATTATATCAAATGTGTAAGTTGCTATGGGAATAGCCCAAATATTAATAGCAGATATTTTGCTTCTTGAATTGATCCACGTTTTGCAGATTTTATTTACTCTTGTTGGCACGTTCCGTACAATTTTGTTCCTAACGTCTGAATAAAAAATTCCCAGCAATTGCAGCATTCCCAGATATTTGTAGGAGTCTTCAGTGCCGATATTTTTAATAATTGTGTCACCAGATATTTGCATATTTTGTTCTTCATTTTGCACTTGTCCGCGGACAACCTGAAAGGTAGCGCATTTTTCAGTCCCAAACTCTAAGCAAACTGCATCGATGAAACTCTTGACAGGTTCGAGCTCGTTTTGTAAGTGATCTCTATTAGAAGCATATAGTTTGAGATTATCCATGTAGAGCTGGAGTGAGATACGAACATCAGGGTTTTTCTTTATTATTATTATTATTATTATTATTATTATTATTATTATTATTATTATGACTATTATTTTCCATCTTTCAACTATTAATAGTTAAATTGTTAGATAGGGATTCTGAAACTCAAGAAAGCGTGCGCAGATGATTTTCTCCCCCCACACGTCACTTACAGTTTTGACTAAATAAATAAATCCCCTACAACTGTTGGATTTTATATTTCTACACTAACGTTTGTGATACGAATTGAAACCATCACATCTTCGCTTCATTTCTAATATTTTACTCATTTAGCTTCCGAAATTCACAAATAAATTGTATAAAATAATTACCAATATAATCTTAGTATTAATTCGGTTTCTATTTTTTTTACAAATTCCACAAATGATATTTTAAAGTTACAATGTCAATGTCGTACTACGTCTTAGCTATTGTTTAGCATCGGTAGAAGCTATCGCATACCAGCTAATAGGAGAGGAAATATAAGGTAATATCTTATTGAATTTAAAATTGTGGAATAAAAAATGCTAATTAATTATGCGCAACTTTCATGCTTATTGCACAATTATTATACGACATTTCACCGATGTTACACAACAATGTTAATTGAATGCCAGCAAATGCAACACGTTACAAGTTAAACGCATTCAAAACATAAAAGCTTCGTTGCAGTAATTCTTTTGTTACTAGTTATTATCAGCTGATCCCGTCAAGCTTTGAGGTGACAGCAGAAAATCGCTAGTTACACCGCTCGTTAAGTGTAATGGGAATACAGGCTAAGTTAATAGCTTCATCTGCGGCCATTATATCATGTTTATTTTCTAGCCTGCTACGCTGATGTACACACCTGCAACATGACGCTTCGTTCACATCTGCCAGCAGCCGACGCTGGAGTGGAAACACGCTAATGGGGTATTCACACTAACCTACAACAATGTACTGCCGCGCCGGCAGAAATAGCGCGAGGGTAGGAGGGGGAAGCAATTATCTCTTGCGTTATTAATAAAAAAAAGGTCCCTTGCAATTTTTATTTTATAAATGTTTTGAATTATTTTGATGAACTAATAAATTGATGTAGCTTATAAAATTCATTTGTTGTCATTTAAACAAAAAAAACATTGTTATATTTTTGGCTCTGCAAATGAAAAAAATAATCCACTTTATCACTTTAATATTTGTATTTAATTCCAAAACGATTACATTTTTATGTCAAAGAAAGACAGATCTATCTTCATAATTTTGTAACGCTTTAAACTATATTAATTTAAAACTTAAAATATCAAAAATTTTTCCATAATATATTGCGGGTTCTCAATTTTTGAGGGAATAGCCTAGAATTATTTCATTCACAGCGATAAACGGTGTACTGATGAAATTATTACACACATTTGTGATAAATTGCAACATCTTTTGAAAAACAGCCCATCATAAACGATATCACTGATATTTAGCTTTCTAAAAATTTTAAACCAGTGATCAAGCGAAAAATTATCGAAGGGCCTCTAAACCCCCTATTCCCTTAGTTATGCTAGAATTCTGTGTTCGAGTGGAAACATAAATGATGGTAAATTGACAGATTATTAGAAATGATAATTGATATCTGTTCTTAGTCGAATGAAGATTTATAGAAGTCCGTGAAATGTGTGATTTACAGAAGTCCGAGTATTTATTTAATACCATACGTTTTAAATAAATATACCCAGTATATTCAAAATCTATTCTTAACTGGAGTAATACCAATTTGCATTGCACGACTGAGGATCAGAAAAGTAATGAGGATTACATTTTATAAAATAATGAGAGTACCATTTTTAACATATGACAATAAAATTATGGGTTGTTACATAACAAGAAAGTCTCAATGCATTTAAACGTATTAATAAAATATAATTTTGGAAACAAGGACGTACATATTGTGAAAGAAAATATAATTCATTCAGAAAAATATTCGATCTATTAAAACAAGTTCAAATAAAACGTACGTAAGCAACAAATTGCACTTCGTTCCTCAGCAGTACAAATTACTGTCCAACACACAATTAAAAAACACTACAAAGATTGCTTTAATTCTTTATCAGACTACTACGAACTGTGCTGTAATTTTGAAAAAGACTTCTTTACGAGACATGCCAATGGGAATGGGATCATCGAATGCTCCAATCGTCGTTTTCTCATTTATTCATTTCATTTACGATTTTTAGCATTTCGGACTTTTATTATTAAAAGTTTTCTGAACCCAAAGTAAAAGTCTCGTCTTTCAACGATTACCAAACGTTTACACATAATAATAATAATAATAATAATAATAATAATAATAATAATAATAATAATAATAATAATCGAAACCGTCGCCTTGGCCATCATAATAGATCATTGTAATCTATTGCTGAACACACATATCGTTAGTTTTTGAACTGTTAACTACAGAAAGGCGATTAGTCCAATTTTACAAGTTTTTATTGGTGGGGAGAGTTGTGAGTTGGTCAATGCATTGTGTGCTGCAAAAAGGAAACGTGACCTCTTGATAGCACAGATTTTTGCCTTCATATGCCAAAATCTATCGTAAAATGAAAAGTTTCTAAAAATGTGCTATTTAAAATTTCTTCTGTTTCTACTGCAATATTAGGAAACGCGGACTAGTTTCAATTATGCAGTTTATTATAAAATATTTCTCTTCATTTATAGTACAATTTTCTGAGGGCAGCCCTTGTCCCACACCTGATGTTACGAATCTTCCGAGAAACCCCTCGTGCATGGTGAGTGAGCAGAGCAGCAAATAGCCAACTGTGGCCGGGCCCCCCAGAGCCCATGGAGGATTCATCAGGCGGTGGGGATCCGCGCGCGCTGCAACATGCATGGCCGCGTCGCCGCGTGTTCGATGCGCCGGACTCCGCGTCCCCTCCATCATTGAAGAAGCTGCTCATGGCGGGCGGGAGGGGGGTGGGGCGAGCGGGCAGGCGGGGCGTGGGGAGGGTAGGGCAGGCGGGGCCGGTAGGGCAGGCGGGGGGGTAGGGCAGGCGGGGAGGATAGGGCAGGTAGGGCCGGTAGGGCAGGCGGGGCCGGTAGGCCGGCGGGGCGAATAGGGCAGGCGGGGCGGATAGGGCAGGCGGGGCGGGTAGGCGCAGGCGGGGCGGGTAGGGCAGGCGGGGCAGGTAGGGCAGGGGGGGCGGGTAGGGGCAGGTGGGGCGGGTAGGGCAGGCGGGGCCGGGCAGGCGGCGGTGGGAGCGGGGGCGGGGCGGTAGGCGGCGGTAGAGGGGCGGTAGGCAGCGGGGAGGGGCGGGGGCGGGGGGAGGCGGGCGGTAGGCAGCGGGCGTAGGGCAGGCGGGCGGTAGGCAGGCGGCGGTAGGCAGGCGGGGCGGTAGGGCGGCGGGGCGTAGGGCAGGGGGGCGGAGGGCAGGGGGGCGGATAGGGCAGGGGGGCGGTGGGCAGGCCCAGGGCGGTGGCGGCGGGGCGGTAGGCAGGCGGGGGTAGGGGCGGTAGGCAGGCGGGGGTAGGGCAGGGGGCGTGGGGCGGCGGGGCGGGGAGGCGGCGGGCGAAAGGGGCGGGCGGGGCCGTGGGGCAGGCGGGGCTGGGGGGGGGGCGGGCGGGGCGGGGCGGGGGGGGGTGGGGGGGGGCAGGGGCGGTAGGGCAGGCGGGGCGGTGGGCAGGCGGGCGGTGGGCAAGGCAGGGCGGTAGGCAGGCGGGCGGTAGGCAGGCGGGGAGGGGGGCGGGGCGGGGCAGGCGGGCGGTAGGGGCGGGGTAGGGGGCGGGGTGGGCAGGGGGGCGGTGGGGCAGGCGGGGGGGCCCGGGGAGGGAGGCAAATAGGCAGGCCGGGGAGGGGCCAAAAAAAAAGAAGGCGGGCGGGGAAGGGGCAAAACGCCATACACCGGAAAGCAGGCGGGCATAGGCAGGGGGAGGCACGGGCGATGGCAGGCGGGCGGTGGGCAGGCGGGCAAAGGCAGGCGGGCGGGGGCGAAGCCGGGCGGGAGGGCAGGCGGGGCGAAAGGCAGGCGGGTAGGGCAGGCGGGCCAAGGGAGGCGGCTAGGAGCGGGCGGTAGGGCAGGCGGGGTAGGGGCGGGCGGAAAAAGGGAGGGAAGGGCAAGCAGGGCGAGGAGCAAGGCAGGGGTAAGAAAGGGAGAGCGGGTAGGGGAGGCGGGCGAATAGGGCAGGCGGGCGTAGGGCAGGCGGGCGGATAGGCAGGCGGGCGGTGGGCGGCGGGGCGATGGAGGCGGGCGGAGGGCGGGGGGGATGGGAGGGGCGGGGCGGCGGGCGTGGCAGGCGGGGCTAGGGGAGGCGGGCGATGGCAGCGGGGCGGGTGCGGGCAAAGGGGCCGGTGGGCGGCGGGCGATGGGGAGGCGGGCGGAGGCGGGGTGGAGGGGCGGTAGGGCAGGCGAATAGGCAGGCGGGCGGTAGGCAGGCGGGGCGGTAGGGCAGGCGGGCGGGGGGCAGGCGGGCGTAGGCAGGCGGGCGGGCAGGGGGGTAGGGCAGGCGGGCAGGTAGGCAGGCGGGGGATAGGCAGGGGCGGGGGCAGCGGGGCGGGTAGGCAGGCGGGGCGGAGGGGCAGGCGGGGAGGAGGGCGGGCGGTAGGCCGGGCAGGCCGGGGGTAGGGCAGGCGGGGCGATAGAGGCGGGGCGGGAGCAGGGGGCGAATGGCAGGGGCGGTGGGCAGGCGGGGCGGAGCAGGCGGGGCGGAGGCAGGGGGGCGAATAGGCAGGCGGGGCGAGGCAGGCGGGCGGATGGGAGCGGGCGGGTAGGCAGGCGGGCGAATGGGCAGGCGGGGCGGTAGGGCAGGCGGGCGGATGGGGCAGGGGGGATGGGCGGGGTAGGGCAGGCGGGGCGATAGGGCAGGCGGGGCGGTAGGGCAGGCGGGGCGAATAGGCAGCGGCACAGCAGGCGGCGATAGGGCAGGCGGGCGTAGGCAGGCGCAAGGCAGGCGGCAGGCAGGCGGGGCGGGGCACGCGGCAGGCAGGCGGGGGTAGGCAGGCGGGGCAGTAGGGCCGGCGGGGCGGTAGGCAGGCGGGCGGATGGGCAGGCGGGGCGGGTAGGGCAGGCGGGGAAGGCAGGCGGGGCGGAGGGCAGGCGGGCGATAGGGCAGGCGGGGCGGTAGGCAGGCGGGCGAATAGGGCAGGCGGGCGTAGGCAGGCGGGCGATGGCAGGCGGGCGGGTAGGCAGGCGGGCGAATAGGCAGGCGGGGCGAGGGCAGGGGCGGATAGGCAGGCGGGGCGGAGGGAGGCGGGCGAATAGGCAGGCGGGCGTAGGGCAGCGGCGATAGGCAGGCGGGGCGGTAGGCAGGGCGAAAGGGGCGGCTAGGGCAGCCAGGAGCGGGGGTAGCAGGCGCGAATAGGCAGGCGGGGTAGGCAGGCGGGGCGGATAGGGCAGGCAGGGAGGGGAAGGGCGAAGTGGCAGGCGGGCGGTAGGGCAGGCGGGGCGGATAGGGCAGGCGGGCGGGTAGGCGGCGGGGGTAGGCAGGCGGAGCAGGCGGGGCGGATAGGGCAGGCGGGGCGGGCGTAGGGCAGGCGGGGCGGTAGGGCAGGCGGGGCGGTAGGGCAGCGGGCGATAGGCAGGCGGAGGGTAGGGCAGGCGGGCGGTAGGGGGGGCGGTAGGGCAGGCGGGCGCAGGGCAGTGGGCCAGGCAGGGCGATAGGCAGGCGGCGAGGCAGGCGGGCGGATAGGGCAGGCGGGGCGGGTAGGGCAGGCGGGGCAGGTAGGGCAGGTGGGGCGGGTAGGGCAGGTGGGGCGGATAGGGCAGGCGGGGCCGGTAGGGCAGGCGGGCAATAGGCAGGCGGGGCGGTAGGGCAGGCGGGGCGGATGGGGCAGGCGGGCGGTAGGGCAGGCGGGGCGGTAGGGCAGGCGGGGCGGTGGGCAGGCGGGGGGTAGGCAGGCGGGCGTAGGCAGGCGGGCGGATAGGCAGGCAGGCGATGAGGCAGGGGCGTAGGCAGGGCGGAGTAAGGCAGGCGGGCAGGTAGGGCAGTGCGGGCGGATAGGGCAGGGGGGCGGTAGGGCAGGGGGGCGGAATGGGCAGGCGGAGCAGGTAGGCAGCGGGCCGGTAGGGCAGGCAGGGCAGGTAAGAGGAGACGCGTAGGGCAGGCGGGAGGATAGGGCAGGCAGGGCCGGATAGGGCAGGCGGGGCGAATAGGGCAGGCGGGGCGGTAGGGCAGGCGGGGCGGGTAGGGCAGGCGGGGCGGGTAGGGCAGGCGGGGCGGATAGGGCAGGCGGGGCGGGTAGGGCAGGCGGGCGGATAGGGCAGGCGGGGCGGGTAGGGCAGGCGGGGCGATAGGGCAGGTGCGGGGCGGTGGGCGGGCAGGGGCGGTGGGGCAGGCGGGCGCGGTAGGGCAGGCGGGCGAGATAGGCAGGCGGGGCGGTAGGGCAGGCGGGGGAAGGCAGGGGCGGTAGGGCAGGCGGGCGATGGCGGCGGCAGGCAGGCCGGATAGGCCGGCGAGGGCGAATAGGGCAGGCGGGCGGATAGGGCAGGCGGGGCGGTAGGCAGGCGGGGCGGATAGGCGGCGGCAAGGGCAGGTAGGGCGGTGGGGCGGGATAGGGCAGGCGGGGCGGGTAGGGCAGGCGGGCGAATAGGGCAGGCGGGGCGGTAGGGCAGGCGGGCCGGATAGGGCAGGCGGGCGGTGGGCAGGCGGGCGGATAGGGCAGGCAGGGCGGTGGGCAGGCGGGGCGATAGGGGCAGGCGGGGCGGTAGGGCAGGCGGGGCGATAGGGCAGGCAGGGCGGATGGGGCGAGGCGGGGGCCGATAGGGCAGGCGAGGCGGTAGGGCAGGGCGGGGCGATGGGCAGGCGGGCGGTAGGGCAGGCGGGCGAGATAGGGGCAGGCAGGGCAGGGTGGGGCAGGCGGGCGGAGTGAGGGCAGGCGGGGCCGGAGGGGCAGGCAGGGCGGATAGGGCAGGCGGGGCGGTAGGGCAGGCGAAAGGGGAGGTGGGCAGGCGGGCGGATGGGGCAGGCGGGGCGGTAGGGCAGGCGGGGCGAGATAGGGCAGGCGGGGCGGTAGGGCAGGCGGGGCCGGTAGGGCAGGCGGGGCGGATAGGGCAGGCGGGGCCGGTAGGGCAGGCGGGGCGGGTAGGGCAGGCGGGGCGATAGGGCAGGCAGGGCGGTAGGGCAGGCAGGGCGAATAGGGCAGGCAGGGCGCGAGTAGGGCAGGCGGGGCGGTAGGGCAGGCAGGGCGGTAGGGCAGGCGGGGCGGATAGGGCAGGCGGGGCGGGTAGGGCAGGCGGGGCGGTAGGGCAGGCGGGGCGGTAGGGCAGGCGGGGCGGGTAGGGCAGGCGGGGCGGGTAGGGCAGGCGGGGCGGGTAGGGCAGGCGGGGCGGATAGGGCAGGCGGGGCGGTAGGGCAGGCAGGGCGAATAGGGCAGGCGGGGCGGTAGGGCAGGCGGGCGGATGGGGCAGGCGGGGCGGGTAGGGCAGGCAGGGCGAATAGGGCAGGCGGGGCGGTAGGGGCAGGGCGGGGCGGATGGGGCAGGCGGGCGGGTAGGGCAGGCGGGGCGAATAGGGCAGGCGGGCGGATAGGGCAGGCGGGCGAATGGGGCAGGCGGGGCGGTAGGGCAGGCGGGCGAATAGGGCAGGCGGGCGGTAGGGCAGGCGGGGCGATAGGGCAGGCGGGGCGGTAAGGCGAGGCGGGGCGAGATAGGGCAGGCGGGGCGGGTAGGGGGCAGGGCGGGCGAATAGGGCAGGCGGGGCGGGTAGGGCAGGCGGGGCGAATAGGGCAGGCGGGGCGGTAGGGCAGGCGGGGCGGTAGGGCAGGCGGGGCGGGTAGGGCAGGCGGGGCGGATAGGGCAGGCGGGGCGGGTAGGGCAGGCGGGCGAATAGGGCAGGCGGGCGGGTAGGGCAGGCGGGGCGATGGGCAGGCAGGGCGGTAGGGCAGGCAGGGCGATAGGCAGGCGGGGCGGTAGGGCAGGCGGGCGGGGAATAGGGCAGGCGAGGCGGTGGGGCGAGGCGGGCGGATAAGGCAGGCAGGGCGGGTAGGGCAGGCGGGGCGGATAGGGCAGGCGGGGCGGGTAGGGCAGGCGGGGCGGATAGGGCAGGCGGGGCGGTAGGGCAGGCGGGGCGGTAGGGCAGGCGGGGCGGGGAGGGCAGGCGGGGCGAGATAGGGCAGGCGGGGCGGGGTAGGGGCAGGCGGGGCGAATAGGGCAGGCGGGCGGTAGGGGCAGGCAGGGCGAGTAGGGCAGGCCAGGCAGCGGGAATAGGCAGGCGGGGCGGTAGGGCAGGCAGGGCAGATACGGGCGGAGGCAGGGCGGTAGAGGGCAGGCAGGGCGGATAGGGCAGGCAGGGCGGTGGGCAGGCGGGGCGAATAGGGCAGGCGGGGCGGTGGGCAGGCGGGCGGATGGGGCAGGCGGGGCGGGTGGGCAGGCGGGGCGAATAGGGCAGGCGGGGCGGTGAGGGCAGGCCCAGGGCGGATGGGGACAGGCAGGGCGGTAGGGCAGGCGGGGCGAATGGGCGAGGCGGGGCGGTAGGGCAGGCAGGGCGATGGGCAGGCGGGCGGTAGCAGGCGGGGAATAGGGCAGGCAGGGCGTAGGGCAGGCAGGCGGATAGGGCAGGCGGGGGGTAGGGCAGGCGAGGGCGAATGGGCAGGCAGGGCGGTGGGACAGGCAGGGCGAATAGGGCAGGCAGGGCGGAGGGGCAGGCAGGGCGAAGGCAGGGCTAGGCAGGCGCGAATAGGGAGCGGGCGTAGGGGCAGGCGGGGCAGATAGGGCAGGCGGGACGGTAGGCAGCCGAGGCAGATAGGGCAGCGGGCGAGTAGGGCAGAGGCGAATAGGCAGTGCAGGGCGGTAGGGCAGGCAGGGCGATAGGCAGGCGGGGGCAGGGGGTAGGGCAGGCGGGCGAAAAGGGGGGGAGGCGGGGCGGTAGGGCAGGCGGGGCGATGGGGCAGGCGGGGCGGTGGGGCAGGCGGGCAGATAGGCAGGCGGGCGGAGGGCAGGCGGGCGGATAGGCAGGCGGGGCGGGGAGGGCAGGGGGGCGAAAAGGGGAGAGCGGGCGGTAGGGCAGGCAGGGGGATAGGGGAGGCGGGCCCGGGGAGGCAGGCGGGCGAATGGGCAGCGGGCGTGGGCAGGCGGGGGGATGGGCAGCCCCGGGCGGAGTGGGCAGGCGGGCGAATAGGGCAGGCGGGCGTGGGGGAGGCAGGGCGGATGGGCGGCCGGGGCCGGGGAGGGCAGGCGGGGGGAATGGGGAGGCGGGGCGGTAGGGCAGGCGGGCGGATAGGGCAGGCAGGGGGTGGGAAGGGGGAAGGGCAGGGGCGGTAGGGCAGGCGGGCGGATGGGCAGCGGGGCGGGGAGGGCGAGCGGGCGAATAGGGCAGGCGGGGGGGTAGGGCGGGCGGGCGGATGGGCAGGCGGGGCGGGGGCAGGCGGGCAAATAGGCAGGAGCGGTGGGCAGGCAGGGAGATAGGGCAGGCGGGGGGATAGGGGAGCGGGGCGATAGGCAGGCGGGGCGATGGGCAGGCGGGCGTAGGGCAGGCGGGGGCGAATGGGGAGCGGGGGGTAGGGCAGGCGGGGCGGATGGGGCAGGCGGGCGGGCAGCGGGGCGAATGGGAGGCGGGCGGTAGGGCAGGCGGGGGGATGGGGCAGGCGGGGCGGGTGGCAGGCGGGGGGAATGGCGGCCGGGCTGGGCGGCGGGGGATGGCAGGCGGGCGGTAGGGCAGGCGGGGCAAAAGGGGCGGGGCGGTAGGCACAGGGGATGGCGGCGGGCGGTGGGCGGCGGGCGAATAGGGCGGCGGGCGGTGGGCGGGGCGGATAGGGCAGGCGGGGGGGGTGGGGGGCGGGGAGAAGGGGGGCGGGGCGGTGGGGGGGGCGGGGCCCCCATGGGCAGGCGGGGCGGGTAGGGCAGGCAGGGCGATGGGCCCGGCAGGGGGGTAGGGCAGGCGGGCGGATAGGGCAGGCGGGGGGGGTAGGGCAGGCCGGGGGAGATAGGGCAGGCGGGCGGTAGGCAGCGGGGCGGATGGGCGCGGGGGGGTGGGCAGGCAGGCGAGTGGGGAGGCGGCGGGTGGAGCAGGCGGGCGAATGGAGGCGGGCGGTGGGCGGGCGGGCGGTAGGGCGGCGGGCGTGGGGGCGGCGGGGGAGGGAGGCAGGCCGGAATTTGGGAGGCCCGGGGAGGTAGGGCAGTTTGGAGGGGAATGGGCAGGAGGGCAGTGGGAAAGGGGGCGGATAAGCAAAAAACCAGAGGCGGTAAAATGAGGCCCGGTAAGCCAAAAGGTGGAGCAGGCTGGCAAGGCAGCGGAAAGAAAAAAACGGAAAAAGGCCCAGGGCGGGTGGGACGAAAGGGGGGCAATACGGGGGCCAAAGGGCCGTCCCAGGCAGGGCACAAGGGGGGATCCACCAGGAGGGCCGGGTAAAGGCGGATGAGACTAGGCGGGGAGGGGGCGTGGGAGGCAGGGGGATAGGGCAGGCGGAACAGGTGAGCCAGGGAAATGGGCAGGAACGGGGGCCTGGCAGGCGAGAGACCGGCGATGGGGCAGGCCAGAGCGGATGGGGGAGGCGCAGAGACAGGGAGGGCCGGATTGCAGGCCGGTGACTGACCATTGCAGAAGGCCCCAAAGGCGGAAAAGGGGGGCAAAGGCCCAAGGCCCGTAGGCACAGGCAATTAAAGTGGTTGATTCACAGATCTCTGGAATACATTTCATTTATTTGAAAATTTCTGGGAATTGAGGTACGCCTTCGTAATTTGCTAAGTAGAAATGTTTCAATTTGTGTAATACGTAATTAAAAACTAATATAACTATGTGAGATTTTGTTTGATCATCACTTCGAGAATCGCAGTCTACGAACATTATACCCATCATAGACTTATCAAGTATTACTGAATTAATAGAATAACAATAATATAATATGCTTTTTAATTCCATCAAGTGTTTTTACTGGTAATTTCAAATGAAGTAAATATTAGATTTTAAAAGCAATCATTTATTAATCCTTATCACTTTGCATCCCTACTAGACTTGAACTCCCTTCACGTGTGACGTTGCATCGAAACGAATAATGGAAACGTAGGCTGTCCCAGTAACTAAAATACTTAGCCAAAGCAAACACCAACATGTTTACTATGAAAGAAATATTACCTTGACTATTAAGTTTTATTATACTTTTCCAACAAAGTGATTTTACTTTTAATCACTGACTCACTTCCAATTCTTCGGGTGAGCGTACATGCATGATTACTCAATTATTCTCATCTAGATTAGTTTTTCCTCCATCATAACACATCTGCGAATTTTTCGTTATTTAATCTATCAACATTGATCTAACAAATCTTTACAATTGATCTTGATTTACATTGATCTTTACAAAAGCGGTAGGTAAATAAAAAATTATTATTTTTTAACTACTATTAAAATAATACAAATATTTGAGAGGGAAAACAACAATACTCACAGAGTGCCCTTTCCAAAAAATGCAAATTTATAAAAACTACTTTTAAATCTCGTTTCATATTTTCATTTCTGTTTTTACCAAGACTCAGAGAAGAATGAGTATGTTTTATTTTAATGAACTAATGACTTTCATCGTTGGTGATAATTGTCTGAATTTGAAATTATCACTTCATTGACATTCGCACAAACATATTATTGACCCATATTGTAATTTATTATCTTTTTAAAAAAAAAATGTGATAGAATATATCACCAATTCCCAATTCCATTTACGCAAAAATAAAGTAAATTATTAAAAAGCTGATAATATCAAGTTATATCAACAATAGTTTCATGTTATTCATTACTTCAGTACTCTAATAATACTCATCAACCGAGAGATGTTTTCACATTGTGGAACAATGGAATCACAACCCCCTGGGAACACGGAATTAAAGAAGCGTATGAAAATGTAATTGAAACTATCTAGTACATTTTACCAATATCTGCACATGCACTACGTTCTATTGGAGTGCAGATATCCTGTTCCCCAAATTAAATTTAAGAAATAAAATATATTATTATAATAACTAAACATTTTTGTAAAGGAACTCACGGTTTGCATCAGGTGACTGTTGAACTTTGGGTTTATTAACACTCAGTAATTTTTGCAATTAAAAACACTCATTGATCTGCGAACATAAAAACGCCCCAAAATCGCTTCGTAACGTTAATACCACACTCATGTTCTTCCTTGCACATTGCGATAAAACGGCAATTGCTTTTGATAGATCGATTACAACACGCGAACCAAAACGCCGAAATAAACCAATGACGGCAGGTAATAGTTCATTCTATTTAATTGTTCATATATTCAGAAAGATTCCATTAAATTTTAGATCTTTTTAAAATTTAGTGATTATACTACCTTTCATTTAAAGAAGTAATCACGACAATTAGTTGAGTAAAAAACCTCAAATTTCTTTCTATACGAAAACCCACCGTTTTCTAAATATATAAATACACAAATATCTGACCGCTAAAACAAATGTTGAATGAATTGTGGGAATTCTGATTGGGTGTTGTTGACGTTCTTATAAGAAGAAATAAAAGAGTTCTCTTCTCTTCTCTCCTCTTTTATTTCTTCTTAAATGTTGAATGACTAACTGTTATAATATGAGTTATAGACAAAACAATATCCGCGAATATTAAAGCGGATTCGGTGGTATAACGGTTAGAGTATCGGACTGTTGTACTAGAGTTTGCGGGTTCAAACCCGATCGAAGCCGTGGATTTTTAAGGGCGAAAAAATCATTCGTACGCCTTCCTTCGGAGGGGAAGTAAAGCCGGCTGTCCCATGTAGTAGATTAACTGCATGTAAAATATCCTCAAGCCTAAATGAAGCCTCTGAGCAAAATTGAGTTCCGCCTGTTTCATCGCCCAAGATAATACCTCCTTTCTCCGCTAGGTGGTGAAAGAAGCGTAGCGAAATTTGCGTGGTTAGACGGAAGAGCGGGACTGATGGCCCGAGTCTCGCCACGTAAAATAACTAACTAACTAAACTAACATTAACTAACTAAACTAACTAACTAAACTAACTAACTAAAGTAAGAGTTGTTTTCAGAAGGCACTACAACGTTTCAGTGCGAATACCGCTAGATCGGACCGCAGTTCCTTGCAACACCGCCCCGCCCCCTGGTGCCATCGAAGGCGGCGGCGGCGGCGGCGGCGGCGGCGTAGGCGGTGACGGCGCCGGGGGCGAATTCTGCGGCGGCGGCGCCAACACGCTTAATTAGCTTAATCCGTGCGCGGGTGTGGCGCCGCAGGCGCGCGAAAGAATTTTGATTAAAGGCGCCGCGTCCCAACCCACCCGCGTTTGAAATCCGCCCTGCATAATGAGGCTCCTCCCGATGCCCACACATCGCCTGCCTGCCAGGCCGCCCGTCCGCCTCCATCTCCTGCTCCTCGCCCGCTATCATCATCCGGCTATCAAGCCATCAGCATCCGTTATACTCATCAACTGTATTATCCGGCGCCTACACGTCGTCTGCCGGCCTCGATCTCCTACTGATCTCCCGCTATCAGCACGCTATTCAACCGCTATTGATTCACGGTCCTACCGCTATTGATTCACGGTCAGACTGCTATTCTTTCACGGTCCTATCATTATCCATCCACCACCACACGCTTGTTCGCTATCGTCCGGTATTTTTCGCAATCTGTCCGCTAAACGTCCGCTATCCATCAGTTAATACCGTCTGTTCTCCCGTTACCCAAACGTCGTCTGTCTGCCAGTCAGACCGTCTCGATCTTCTACTGCCCGCCCACTTTTACCATGCGTTCCAATCGCTATTCATTCATAGCACGACCGCTATCCGTCCACCACCGTATGCTTGTCCGCTATCGTCCGGTATCTGTGCGTTATTCATCTGCAATCTGTCCACTAAACATCCGTTATCTGTTATTTTGTAAGCCATCTGTAGTCTCCCGACGCTCACATGTCATCCGCCTATCAGCCAGTCCGCTTTGACCTTCTGCTACCGGCAAAGGTGATTCAAGTGACGTCACTGCAGTGCCTCTGACAGGGAGGCGCTGGGGTTTGTGCCCCGACGGTGTCAGGATTTCCGGCTCAAGCCGGATATAACTAGGTCAAATTCTGCCGCTGTCTGTAGGATAATTCTAGCTGCAGGCTGTTTTGATCGGTAGCTTTATGTGGTTTCTCCGATCAATACTACGCGAACGCCGGAGCAGTACCCTAATAATCGTACGTAGGTCAACCAGCTTGGAAGGAAATTCAGGTTAGACTAGAAAAACCAAATTATTTCGGCCGAAGCGATCACACTCACAAAATTTGAACAAGGAAAGAAAATTCAGATCTTGGGAAATTTTTCTTTTGTAACAGAACAGTGAAAGATTGGAACAGTTTACCCGCAGCAGATTTCAAAGCTTTTCCTCTAACTGTCCGAAGCTTTAGAAATAAGTTAGAATAATATGAGAGTAATAGACATTAAATGAGTAAGTGCTGTGAAATGCGGTGAAGTCCTGTAAAGTGCTGGTCAGTGTAATTCAAAGAAAAACAGTGTAGTGTAGTGTAGTGTAGTGCAGTGCAGTTAAATGTAGTGAACACGATCAATGAAAAAAAAATTAGCCAATATTTATGTAGCTTGTATTAAACTTTAGCATCACCGACATATAATTGGATATCATGACAGAGTTGAAATATTTATTATAATACTTAACATTAGTGATAGTATGATTTTTGCATGTTCGGCTTGTACTGTACTAATTTGTTATTATTATTGTTATTATTGTTGTTGTTGTTATTAATATTATTGTAATTATTGTTATTTAACTGCCTCCGGGTCATACCCAATTGCAGTTCAAATCAACGTATATGGGCCACGGACCGAGCGCGATATATCCATCCTCTTCCTTGACCTTTCCTATCTCTTCCACATACAAGTGGACGTAACACTCACGTGCACTATACTACCACACATGGCGGGAGACCAGTCGGGAGCTTATCCCGGCTGGGGAGATGTCATGCTGGTGGGAGACACCTGGTTGAGGAAAATCTCCTTAAGCCGATTTAAGTTGGCGCCGAATATCGCCAACCAGCGGGGGAAGATCAATGCCCCCTCCCGCGATAAAGAAAACATGCACGATACTTAGGGACTAATGACCTTTGCAGTTGACGCATCCGGAATCACTAATCACTCAATCGACCTAGTGCTGCTACCCGCTCGCGACTGATTCACTATCCGACTGTCATACATCTACTATTCTATACTACTATTATTTTTTCCGTGTCGTCCCCATCTCTGATTGACACTCTTCGGACGACTTCCCAATATTTGATTTAAATTCAACGCATAACCGTTCGCGATAGTTTGCTATCTGCAGACCATCCATCGAATATCCGCCTGATATCCACCTTGCTACCTTCCGATCGCCATTCGCCTTATCTTTCAGTAGACAGTCTGCCCTCCGTTGCTTTTTAGATGTCCCTCCATTACAGTATGTCAGTTTATCAAATATTTGCCCAATATCCGTCTCGTACCTACTGATCATTTTGATGTCTGCATCGTATCTGGTATAGGGCCGTCTCTTCTCGGGTATTTACCATATATTCGCACAATTGTATCCTGTTATGTTGTAAAAGCTTAGGTATGATCCACGTTGCTTGGGCAAGACGCACTGAAGATGGAAAATAATTTTCCCGAAAGTTAACTTTGCTCATGCAATAAAGATGTTATTTATTGTTATAGTAGTGGATTATTACCCCTATACCTCGTAATGGATAGCAAGAGTTTTCGCTACCACCACGGAATTTGTTGTGTCTATAGCAAGGCTCTCTGACTGATATCCCTTCGACATCCATCCCCCACATGCGACTGATAGTTTGCTATCTGCCAACTACTCTGCACGAAATTTGACGAATAATTTTCAGATATCTGAGCGAAATCCACTTTTTAATTTCCCATCTTCCTCTTGCTATCATCTCGCTATTCTTTTGTTATCCGTTCGATGTGTTGCAACGATCTCCCGAATATCTGTCCGATCCGAAAAAACAATGCCGAAATCTTATGAGAGCCGGTATCAAGCTCCCTTGTATTACATATGCATTGACCAGCATTGAAATGAGTGGTATTGGGTTAGGAAAGCTACCAGTGTGACCAAAACACCAATGTCAATCCGGTTTGTTCCCAAACATATACTTGTTATAATTCATACGTCCGAAATTTATGCGAATGGGTTTCATTTCACATTATAACTTTCGGAGTAATATTAGGTCCAGCAAATAATGCATTCCGAAACAAACTGTAATTCATCTCGTGTACACACGGGAATGTAACTTTGAAACAGAAACGGTTAAAAGTCGATAATACACAGAAATATACTGCAAATCACAGAAAATTTAGTTTAGGACTAATATTTCCAGGTTTGTTTTTTAATTGAAATACTGGGATAATAACTTTGAATTCTTCTTGTTTTTTCGGTACATACAAGAATGTTTATAACAAATCATTAACAAATCATCAATTTAAACGATCATGATTAATAGCGCCACGTGCGCTGTGAATAAGCACCGACTCATTCCTCGGGAAAAAATTCTTACTCTCTTAATCACTCATCAGTCACCCTTCTTATAATATAATCCATAGCGCTTACGGTTTGAGACCCTGCAAGCATGGGAATTTAACTAGACCCAAGAATAGGGGTACCATTAGCTGTCCGGCAAAGTCGGTCTATCGCCCCAAAATTACAAATACATACATATGTTTTAAGAAAAGGAAAAGAAAAAGAACAAAAGCAAAACTTACGAAAATACAAAAGAAGATTAAGATATTTTTGAACTGTAGCTTTTCACTGTTGGAGTCACGTTGGAGGCACAAGTAGTTACATTCATTCATTAACAATGCTGTGTCGTAAATCAAGACGACTAAATACGAGCTGCAACCCATCACCCAGAACAGACAAGAAAAACAAAGTATTCACTAAAGCACGAAAATGTATACCCGGCTCACAAGTGCCTGCAAAGAACATTAAACAAACAGAACAATTTCTCACAAAGGCAACTCGAAAGTTTTTCACAGCGTCAGCATTACAATCTATTTCACTTACATCGCAAAAGTGGAACTATTTTTCATCCGCCATTTTGTTTAAGCAATATTCCCGACGCCGGGCGCGTCGGAAGTGACACTGTAATTGATTCGCCAAGTTCCCGCCGCGGCGCGCGGGTCGTTTCAAGGCCGGGCGCCTCGCGTGCTCGAGTCGGACAAGACAATACATTAGTGGTTCCCTCCAGACGCAGCAGTTGAATTTCTGGCAGACGGACGATAAAATGTTGAAATATTGCAGCCGCCAGTCGCACTCTTTTTCTGTCAGTTCCGTGCATCTGCGTGCCGACTCCTACCCACCATACATATCCATCCCTTGTCTTATAAAACTGACTAATATTTGCTGAAAATAAGCATTTCGTGTTGTATTTTGCCGCTGGGAGCGCTACAGGATGGGTATGGCGGCGAAGGTTCAGATACTGACAGCAACGGACAAGACTAATTATATTCTTTAGTACGTTCAACGTCAAAACATTATCGATATATGCGAATGTGGAGTCACATCCCATCGACTTGTCTTAAAACTTTATGTTGCTTAACTGAAATTTAAAAAAAAATTCTTAACGTGTTTTCTATGTTTCAATCTCTGTCAGAATATCAGATTTCTAATCAATTAGTAAAATGCGGATTCCCATCACAACCTGAATTCTATCAGAGATCTTTTACTGAAACGAATCTCCGATCAACCGCCTCTTACAATCTGCCTCTTTCATTCAAATCGCGTCGCCGTTCCACTTCTCAGCGGAGTACGAATTTCTCCTCCACCAAATCTCCTTCACTTAGTCGCGCTGCGGACGCCTTTCTCAGCCGTCCCACCGCATGAATGAAAACTCCCTTCCCCCCTTCGGGATCCACGACAAATGCATTAACCAATTCCATTTCTTAATTCTCTTCTTTAACTTTTTAATTGTTCCTCCGTCGCCCCGTCGGGGCGGGAGCGGGGGCGGGACCGGCGGCGGCATATGAATCGCGAGGCCGTAATGGAGCTCAACTACGGTTGATAAGGGAGACCATCCATCACCAGTCCGGAAGGGCCGCTGAGTAAATACGGAGCGGGGGCGGCACGGCCACAAAGACAGAAGCCGACGGGCTCTGGGGAACTGTGGGCCCCATCATTAATTCGGGAAAACAAAAGAGTATTGTGAGGTCGTTATATACGTATTTGCAACATAAGTACAATGTGCGGTTGGAGAATTATCAAAGCTGGCCGTTAGGCTTCCAATTCCTATAACTAATTTTTATTTTAAATTTAGTTATTCATCCTGCGAAATTCGTATGATTGAAATATTTGTGTTTTCAGGTGCGTCAACTGCTGTGACTATGAGTCTCAACTGTAGTCAGTGTTTTATGACGGAAGGTGGCGGTGTTGTTCCCTGTTAGTGATGAGATCCGGTGATGACCTACACGTCTGCTTTTTGTTTTTGTTGTCCCTTCCAGGTGTCTCCCAATAGCAGGGCATCCCCCCTCCCAACCGAAATACGCTCTATGCTCCGGAACGTCCCCAGGAATGGGCTAATGTTGTGCATGTGAGGAAGTAAGAGGCCATTAATCAGAGGTACAAGTCAGGGAAGAGGAAGGAAACATCGACCTAGCTATGTAGCTAGTGTCGAAAATTCTGTCTCCGTCGGGACACGAACCCTAGGACCACCCGATAAGAAACACTACTATGACATCAATTGATTCCCTGAGCCACCTCAGCCGGTATTAAATTATTAAGGTCAGCTGATATTGAATAGTTAAAGATGTATTGTAGATTTAGAATAAATTAATATTTAAATCTTGTATTGGTTCTAAATTGAGAACAAACATAACTGAGAGCCAATAGATGCGTCAGAATAGTTTCTCTAGCATTAAAGCGGTCATGATCATATTATTTTCAGGATAAGAATCAGGATATCGATCTCTCTGATATTTCACTTAAATTTTGATGAAAAATTCTATGAAGAAAAGGGACTGCAGAGTCAATGAGTAAAAGAAAAACAGTGTTTCATGAATTATTTATTATTGCATCGTTATTATTATTATTATTATTATTATTATTATTATTATTGTATTATTATAACATGAAATATTATAATTATTAATAACAATACCTTTCGTTTCCCAAATTTTAACTTTCCTCTCAGATGATTTTTCTTAACTTCTTAAATCTATAAGTACGCATACTTTCTCGTAAATTGCAGACTTAAAAATTGGAAATTTGTTATGTAAAAAATGAAAAAAAAACGCCCAAGACATATGTGTTCGTAGCTTTGGAGACCACGGCCACTGTAGGATGACGCAGAGCACGAGGGAATCTAGGGAGCGTGGGGTAGCAGCAATGGAGGCGAGCAGCTTCCAGAATTAAGACAAGACAGCGCCTTGACAAACCGGCCGGCTGCCCGCGCCGCGCCGCGCCGCCCCGCCCGTGTCAAAGGGGTAACTGAACGTTAATGAGGGCAATCGAGGGGAGCGAGGGGGAGGGGTGTCGGAGTCCCTTGCGGGGGAGGGAGGGGGAAATGATAGCGAGAAATAAGATGGCGGGGCAGGGCGCCGCACGCTGGTTGAATAGAGCGTAAAACTTAGTCATAATTGCAAATGCCAGTAAAAATTGGTATCAATGGGTTTTTGAGGTTGCTGAATTTGAATATCATGAAATGCAGTTTCAAAATTCAAAATGTTGGCATCAAAATCGCGCATCAACTCCTTAAAAAAAACCAAAAAAATATACATATGGGTTAAATTTAAATTCAAAATGGCGGGTTCGAAATGACTATTTGACTCATAAAAATGAACCCAATATGTGTAAAAATATTGATAGAATGGTTCTTGCGGTCGCTGATGATGAATATCGAAATTAAAAATCAAAATTCAAAATTGAAGCTTGAGAGTGAAGGGATTGTACGTAGAAATATGGTTATAATTAAAGTTTTGTTTTCGAAGTTGCTGAATACAAATATTGCAACGAAATTCAAAACCGTTGCTTTAAAAAGATATATCGGATTTAAAGGGTAAAGCATTTTGTTAAGAGGGAAATGTGATTTAAAAGAGTTTTTTACTTTCTTCGTTCATTGATTTACTTAACGTATAAAAAGTGAACAATCGTTATGGTCGTAAAGTAGCATCTGCGCACCTTTTCTTGGGCTCTCGAATCTATAGCCCCTTCCTTTGCCTACACAATTTTTTTAAATTGAATTATGAAAAAAGGGAGCTTTTAGTAACATCTGATATATTAACTGATCATTTAATTCTACTAATGTTCTCTTCTTTGAAAAGAAATTTTTTTTTTGCGTTAGAGACACTATTATGGCAATTTATGATTTCATGTCTTATCCTAAATACACCGATATTGGCGGAATATCTTGCCCAAAATCGTGATGATTTTGGAATATCTGCACAAATCCAAACGTTAGGCATTTATATATCTTTTCATTCTTTTGACATAAAGGGAAAGAGGCAGGGAAAAGAGACACATAACGTGGGAAGTAGATTTACTAACGACTGAAGACTCCTGGGAGATCCAAACTGAGCATGAAGATCATGACACCGGGAAACAAAGATCACTTCGATTCGTCACTGCAAGTCAGATGCTCAAGAAAAGAAATGCTTAAGAAAACATGACATCATTCAAGGTCAAAAGGGCCATCGAAAATGCAGCTGACACACATTTCCTTGTATGTGGCGAACAATTATTTACAAAAACTTATTAGCGGTAACTATACTCACAAAACGATAATTTTGTTTAATTTAAAAAACAACCATAAAACAATACATCACAATGGCATTTATGTCGTGTTATTAATATCCGTTTAAAAAATTTAAAGCCAAAATCTGGAGCCGTTTTCGAGAAAATTGCATTTGAGGTTTCTGAAATTGCGGAATTTGGAGCTATATACATTTACATTAGTATAATTATATTATAAGCAATATTATAAATAGTATGTATATATTTATGTGTTACTCAATTGCCACCCAACTGTCGGGAATCAATGCTGTACAAACCAAATTTCGTCGGCACTTATTTATTGAAAAATATTGTATGTTATTGAAAAAATGGTCAACTGTAGTTTGAGATAACATCATTAAGTTCACTTTTACAACCGCAGAACTCTTATTTTTGGTTTCTATGACAATAAAATAAGAATCCTTCAAGTACCACTAAAAATCTTCAAGTGCTCGGTGGCACGTATTTATATTGTTTAATCATTCCAAAAATTTGTATCAGTTATTTTCTTATTAAAAGTAATTATCAGAAGAAGAAATCGAAAAAAATATACCGAGGAAATAAATCCCCGTGGCGTCGAAGGCACTTCCAGGATACCTAGTGTTAAATCTCGCTATGTAGCATTGCAGTAAAGTGGCTATGAAATAAAAAGTTGCAGATATCTGCAGCTAAATGTGTGTTGTTCTGAGTAAGGGAATTTTACTTCATAGATAAAAAATTGATTGGGGCAGGAATACGCAGGACAAAAAATATAATCCACAATGTACATGACTAACATTGTTACGCTACACAGGTTAGAATTCAGCCGTATTATAATAAAAAAATTAGACACTTTTCCTTTAAAATAAACTTAACTTATAGTCAAAAGTGTCTTCTATTCCAAAACACCAAAAGAATCCATAGAAAAATAATTTAAACACTTTTTTAAATTTAACGAAAGTAGTCGAAAATAAACAATGAATTCGCGTGTTTCGAGCAACGGTAACTTTACAAGACCGTAAGGACGACGAAAATGATTGAAATAACGTTCTGGAGCTAAAGTAGTGTGCTCCAATGTCTTCCAAACGAGATCTGATAGGTCAGAATTCCGAACGCACACTTTGAATTCTCCCATTATGGCCAGGTTTTTGACACGATTCAACCAGTGTGTGCCGGTGGGACGCAGTGTAGCATCGAGGGGCGTGGCGGGGCGAAGGAGACGGAGAGCTGGAGCAGGGTTGGGAGTAGAAGCATGACGGAGATGGGGGAGCGTGGTGGAACGGATCAGGGAGTATCGGATTGTATCGTGGTGTAGCGTGGCGAGATGGCGAGTGACAGAGTAAGACGGAGATCGAAGTGGGGATCAAAGGAGCGAAGAACGGCAGGGAGCGCTAGGGGCAGAGGAGAGCAGCAGGATGCGGTGGTGAGCGGTGCAGAGTGGCGGGGAGCGGCAGGGAGCGGTGGGGAGCGGGGGGGGCGGGAAGTGGCAGGATGGCAGCGGGGAGTGGCGAGAAGCGGCGGGGAGCGACGGCGAGCGACGGGGAGCGGCGGGGAGCGGGGGGAGCGGCAGGAGCGGTGGGAGCGGGGGGGCGGCGGGGAGCGGTGGGGAGCGGCGCTGAACGCTACGAAGCGGCAGAAAGTGGCATAGAGCATCGCGAAGCGGTAGCGAACGTCGGGGAACAGCGTACTACGGTAGGAGGCAGCGAGGAGCGACGCAAAGCGACAGGGTGTGGTGGGCTGCGGCGGGGAATAGGGGGAATTCTCTGTCTCTCATTGTTATCAACGTTTCTATCGTAACAATAAACATTTGAGCATCAGTGTTCATTATTCGTTTACGAAACGTTAATAAACATGCGAGATAAACATGTAATTGTATACGAAACGAGTGGAGTAGGGGAATACAAGAGTATAAGGGAGCGGGGCGGAGTTGTGGGGAGCGACGGGGAGTACTGGGGTTGGCTGGGAAGCGTGGCGGAGCGGGCCAGAGGATGGCAGAAAAGGCGGGGTGGATCCGGCCGTTGGGCAATGGGATGGAACTGGGCAGAGCAGGGCGATGAGGTCCAAGAGAGTGGAGAGGGCTGGGGAGCATGACGTAATTGTGTTTGTTAGGGGGCAAGGGGGGAGGGGAGGAGCATGATGTGAGACGTGACAGCAGGCCGGAAAACACGAGAACTAACAGGAATTCGAAAGTCTAAAAACAGAATTTTCAAAAATTATATAAATTCGAAAAGGGCGAAATAAAAACGGCAATTGTCAAGAAACCACACAAGATAACTGAACATGCACACAATGAATGCACACCAACAGTGAAAAACAATTTCATTATTGGAATTTCAGAAAAATAATGGAAATCACGTTCCACACGAGATACACAAAAACACGAGAATGCACCTATCATTCCATTCTGTACAGCAGGGTATTCATAACGCGGCAATTTAATACGTCGAAAAATACAATAGTCGATATGAAAACATTCCCCTGGCCGATATATGTGCGTCAGTGTACGTTACCTTCATTACATCGCGACCAAAATGGCGTTAAAGGCTGAAACACGGCGGTTTATTTCAGAGTTGCCGTCTAAATTCGCACCTCCTAGAATTCAACGTGCTCTTTTCCTGCGGTCTGAGTAAGAATATTCCAGAAAAACTAATTTCCGACCCCGTCCCTGACTCTCCACCGACTTGCCACCGTTCTCGACCTTGGACTCGTCCCGGTTTTTGCCGCCGTCTCCAGATACGCACCGTCTCCAATCTGCCTCCAAATAAGCTTCTTCGAAGGCTCCATCCCGCCCGCCATTCCGCCCCAGGTCCCGACCCCGCTGCCCTCTTCCACTTCCCGACCCCTAGCCTCAGCCACCGGCTCCAGAACTTCACCCCCGACCACGCATCGCTCGAGATCCTGCCCCGTCCGCTGTCCTGTCGCCCTTTTTCTATACCCACCCACCCATACAAACGACCTTACCTCCTGCCAGAACTTCAGCGAACCTCTTTCCTCTGCTTTCCATCTCACATTGGCCTATTCATTTTCAAGACTTCCATCTTCTGAGCCCTCCTATCGTACCCTCAAGAGTCGTACAACGAACAACTACAACTACAAGAGTTGTACTACGTACAACACAAGAGTCTCGTCTCCCTCCTCGTCTCGTCTCCCGTCTCGTCCTTTCCCTCATCCGTTTCCCCCTCGTCTCCCCCGTTCGTCTCCCGTCTCGTCTCCCGTCTCGTCTCCCGTCTCGTCTCCCGTCTCGTCTCCCGTCTCGTCTCCCGTCTCGTCTCCCGTCTCGTCTCCCGTCTCGTCTCCCGTCTCGTCTCCCGTCTCGTCTCCGTCTCGTCTCCGTCTCGTCTCCGTCTCGTCTCCGTCTCGTCTCCCTGTCTCGTCTCCTGTCTCTCCGTCTCGTCTCCGTCTCGTCTCCCGTCTCGTCTCCGTCTCGTCTCCTGTCTCGTCTCCCTAGCTCCCTCCCCCAACCCCGTCCTCGCCGAGGGTCGAAACTGTGTGTCGGCGCCTGGAGCGGCGAGCGCTGACGAACACCTTGCCTGGCTCTACGGCACCGACCACCATTAAAAATGACGAGGTCGCTTCTAACACCGTAGGCGGGAGCGGATGGAGTAGAGTATTTGAAACGGCTACGCACGGTTTCCACAATATTTTTTAGACACCCACTAGTAGAAGTGGTTCTTTCAAGGAAAGCATAACCAACTAAAAGTTCAATGTTTAGCACTAGTATTAAAAGTGAGACGAAGGAAAATGATCTCACAAATCTGTGAGTGCAAAAAAGAAAACAAAATACTTTCGCGAGCACTGACGAACACCTTGCGTGGCTCTATGGCACCGACCACCATTAAAAATGACGAGGTCGCTTCTAACACAGTAGGCGGGAGCGGATGGAGTAGAGTATTTGAAACGGCTACGCACGGTTTCCACAATATTTTTTAGACACCCACTAGTAGAAGTGGTTCTTTCAAGGAAAGCATAACCAACTAAAAGTTCAATGTTTAGCACTAGTATTAAAAGTGAGACGAAGGAAAATGATCTCACAAATCTGTGAGTGCAAAAAAGAAAACAAAATACTTTCGCGAGCACTGACGAACACCTTGCGTGGCTCTATGGCACCGACCACCTAAAAATGACAAGGTCGCTTCTAACACCGTAGGCGGGAGCGGATGGAGTAGAGTATTTGAAACGGCTACGCACGGTTTCCACAATATTTTTTAGACAGCCACTAGTAGAAGCGGTTCTTTCAAGGAAAGCATAACCAACTAAAAGTTCAATGTTTAGCACTAGTATTAAAAGTGAGACGAAGGAAATGATCTCACAAATCTGTGAGTGCAAAAGAAAACAAAATACTTTCGCGAGCACTGACGAACACCTTGCGTGGCTCTATGGCACCGACCACCATAAAAATGACAAGGTCGCTTCTAACACCGTAGGCGGGAGCGGATGGAGTAGAGTATTTGAAACGGCTACGCACGGTTTCCACAATATTTTTTAGACACCCACTAGTAGAAGTGGTTCTTTCAAGGAAAGCATAACCAACTAAAAGTTCAATGTTTAGCACTAGTATTAAAAGTGAGACGAAGGAAAATGATCTCACAAATCTGTGAGTGCAAAAAAGAAAACAAAATACTTTCGCGAGCACTGACGAACACCTTGCGTGGCTCTATGGCACCGACCACCTAAAAATGACAAGGTCGCTTCTAACACCGTAGGCGGGAGCGGATGGAGTAGAGTATTTGAAACGGCTACGCACGGTTTCCACAATATTTTTTAGACAGCCACTAGTAAAAGCGGTTCTTTCAAGGAAAGCATAACCAACTAAAAGTTCAATGTTTAGCACTAGTATTAAAAGTGAGACGAAGGAAAATGATCTCACAAATCTGTGAGTGCAAAAAAGAAAACAAAATACTTTCGCGAGCACTGACGAACACCTTGCGTGGCTCTATGGCACCGACCACCTAAAATGACAAGGTCGCTTCTAACACCGTAGGCGGGAGCGGATGGAGTAGAGTATTTGAAACGGCTACCACGGTTTCCACAATATTTTTTAGACACCCACTAGTAGAAGTGGTTCTTTCAAGGAAAGCATAACCAACTAAAAGTTCAATGTTTAGCACTAGTATTAAAAGTGAGACGAAGGAAAATGATCTCACAAATCTGTGAGTGCAAAAAAGAAAACAAAATACTTTCGCGAGCACTGACGAACACCTTGCGTGGCTCTATGGCACCGACCACCTAAAAATGACAAGGTCGCTTTTAACACCGTAGGCGGGAGCGGATGGAGTAGAGTATTTGAAACAGATACCCACGGTTTCCACAATATTTTTTAGACACCCACTAGTAGAAGTGGTTCTTTCAAGGAAAGCATAACCAACTAAAAGTTCAATGTTTAGCACTAGTATTAAAAGTGAGACGAAGGAAAATGATCTCACAAATCTGTGAGTGCAAAAAAGAAAACAAAATACTTTCGCGAGCACTGACGAACACCTTGCGTGGCTCTATGGCACCGACCACCTAAAAATGACAAGGTCGCTTCTAACACCGTAGGCGGGAGCGGATGGAGTAGAGTATTTGAAACGGCTACCCACGGTTTCCACAATATTTTTTAGACACCCACTAGTAGAAGTGGTTCTTTCAAGGAAAGCATAACCAACTAAAGTTCAATGTTTAGCACTAGTATTAAAAGTGAGACGAAGGAAAATGATCTCACAAATCTGTGAGTGCAAAAAAGAAAACAAAATACTTTCTGAGCACTGACGAACACCTTGCGTGGCTCTATGGCACCGACCACCTAAAATGACAAGGTCGCTTCTAACACCGTAGGCGGGAGCGGATGGAGTAGAGTATTTGAAACGGCTACCCACGGTTTCCACAATATTTTTTAGACACCCACTAGTAGAAGTGGTTCTTTCAAGGAAAGCATAACCAACTAAAAGTTCAATGTTTAGCACTAGTATTAAAAGTGAGACGAAGGAAAATGATCTCACAAATCTGTGAGTGCAAAAAAGAAAACAAAATACTTTCGCGCACTGACGAACACCTTGCGTGGCTCTATGGCACCGACCACCTAAAATGACAAGGTCGCTTCTAACACCGTAGGCGGGAGCGGATGGAGTAGAGTATTTGAAACGGCTACCCACGGTTTCCACAATATTTTTTAGACACCCACTAGTAGAAGTGGTTCTTTCAAGGAAAGCATAACCAACTAAAAGTTCAATGTTTAGCACTAGTATTAAAAGTGAGACGAAGGAAAATGATCTCACAAATCTGTGAGTGCAAAAAAGAAAACAAAATACTTTCGCGAGCACTGACGAACACCTTGCGTGGCTCTATGGCACCGACCACCTAAAAATGACAAGGTCGCTTCTAACACCGTAGGCGGGAGCGGATGGAGTAGAGTATTTGAAACGGCTACGCACGGTTTCCACAATATTTTTTAGACACCCACTAGTAGAAGTGGTTCTTTCAAGGAAAGCATAACCAACTAAAAGTTCAATGTTTAGCACTAGTATTAAAAGTGAGACGAAGGAAAATGATCTCACAAATCTGTGAGTGCAAAAGAAAACAAAATACTTTCAGAGCACTGACGAACACCTTGCGTGGCTCTATGGCACCGACCACCTAAAAATGACAAGGTCGCTTCTAACACCGTAGGCGGGAGCGGATGGAGTAGAGTATTTGAAACGGCTACGCACGGTTTCCACAATATTTTTTAGACACCCACTAGTAGAAGTGGTTCTTTCAAGGAAAGCATAACCAACTAAAAGTTCAATGTTTAGCACTAGTATTAAAAGTGAGACGAAGGAAAATGATCTCACAAATCTGTGAGTGCAAAAAAGAAAACAAAATACTTTCGCGAGCACTGACGAACACCTTGCGTGGCTCTATGGCACCGACCACCTAAAAATGACGAGGTCGCTTCTAACACCGTAGGCGGGAGCGGATGGAGTAGAGTATTTGAAACGGCTACCCACGGTTTCCACAATATTTTTTAGACACCCACTAGTAGAAGTGGTTCTTTCAAGGAAAGCATAACCAACTAAAAGTTCAATGTTTAGCACTAGTATTAAAAGTGAGACGAAGGAAAATGATCTCACAAATCTGTGAGTGCAAAAAAGAAAACAAAATACTTTCGCGAGCACTGACGAACACCTTGCGTGGCTCTATGGCACCGACCACCTAAAATGACAAGGTCGCTTCTAACACCGTAGGCGGAGCGGATGGAGTAGAGTATTTGAAACGGCTACGCACGGTTTCCACAATATTTTTTAGACAGCCACTAGTAAAAGCGGTTCTTTCAAGGAAAGCATAACCAACTAAAAGTTCAATGTTTAGCACTAGTATTAAAAGTGAGACGAAGGAAAATGATCTCACAAATCTGTGAGTGCAAAAAAGAAAACAAAATACTTTCGCGAGCACTGACGAACACCTTGCGTGGCTCTATGGCACCGACCACCTAAAAATGACGAGGTCGCTTCTAACACCGTAGGCGGGAGCGGATGGAGTAGAGTATTTGAAACGGCTACGCACGGTTTCCACAATATTTTTTAGACAGCCACTAGTAAAAGCGGTTCTTTCAAGGAATGCATAACCAACTAAAAGTTCAATGTTTAGCACTAGTATTAAAAGTGATACGAAGTAAAATGATCTCACAAATCTGTGAGTGCAAAAAAGAAAACAAAATACTTTCGTCTGATCACATCACCTACTAATCTAAATATTTAATCTGTAGTAAATCTATCAAAAAAAGTAGTGTATGACACTCATGGCAAGAGTTTACACTTATGGTTAACTCAATTTGGCTCTTGCAGAATTTATATTTGTTTAAGTGATACCTTATGGTTGTATTTGGTGAAAAAGGGTTTCATGGGAGAGGAATGATATGGTGGAGACATTTGTATTGTTCTTTTATTTTCTGAAGAAATTTAAGTATAATTTAAGGCGTCATGCCCTGGTCGTTTCTGTTCAATTTGCGGAGAAAATACATTATTTGGTTCACAATATTAGTTAATAGGTATTCAATGTTGTTTTGCAAATGGGAAATAAATGGAGTTAAAGAGAGACAATGTTCGGGGTCATGGGAGCAGTTGGTTCTTTGAGCAGTGAGGTTTTCAGAGATTGTGCATTTGTTGTTCAATTTAGAAAGCCAGATACATATTTAATGTTGTTCATATATGACGCATTGGATAAGAACAAGGATTGTGGTGAGTGCATTGGGAGAATAGGAAAGGTGGGTCATGCTGTTCAAAAACTTGTTGAAGGTATATGCGTTTCTTTTGGAATATTTGAGGTTGAGGTCTGAGGAAGCAGATCTTTTTAGGACGCGGTCAGGAAGAGAGGTGCCGCCTATTAGGTCGGGATATTAAAGAGTAATTGTAGGAACTGTCATGCGCGCTTACATTAACGTAGGCTTCCAAATTTCTGGAAGAGCAAAATTGTAAATTTTGACATATTTGGGTGGCACGTCTATAGGACACTACCACCTATGATGGGGTACTATGCATCTTACGCGATGTGACGACAATTATTTTTAGTCTGCCCGAAAGCCTGCCAATTCAGGCATTGCACTGCTCTAGGCCGGCATCTTCTAGCTTCGATTTTGGTGACACAGTGTAAGAATCGTTGACGTGACAAATTTCTGCCTTTGTTTCTGTCTTCTAAAAGAACTATCGAAAGACAGAGTGATTTTTATTCGTGGTAAAAGTGATTACAGTTTGCTCGAAAAATAAAATGTCATTCTTACCACTAATTGGACAAGTTAAACAACTAATGCGGCGCACGGCATCCAGAATTATTTGAAACTTCTGCTTGAAATTCTCTTTGAAATCACTAATTTTCCATTATTATTCTCCTTCTCACTAGCTATTACGAAGTTTATTCTCATGGATATTTTATTTTTTAGACCCTTCTTTACCTGATCTTCCACTTTCATTAGCATTGGTCTAAATTGCAGAAGACCATAGTTTCTACAATGTACTTCAATATTTAGCTTCCTCAACATGACTTACAGATTTTTATATATTTCTAATAAACAATATAAATTTTGTACATTTATTGTTAAATTGTGAGCTAAAACGTATTGGAAATATATTTTTACAACATTTCATAATTTTTTTAGTTATTAATTCCAGAACTAAAATTTATTTTATTTTCATGGACAAAGCTTACATTCTATAACTGAACTACTTCCGGTTTTATACTTGTGCTAATCAGGCATGCCAATGCTCGATTCTAATTTCAAATCTTTCCGGTACTTTTCTCTTTAATTTATTCTACGACCCAATTTATTCTACTAAGAAGATATTCGCGTTCACTTGAATGCTCGGCGAGTCTGCTAACATTACACGAGTTTTCGGTCGTCTTTACATTTTCCCGCCTTTAACCCAATTTCCGCACATTGTTCTCCAGCGACTCCCTCTCGCGAAGGTGGCAAGCGGGTCAGCAAGCCTCGGACGACCACCACAGCAGCGCCACAGGAGCAACGAGACGGAAAAAATCTCATACGAGATTGGAATTTTGTATTAACATTTCTGCTTTGCTCTTAGCGCAGTAAGAATTTCCAAGGCAGGAGTCAGGCTTCCTTCCCTGCGGCTAAGGACAAGGATATTACGCTTCACATCTTCCCTTCGACGCACTTCGGGCTCTCCTCTGATCTGGGATTTTTTTTCTAGGCCTTTTATCCAGCCAACAGTCGATTACCCTTTCCGCGACCATTCGACCACACCTGCGGTTCCTCTGATCTGGGTAGCAGAACCGAGGCCCTTCCCACAACTCATACAAAGCGAAAGAGACAAACAACCATGCCTAGGCGGACTGAACCCGCGACCCTGAGTTGGTATTCGCTCATGCCACCTCGGCCATCCAGGTCGGTCATGGATTTTAATGCTTAATCAACAATCAATCGAGACACACGCGGGCCTCTCGGTTTTTGGCTTTTATCCAGCCAACAGTTTCTTACGACCCGACGGGACGCCTATTCGACCACACACTTGCGGGCTCCTCTGATGGATTTCGGCCTTATCAGCCAACAGTCGATACCCTTCACCCGACGGGCCCTATTCGACCACACCTCTCTAGGATTTTTCACATCACCAACATCGAACCTACCACGGACGCCTATTCAACCTTGCGCTCTCGATCGATTTTCGCTTATCAAACGTCAATCGAAAATGTTCAATAACCTGATCTTAAAATGTTTTAAAATACCCTAAAGGCAAAGAAAAATGACGCAAAAATGATGATTAAAACCAGATTAGATATACAATTCAGGCTGTTGGATTTATTACACATGTTATCGAGGCTTCTTCTTTTGTTCAAGTGAACCTAGCTTGCACACATTAATAATAATAATAATAATAATAATAATAACAATAATAATAATAATAGCATTATTATACTATTACAGAATTCCGGTAAGGGCAATGGTCTCCTGTTAGAGCAGGGAAAGTACAGAGGTTGCTTAGGTACCTACACTAGGCAAATAGTGCCTTCAAAACGAGTACTTGCTGTTCACACTATTTCTCATCATTTTGGTCACATTATCTCTTCTGACTCTACTGAAACAATTTATTTTACACACTAGTTTGTATTTCACTACACATGACTCCCACTAGATAGTTTTGTTTAGTGTATGTTTTTCAGCTTCACCAGCACAGCATCAAATTCAGCAGTGAAGTAACTGAAGTTATAGTTCAGTAAGAACGAAAATGTGCCGTAAAAATATTAGGTTACTAAAACGCTGGTTATATTATTATGGTTGATATAAGAAACAGTGAACACTTTTTTGAAATTATTCGATGTGAGTGTGCGTCATAAAGACTGAAAATAGCATGCAGACTGCAATCATTTTTGTATGATTTTAATTCAGGTAATGGGTGAAAAGTGTGAGAGGATAAGAGCATCTACACAGCTGTCTCTATCGATTCGGTGTTCACTTCAGATCTCGTAAAAAATAAGAACTACTCTGGTACGTTTCACTAGCGCTTGCTAACGCTGTTTCTCTTTTGTTTTAGATTACATTACAAAATTTGTTAAATCATACAAAACCGTACAATAATGTACACGTATCTGTGATAATAAGGGGAAGGCATGGAAATCTTTGCACTTTGTAATGCGAGTGTTAAGGAAGGGAAGCAGTAAATGAAGAGAACTAGCATACACAACCATCGTGCGCCCGGTGTTAGAGTACGGAGCAGCGTGTTGGGATCCGTACAGAGAGGGCAAAATAAACTCCATCGAAAGAGTTCAGAAAGTAGCAGCAAAATGTGTTAAAAGGGGAAATTCGTTAAGAAATATTTCCAATAAAGTATCGTCACGGGAATCATTGGCGAGCCTTAGGGAAAAAGGCAAGGTTGTGTATATTTTACAAAGCGTTAGGGAAAAATCCGGCATGGAGGGAAATTCAGGAAAGAATGCATGAACCCGTCTACTTAGCAAGTCACGATCATATTAGGAAAATACGTCCAAGGAAACAGAGAACTGAAGTTGGAAAATACTCTTTTGTAGACAGAAATATTGAGTCATGGAAGATCGGAGGCGGGAGAAGGCGGGGCAGAGGCCGGGCAGTGGCGGGTTAGAGAAGTGGCGGTTAGAGAAGTGGCGGTTAGAGAAGTGGCGGTTAGAGAAGTGGCGGGTTAGAGAAGTGGCGGGTTAGAGAATGGCGGGTTAGAGAAGTGGCGGTGGAGGGAGCCAAATTCTAGCATTCAGAGCTAGAGATGGGGGAGAGCTGAGGTAGGAGATAAGTCAAGAGCGGGGTTGGTGTAGGTGGAGATGAAATCGAGGTAGGGACGAGTGAAAGGTGACAGGTAGAGAGAGGGTGGAGACAAGGGGCGGAGGCGAAGTGATGTCAACAGTCTTCATTTCGGCGACAATACACTCTCGCTGTGCCAACGCAGAGGTCTGAAGGCGCCGAGTGGATTTGCTTCGTTGGTTAGTGATTCGGGGCGCGTTATCAGCGTAAGTCATTAGTCCCCTAAGTGTATTGCATGTTTTTTCTCGGGAGAAGTCAGTGATCTTCCCCCGCTGGATGGCGAGATGCGGCGCCGAACTACAGGGTTTCCCCGTAACCAGGACTCTCCCACCAGCAGGGCACCGCCCCAGCCTGAACAGGCTCCAAGACCGGTCTTTCGGGGATATGTGGTAGTGTAGTGCATGTTAGTGTAAGTGTGTGTGTAAGGGGAGAGGATAGGGCAAGGAAGAGGAAGGAAATATCACGCGCTGCCCGTGGCCCGTTTGTTACGGTACTGCTCCGGCATTCACCTGGTGTTGATCTACGAAACCACTGAAAACTACCGATCAGAGCAGCCGGCCGCTAGAATTCTCCACCAGTGACTGAATTTGACCTGGCTGAAAAGATAGTGTCGAAAATCCCGCCGCCTTGGGGAGTGGGAACCTAGGACCTCCTGCCCAGAGGCGCTGCAGTGATATCCGTTGATGCACTGACCTACCGCTCCCGGTACGCAGAATGGAGTAGCATGGCCTTCGGGCTAGTAATGGATTAAAATACCTAACGCACTCACTCGCTACGTAGAGTAAATGTGAAGGAATTACCCTGTCCACCATCATACCCGCAATTTTCCATGCATTGAAACCCACTCGTTACTCTTCAGAAGCTGCCAAGGATACTAATTTAAAAAAGAAGTTATTACTTTTGAAAAAAAAAAACTGTGAAACTTACTCATAGAGTGTCAGATGTAGAAGAAAATGTTTCTAACAAATTTTCCCACGACATGTCTTACTATATGTATATGACTAAATTTGAAGAAATATATTGCACTTCCCAAGAAATATTGAGAAAACCCGAGAATATATTCCCTATTTGAATTGTAAAACTGCAGGAAGTAAAAGACAATAGCGGACGTCATAGCTCGACTACGACGATTTCAATGCAAATCCAAGGCATTACCACGGCGGTAAGAACAAGACGTCTCACAGTTTTACTGTTTCTCGCACGCACAGCGACGCAGTGCCACCCGCACCCCGCATTCCATCACGAGGGGAGGCGGCCCCTTGCACCGAACAAGGTAAGCAGCCTCAGCGACGATAAGCATCGCGTGGTTCCTGGAGCACGGGGGTGTGAAAAAACTCCCAACGCCCGCATGGGACCCGCGTCATGCGTTCAGGATTTCGTTTTATTTCTGAAAACAAAAAAATACGACAAAATGTATTGGTAGTGATAAATTTTGAACTCAAATGATAATACTCATTTTTAACCCTATCACGAATGGTGCTTCGTCTTCACTTGAAATTGTTACAGCAATGTGAATAGAATTGATCGTAACAAACAGACGCTATTTTTCATAGACAGTTATCTCAACCCAACGATTTTCACACGTACAACAGTTCTAACCCCTTATCGTACCTCACGTGAATGAATCGAGTCACTGCAATGCGCCGGGAAAATCGCATCCAATCTTTAAGGCGCGGTACACTCTGCTCTACCTGATTACAAGTTGGCGGCGATTCTTTGGCCTTCAACCAACGCGATAATAATAGAACATTCTAGAATCTCTGCAATATCCTTCGTACTGTCAAATACCTTGCATTCTGATTTGTTACAATACACCCTTGTCAATACAAACTATTCTTATTTAACGTTATCACCAAGGAGTGAGATACACCCATGTAATTCAATCGCATAGAATATCAAGTTATTAGCTTAATTTCATCTACACTTGCTGATTCTACAGGCTCTGAACGGGTAGAATCGAGAGTGTCGAACCAGCAAACTTTGTAAGTCTACCAAATACTATGCATTCCGATCTCTCGGCTTTTGGTTTTGGTCCTCTGATGTTGCAACGTATGGAATAGCTTAGTTCGGATCCGAGGGGCGTAAGGGATAAGACTCCGCGCAACATTTTGAATCACCGGTGCTACCCGGCGCATTAGAATTATCCATACGATATAGCTATTTATCAAGCAAAAAGAAGTAATAACTCGCCTCACGGGTGGACCCTTCCCCGCGCGTCTTAACGAACCTCAAGCGGACCCTTGGCGGGGCCGCCGCGGGGCGCATAAATTTTTCTCCCGCGCGGGTGGCAGCCGTGACGCCCGATAGCATCGCGGCCCCCGCGGGGACGAGCGGGCGAGCGCGTCGCGCCAGGGGCGAAGGGGGCGGTCGCGGGCGGCCGGGTGGGGGCGGCAGGTGCGTGTCTCTCGCGCTGATTTACCGACGCGCCCCGCCCCCGCAACCGCGCCTGCCGGACGCGCATTTTCTTATTTGACAGCCGCCGCGGGGGTGAACGAGGGCCGTGTATGCGGGCGCGAGGGGGAGTGAGCATGGACGACGGCGGGGCGGCGGGTGCGTGCGCGGGGCGGCGGGGGCAGCGGGCGGCGGCGGCGGGCGGGGGCGGCGGAGCGGGGAGGCGGGCAGGCGGGGCGGCGCAGGGGCGGCGGGGGGGGGGGCGAGGGCGGCGGGGCGGCAGGGGGGCGGCGAGGGGCGGCGGGGCGGCGGGGCGGCGGAGCGCGGGGCGGCAGGGCGGCGGGGCGGCGGGGCGGCGGGGCGGCGGGGCGGCGGGGCGGCGGGGCGGCGGGGCGGCGGGGCGGCGGGGCGGCGGGCGGCGGGGCGGCGGGGCGGCGGGGCGGCGGGGCGGCGGGCGGCGGGGCGGCGGGGGCGGCGGGGCGGCGGGGCGGCGGGGCGGCGGGCGGCGGCTGACGGGCGGCGGGCGGCGGGCGGCCAGCAGTGCGGCGGGGGCGGGTTCGGCAGGGGCGGCGGGCGGCAGGGGGGCGGCGGGCGGCGACAAAGTCGACAAGGGCTTCTAACCTTGGATATGAGCACAAACTTCCAGTGATATACATAGAGCAATGAAATTAGAAAATTGCAAAGTACTTTCTATGGGAATCTACAACGGAAAGTGATACATTAGACGGTGGTGTGTTTCTTACTTAAAATCAACGATTCTGTATTGAGCAGCTTTGTGGGTAGCAATATTAGCGTTAACGTCTCTCATACACCTAAATTTGAGAGTTCCAACTTAGACGATGTCGCGAACTTTTAGGGGGAAAACATCGTGCGTCCTCATTTGTTCAAAAAAGAATTATACACGATGTCCCATTCACAGAATCACGACACGAAAGACCCTCAAGCCTAATCGACGCTCGTGAGCCAACGTCTGTGAACTTTCAACGCTCTAGAAATAAGTGCGCTACTACTTATCATTGTAGTGAGAGAGCCAAGCTATCACGCGGTCGCTAGTATTGTGAAAAGCACATAACGCGAATGGCTGAATTGGAGAGCGTTTAATGCCTAGCGGTAAACGACGCCGTCAGTAACATGGTGGAAATACATGGGTGGGTTCTTCCGGTGCGTCGATTTTAGTTGGTTCTGCGCATCACCAATTTGCGTCACGAACCACGTGACTACACCACGGGCACTTCGTTTCAAAATCCAGGCCAGACGCTGTCCGGTATGTTGCATGGAGAGCGAGAAGTACAGAAACATTTGAAAGTGGTACAAAGTTTTCAACAGTAACCAACCAAAACTAACACGAAAGTGTACAAGATGCAATATTTAAAAGAAATGTTTCGATATTTTGTAACGTGGTGATAATTGTGGTATCTGGCTGGATTTAAAATTGCTAGTGTTGTTATAATTGTAAAATGCTAATATTGTGACGAAAACTGGTGTCTGAAGCTGTAGTCGCCAAGATGCACAAGAGCCCCCTGGTCTGTAAGAGCAACGCATAATGATACGATTACGAACGCAAGAACCATTACACTATTGTGTCGGGAAGGAAGTGCGCTTTTTTGCGTTCGGAGGAACCGACAGGAATGAAGGCAACAACTTCGTATTCATGTCGAGGAGGAGAGGGATGAAAGGGTCTGCATGCAGGGAACATACATACGTGCTAGATGAAGATAATCAAGTACGAACAAATATGATGAAACCATTTTCTCCCATAATTAGCTATAAACGTTTTGTAAACATTTTTTTGCACAAAAAAGCAGCGTGTTGTATACTTACCACTTACAAAAAGATATTATATAAAAAGTGATGTAAAAGAAAGGAATTTCTGATGTGTGATAATGAACCATTTTAAAACCTTCACATATTATTTGTTTACAGTACATTAATACATTTCGTACTTCCGTTTAGTGCGTTTGTGATCGAAGAAGAAAGACATTAAAGGAAGCAAAAATTATAATTCCCAAATTATTGGAAGCAATATATTTCCAATCAAATGTTCAAATGAGATAAACAACTGCAGGATACATAAAAGTATTTGTAATACTTTTATATCTTTTCGTTAAAATGTTTGTGTTGCATTTGCAATCAATCACGCCGCTATTATTGCAGTTTCCACAAAAGCAAACCTTTTCTGCAGATTGTCCCCTAGGTCTTAAGACGCAACACTTTGTATCTCTATTTCTGAGAACAATGAAGGTCGATTTATCGCTGAATTACGCTTCTGAGGTGTATGAAAACACACCAGAGAAATATGTCTGAGAGTTATTTATTGAGCAATCGCATTTACTGATAGTATAAGCTAGACAAAGCTCTGCGTTTCTCTTAAGAACCCCATTGCGGGATAATGTATTGATCTATGCGACTGTACTCGAGATAACAGACCACAGGGAATAAATACTGTACATCAAGATAAATATAATAGATGCGAGTGTATGGAATAGGCGCGGCAGAGAGTAAAAAATTATAAGAAGCTAATAAATCAGGCATTAAGTAAAATACATCTCTCCGAGGAGTATCGTTCTAAAGCATTCCGGGATAAAAGGGTATGCTTCTCGTAAAAACACGCCGACATTCTGAAACTCATTTACGTTACTTTCAGCCCCTTTACCAATAACAAGAGGGAATCCGGAGGGACGCTCTCTAATCAGGAGAAAAAATCAAGTTCGCACAAAGAATTTCATCCGACGACAAAGCCCTTTTCATATTTTGCACGGCGTAAGCGGACGGGGCGAGGCAGTGTGAGGGGAGGAGTGAGGATGGGGTGCGGGTGGGGGTGGGGGTGGTGGCTGGATGGGCTGGCGGGCGGGTGCCTCGTGCCGACGAAAATGGCCTGTAACGCGCCGAATAAGGCGCCCGCCGCTCGTCGGCTGTTTCGCTCTTGTCACGCCCACCTCATTTCGCGCGCGCCGGGAGTCTGTTCCCCTCCCCGAGACGACCTTTCGCTCGTTCGCTTCCCCTCGCTTCCCCTCATTTCCCCTCCCTCTCCCTACCTAGCACTAGAGACTCTTCCTTCTAATGTAGTGAAATTTAAAAATATACTTAATTCTATGTAGGTCATCATTAATAATACTGGGACTTTTATCATCATCATCATCATCATCATCATATATATATTATTATTATTATTATTATTATTATTTTAGTTACATTATTATAATCGTTAGTATTATAAATAATATGGTCATGTCCCTTATACAGTGAAGTGAAGTGTAGTGTGGTGGGGGCACGGGAGGGGCGGGGAGTGCAGTGTAGTGCAGCGCAGTGAAATGAAGTGAAGTGAAGTGGAGTGAAGTGTTAAGCTATAAGTCAACTTACAGATAACTTAAAATTAATTATAACTAGGATATCAATCTCTAATTCTAATTGTAATTATATTTGTAAATATTCGTAATAGTTGTAATAATGTTTGCCACCGAGCATTAGCTCAAAGCGAACTTTAATAAATCTACCTATCTATCTATCTACCTCCCTTTTACCTCCCTTCCCTCCCTTTCCCTCCATTTCCCACCCTACCCCTCTCTACCCCTCCCTTCCCCTCCCTACCCCTCCCTTTCCCTCCCTTCCCCTCCCTTCCCCCCCTCCCTCCCCTCCCTTCCCCCCCTTCCCCTCCTTCATCTCTCCCTGCTGCCGCATCTGACACTCCGGTTGGCTGCCGCTGTCACCTCTTCGCTGTTGCCGCGCGTTTTTCACGGTATTTTTTTACTGTCCAACTTGGTGGCTTCTTCGAATCATTTGTCGTTGCAAACTCCTGTTTATGTATGTTGGATTTCTTCAACCAATCACTCGCTGAACGGGAGTGTACTTCAGTTTGTTACAAACATCTTTTCAAGGAATCATGATAACGATGGATGGAAGTTGAATTTCATTTTTCTTCTGTAAAACTTGTGCGACTGAAGAATCTTTAGTGCATTATGAAAACATTTGAATACGATTGTGTGTAAAATTGTGGTATTAAATCAGACTTCAGGAAGCATGAGATGAAGACATTTGTGTAATAGTTTCCGGGCAAAGGACTCTCGTTAATCGAACACGAGTAGTTAAAATCAGACTATCTCTCTGATAATTGTATCTGTAATTTATCTGTCCCTCTTCAAAACAACATATTTAATCCGTTCATTCAGGATAGATCTTCAAAAATGATTTGCATGGTTTACGATTTAACACTGCAATATTCTGTCTCAAGTCATTTTTGTTACATCCGTTTTCATTCTACTAATCACATTTTCTAGTGATTTCCTTTCATTCCCTTCATTGTCAGTGTTGAGCAATTCGACAGTAATATTCCGTATCGCCTTTCGACATCTGTCAAACATCAATTTGAGACCACAATTTCATTCATCTCAAATGCAGCAAAAACACTGAATTCCCAACAACAATATTTCATCTGGCATTGTAGTACTTTCCTCACTGTTACACGTATTTCTTTTATCTACATTCTGACGTTTAATTCAGGCTGTTATGTCACTGTTATGTCCCACGTCTTTCTGTGTGCTCCCGCCCAAGCCTCTCGTAATACTTCCCCCGCCGCCGGCCTCCCGGACCACCCCTCCCGAACCACCCCTCCCGAACCACCCCTCCCGAACCACCCCTCCCGAACCACCCCTCCCGAACCACCCCTCCAGAACCACCCCTCCCGAACCACCCCTCCCGAAATGGCCCGTGGTGTCTGCGCCGTCCCTCTCGCTCTGTCGCGTCGCGTCCATTGCGGGCGCTTTTCCTGTCGCGAGCGCTCGGCCCGAAGCTTCTGAGCGACCCCGGGCACGCGACCCGCCACGTCTCGCCCCCGCCACGCACTGGCTTCGCCTTCCCTCTGCTCCGCCCCCTCCAAACCCCCTGAGCGGGGAGCCCGCGCCCCAAGCACCGGCCACCCCGCCCCCCCCCCAATCGCCTTGCACCCGCTCTGCCCCACACCGCTCCAAACCTCTGCCCCGCCCCGCATCACCCCTAACCTACTCAAAACCTAACAATGCGAGGAGAGACTGACACCGCCCAAAACCATGTACCATCCACCCGGTCAAACTTCTACCATGGCATCAGTTGATGCACTGAGCCACCGGGAGCGGTGGCTCAGTGCATCAACTGATGTCACTGCAGCGCCTCTGACCGGGAGGTCCTACGTTCGAATCCTGACGGCGCGAGGATTTTCGACACTAGCTTTTCAGCTAGGTCGAATTCAGTCGCTGTCTGGAGAAGAATTCCAGCGCCCGGCTGCTCTGATCGGTAGTTTTCCGTGGTTTCTCCGATCACCACCAGGCGAATGCCGGAGCGGTACCTTACCAAACGGGCCACGGACCGCGCGCTATCTTTCCTTCATCTTCCTTGTCCTATCCTCTCCCCCTTACACACACACTTACACTAACATGCACTACACTACCACATGTCACGGGAGACCGGTCGGGAGCTTAGAGCTTGTCCCGGTTGTGGCGGTGCCCCGTTGGTGGGAGAGTCCTGGTTAGGGGGAAACCCCACTAGCCGACGGTAGGTCAGCGTCGGATCTCGCGATCTAGCGGGGGAAGATCACCGCCATCTCCCGAGAAAAAACATACACGACACTAACGGGACTAATGACCAAAGCAGTTGACGCGCCCGGAAACACGAAAAAAACAAACCAAACCAATCTACCATGTCCCCGTTGCCGCCACCCCAGCTTCCCCCCTCCCCCGCTCCTACCCCCCTCACCCACCATCCCGCCCTCTCCCTCAGCCCCCCTTCTCTCCCGGGTTCCTCCGCGTCTCCCACCCCGGAGCGGGCCCCCCACCCCCTCCAATCCCCCCCCCCCCCACCCCACGCTATCCCGCTTCCGCACCATCTCCTCGCATTTATTCTCACTCTACGTCTCTGTCGGTCTCATTATCTTGGGACAGACGTCCTTGTTCTCTCGTATCACGTCCATGTGCATGGCACTATTCACACTTATTGTTGACCACGAGTAAGATGTCAAAAATGACAAAATAAAACTCGCGTTAATAATGAATAAAAACACAATTTTTACAAAATGTAGTTCCAGTGTTTTTTTATTTATTTTAAAAATACCTTTTTACAAATTTTCCCCATCAAATTGCTCTTAAAAACGCTCTCATTATCAAACACTTTTTCTAATCTCGAGGGAGCTGCATGAAGTTAACAATGGATACAGAAGGGATCTTTTAAAAACGCATACACACGTCGAAAGATTAACTCTCGCCGTAAAAACTCAAATAACCGCTAATGTAAATAAATCGAGAGACGCGTACATGGCATTGCTGTAGTTTGCAAAACCCCCATTCCCCAAATTCACTCCGATCACCCGTGCCCTTCCACCAAACCAAATCAAACTACCAAATTGCTCGCCACTTAAACTACATAATTGAAGTGTCGGATGGCGTTCCATTACCACCAAATTCTGCGCGTTGCGGATGGTTGAGAATAATCAGTTTTTAACTTTTTATTGTTCATGGAGACGTATTATCGGAAAAATATTTTTGGTAACGTGACTTTTAATCTCTATGTCTCAAAGCTTATAAAGTCTTATCTGAATAAAATATACTTAGTGGGTAAAAAAACAACAAGTCTCTATCTTCCTCTAATTACTCAAACGTTACGATACAACCGCAGGCATTCAGGAAATTAAGGTATTTCCGTAGATCAGATGGAAGATGGAATAAAAAGATATTGTTGAAGTTGTTGTATTGTTAAAGTATTGTTGACGTTGAAGTACTGTTTCAATTTTTTCTTCCAGAATGTGTCTTATAACATTCTATAGCATATATTGTTTCAGATTTTTAAACAATGTGGACGATAGTGAAAAACAATTGAAACCAATTTTGTCAGTTCAATAATTTTAAACTTTTCGTGTGAGCAACGCGATTATCAACTTGGTTTAGGGGCACTTTGCATCCCTTTATTCGGATATACCCTTTGACTTTTATTTTACTAGAACTAATAAAGTCAATCAAGTTTTCCAAACTGCACCAAAACATTTTTGATTGGTTTATTACTTCTAACACGGAGTAGCTATCATTAGACCATCACTCAGTCTCCATTTTGACACACTCAAACATTCCACCCCACACCTATCCGACACTGCCCTGACACTAAGCCCTCATCTCAATGTAACACCTTAAAAGGTACAAGTCACCGCTGCGTAACACCTCCATCACGATCTCATTGCAGATCATCAAACATCTGACACAGACGTGTCACCACCCTAGCTGACAATCACGTCGCAGTACCGTCAGAATCCTGCCACTCTGCAATCAAAGCTCTACCAGCGCCCTTTCACCGTCCTTTCATAGACCTGTCCTCGCCTCGATACCACCCTGTCACTACGCTCTCACCGCCATTTCATTGTCTAGTCACCGGTTTATTATCACCATTTCACCGCCCTGACACCGCCCTGACACCGCCCTGACACCGCCCTGACGCCGCCCTGACGCCGCCCTGACGCCGCCCTGACGCCGCCCTGACGCCGCCCTGACGCCGCCCTGACGCCGCCCTGACGCCGCCCTGACGCCGCCCTGACGCCGCCCTGACGCCGCCCTGACGCCGCCCTGACGCCGCCCTGACGCCGCCCTGACGCCGCCCGACGCCGCCCTGACGCCGCCCTGACGCCGCCCTGACGCCGCCCTGACGCCGCCCTGACGCCGCCCTGACCCGCCCTGACCGCCTGAACCGCCTGACACTGTCCTGACACCCGCCCTGTCACCACTCAATCCTCACCTTGCTCTATCATCGCCCGTCACCATCCCGCCCTGCCCCGCCCCTTTACCCCCCCACCACAATTCTCACCGCCCCTCACCACCACCTACTCCGTCCACTCGCCCCCTCCCCCGTCCCAACCGCCGGTGACACGTTGCACGGCGCAAGAAGCGAGAGCGCAGAGCGAGGAGTCGAGCGTAGCAGAGAGGAGCCGTCAGATAATTACCAGGCTATCTCCTTCATTATTTACTTTGGAGGGAAAAATGAAAACAAAGGCCCCGTAATGAACTCAATTTTTAGAGAATTTGGCCGTCGAGTCGGGCGAAATTTCGCGGTGTTATCTAAAGAGGATATGCGACTTAAGGTAAACCCGTCTTTGGGACATCGAGCTTTTTCCCGTACCCTCTCGCGGACTCTTTCGGAGCAAGCATCATGCGTGAAATTTGTGCGTAAAATTAATGAGAAACCTCGACCAGCAACGGAGCCTCGAATTCAATTTCGGTGGAACGTTAAGTATCGCCGTGGCTTTCATAATTGAGCTCTTGCTCGATAAATGTAAGCATGCTAAAATAATTTTTTTTTTCATAAAATCATTCAGACAAAAATCGCTCATTTTGATTTCACAAAAGACTAACAATTTTGAACATTTAGCAGCATATGCCGTCGCAAATGTGAAACATTTTCAGTCGTTTCTCTGTTATCATCCATGCGAAACAAACGGAACGCAAAGGAGCTTGTAATTCAACAGCGGATAATTATCTTTTCCTTCTGCGGTGGGGTTAAACTTCTGAGAAACCTAACAGGGATGACTGCAACTTTAGACAGCAATTTCATCTTGAAGAGGGTAAAAATCTCCCCTTGTCTAGTTAGTATAATGGACAACGTATTCCGCGATCTCTTGAGGACGCGAAAGGGAATAATTTTTCGTGGAAGCGAAAAAAAAAGAAGAAGAACATGAAGTACTCCGTCGTGCTGCAATCGATCTCTTCTACCGTTATCTTGTTTACTCTCTAAATGTAAACACACAGCCATTCAAGTGAAGCTCTCCACGTTGTAATTTTCACAAGTATGGAGAGGGCACAACTTTTAATAAGGAAGCGAGGGCGGGAGGTCGCAGGAGGTGAGGAGAGGGGAGTCGGGGGGAGAACTGCGGCGGGGGTGGGAACAGTAGAGGGCCGCGTGCACAAGTTCCGCTGCCAAACTCGTTCCGTAGCTTTCGTCTCTCAGCTGACGGAACCATTGAAAGTGCCAGCGAACCCTTGCAACCCCTGTGAGATCCTCTCATTGTATCCCCACCCCCGATGTCTCTCCCCCTCCCCTCCCCCTCTCTCTCGGATGCGTACGCCCGCCGCCGCGCTTTCGCACACAGCGAGCGGCCCAGGGGCCGACGTAAAGTTTATGGCTAATTGAATATTGTGTAAGGAACTACTTAGAAGTGAGCAAGGGGTTGGCGGCTGGAGAAGACGGTGGCGAGGGAGGTGGGGTGACATGGGCGTCGGAGGCGGCGCGGCGGGGGGAAGGGGCGGGAGGGCGAGGAGGTGGGGGGGGTGGGGGGGGAGGGGGGGCGCGATGAAGCTGATGGGAGCGGTGAGGTGATGGCGATGAAGGGGATAAGGATTGTAGTGTCGGAGGGGAGTCGTAGGGGTAGTGTGTAGGGCAAGGTAATAGGAGCGGTGGGATGATGGTGATGACGGTTGGGGTGGTAGTGTCGGTGGGGAGTCGTTGGGGTAGCGTGGGAGGCATTGTGATGGGAGCGGTGGGGTGATGGCGATGAAGGGGATAAGGGTGTAGTGTCAGTGGGAGTCATGGGGGTAGTGTGTGGAGCGAGATTATAGGGGCGGTGGGGTGATGGTGATGACGGTTGGGGTGGAGTGTCGGTGGGAGTCGTGGGGTAGTGTGGGAGGCAATGTGATGGGAGAGGTAGGGTGATGGCGATGAGGGGATGGGGTGGTAGTGTCGGTGGGGAGTCGTGAGGTTAGTGTGGGAGGCAAGGGTGGCAGGGGCGCGGCAGGAGTGCAAACAGGGAGGGACATGGGAGTGCAATGGCAGCGGAGGTGGCATTGGCAACTGGGACGCAGGAAGGGGGCGGTGCCGGCGTTTCTGACGAGAGCGGGTGAGGCTCGGCGGCAGCTATGAAAGGGGTGGCGGAGAAACGCACTCTATTTTCATGTTAATGGAATTTCAATACGAAGGAGCGCCCGACCTCCGTTTCAAGAGATGTAATAAACTCGTGTAAACGACTCGCAGCGCCTCCTGAAACCCCTTTACGTTCGCAAATAGTAATACGAGATATTTTTGTGTTATGATGATGGAAAGACAAACAGTTTTCGTAAGCATTTATTCGTTCTACCTCAACGACGGAAAAATGTTGATCTTTTGACGTGCTCTAAAGAGAAAACTTTCCCCCATCGTTCAGATAATCTATTTTAAGAAAGGTGAACCGGATCTGTCAGTATTTCCTTTACAATTTGACGAAAGCGGAACAAGAAAATCTACAGTAAAAACATAAAATTTACGGGGACTTTATATAAAATCATGAACTACTTACGAAGGAGAATTAGCTACAATTTTTGTCTATTATCCCTTCGTGAGAAATGGACATGCTACCATGAAAATTTGGAGAATGATTATTTGAATAACTACATTCCGCACTGAGATCGAGGAAACGTGCAAAGTTAGTGAATCTGCATTTACGTTCACAAGTTATACATAAAGCAATTTTAACGTTTACTGAAATTATAAAAGAAAGTAGACGAAAACTTTGATAGTGGTGAGGGTCATTGGCCCAAAAGCTGAGATAGGCATAATTATAGGCTTGTCACAGGCATAATTAGCTTTTTAGAATTACACAGTATATATGTTAACTGTAAAATTAAATATCATTTTTAAAATCAAGATTATTTTCCTTTTTGATGCTCAGATAAACAATAATTATTCGAAAAGAGCAGCACCAGAATAGATGTTACTTAAATTTGTGTCTTGATTTTTTTCTTGTATAGCGAATTAAGCGCTTTATAAGATAGTACATGAACTACAACCAAGCCAGTTAAGTACTAAGTGTTCTATGAGAGCGAGGATACTCCCATTGAAGAGCTCAGTTACCTAGAGTTTTTATATGCTAAAATGAATGGGAGAATAGGATAGTCATAGGAAGAAAATAACAAAAAAGTATCTGAAATCGCGAATTTCTCTTTAGAGTGGTTTAAGTTTGTCCTAAGGGAATCAAGATTTGATTCTTTGGTGTTAGTTATATGTTTTACCTAGGTTGAATATGGAAGTAGTAGGGGAGGATGGTAAGGAGCAAAAAATTTTTGATTGATGACTGATATAATCATCAATCGTGTGAAGAACAAGCTCTCGGTGGAATTGCTTGTTTGGCACGTACCAAGAAGCTTTAACGGCAGTGCGAAGGATTTTATTTTGGAATGTCTGGAGAGTTTTACGTACCGAAGGTGCAGCTCCTCCCCTGATCAGGTATGCATATGTAATAATGGGAGTTTTGATTGATTGATTGATTTGAAACGTTTAAAGTCATCTGCCAATATGTTGTAAAATAATGTAGATGATTTGTAGTGATTTTTGATATTGAGTCCTAATGAAACTAAGTCGAGTGGAATTGTTTTATATAGCATATATTATCAGAAAATGTTCCCTACCCTTGAATAAGTCATTTTCGGCCAAAAATGATTCGTAAATTATGAGGCAAGGCAATGTAGAATTCTTAAATTAATAAAGTCTTACGTGCAGACTTACATGGTTTTACGTTAAGGAACCAGGTGGACTGGAGTTCCTTATTACTCGAATAATTATTTTTGTAACCTTAAAATATGAGAGTTAAGGATGTGTTTCATCTGAATTCCCCACATGTCAGGCGGGAAATAAAATAAATATCCACATCAAGCAGTATGAAAGCTGACTGGATTTATAAGAATTCTGAACGCTTAGCATAATGAACTTACTTTTGTGTTCGATTCATTTAAATTGATGTTTTATTTGGGGTTATACTAAATTGAAAGGCCTAAAAATGTTGTTACTTTAACAATAGCCTATGGCATATCATTCATGTTTAATGAAGTGTACAATCTTTAAACTGCATCGAAACCGTTCTCTCTTCGTTTACATATTATTCGTTATTATGGAACCAATTTGAAACATAAGATATTCACCTACTATTTATCTATTTCACAAAATATCCGTATCACAAGCAAAGGAAATTTGTTTGAATCGACGAGGACTTATCCATTGTGCAGAATAGGAAGTGGACAGACCCTACCCTTTGGGAACACATGTGGAGTTGGCGATGCATCACAATGGTGAACAAGTGATGCCCCTACAATCTAGTACAGTTTTTCCATTCTCTGAGATTGTTGTTTATAAGTAAGAAATATAACGAATCTAGATCAATACCATAAGTTTCTTAAGAAGGTGATTTTCAAAGTAAAATGTTATGATCAATGATGTCGAAACTCTTTGAAAGAACTGAAAATATTCCAATGTTTTTATTTAATCATCAGGTGACATCTTTAAGAAAAGTAAAAATTTTAATTTCCGTAGACTCTGACTCCTTAAATTCATTTTGGTAATCTGAAAACACTTTGTATTTACTGACAAAATTTTTCATTTGAAACGTTTCTCTAATGTTTTTCAGAAAACTGATAAAAACATTTTTAAATGAAACTACATTCCATGATTCTGCTGCAATTCCGTGATTCGGCTGCATATCTTCTAGTAAGAAGTGGAGACTCTTTCGGGTAATGTGTTTTGCAGAGGAGAAAACAAATCCCAAAAGTGTGATATATGTTTCTTTCTTAAGCTTTTCTATCAATTTTGCGTTCTTAACCTTGCTGCATAGTTTTGGTATCTTGTATGAGAAGGGCAGAGTTGATTCTATAATATTAGTGTTTCGGGCGGCACGTTGCAATTCGTTCACATGTTTTCAGGTATAAAGTGACCACCGAAATTACTGCCATTCTTTACTTCTATGATAATGACATTATCCTCTTTGGGTCATCATGTAGGTGTTCAACTTTGCGGTCACATCATTACGTTTAAAAACAAATGAAACTGAATAGCTGGAGGGTAACTTCCTACCAAGAACGGAGGAACGATGGCCATTTTCGGTTCTAAAAGGACGACGAAGTAAGAAACTTTACCTGGAAGGTAAAATGACGCGAATCATTATCTCCTGTTTACTAAGCTCCCGCGTAAGCCGGTGCTTCTAGCGCTCATGATGCCTTATCGCGCATGTGCCGCTCGTCAACGAGCGCTTCCAAGGGGAACCGAATCCCCACCCTCTGACCCCGTCGCTTACTTCGTCGATCAGTGGTTCTCTCGGGCAGATAAGGTAAGGAGGCTGGCATTTCTCGGAGGAGGCTTTGCGCAGGAAAAGTGGATCAGCCTCTGGACGATGAATAAGGCATGAGCGTCGGAATCGAAACGATATTGATCTGCCAGGACAAAACGGAATGGAATTTTTTACGAATTATGTTTTACGAAGGAAAACAACTTCGAAATGAACACACTTGTTCTTATCGGCTTTCTGTTCAGCCTGTTTTGTTTAATGCATGTTCACATTCAGAGTGACGTGTAGTTATTATTACGACACTGAATAATAATTTGAAGGAACGTAAGGAAAATAAAGGAAACAGGACCAAACGTTACTTTTAAGCTTCATCAAACGGTATCAAGACACAAAACGAAGAAACGTTGCGCGCACGTTTTAAAGAGAAAAATCAATAAGAAAAAAATGATACTTCAAAACCTACCCCATTTTATGTAGTATTCTTCCTATAGTTATTTACGTGACTGGTAAAGAAAGTTAATCTTTGGCGTACGAATGAAGTGTGGACGGACAAGGTGACGGCCGGAGTTGAGTCCGGCATTTTTAAATAGGTACGCCAAAGACCTTTTAGTACAATTTGCGTACATTATTTTTACTTTATCGCTACGGAGAAGAGTCAAATTTATATTATGCTGATCGACAATACAATATTTATTACTTTTTAAAAGCAAATTTTCGGCAAAAAAACTCTTATCAAAGGGCCCTGGTAACCAAAAAGTGGATAAATCCAGTTGCCAAATTTAAAAAAATCATCTAACATGAGTTAGCAGAATACGCTGGGGCCTGTACTGAAATCGATGACGCAAAACATCTGCTGTCAAGAAGAATAAAGAGCATTCTCATTGACTAATCAAATCATTAGACAATCACGTTTGTCTTTGCCGTATCACAGTGATAGCAGGGCTAAACTGTTCAGCGAATTTTCTCCAAAATTGATAATCCCCAAATTTTATGACTGATATCACGAATTCTTGAATTTGAAACCGATATTCCTTCCTTGAATTTGAAACCTTAATGAATCTGTTCCTTAAAGATAGATTTTTAAATAAGGTCAGGTACACGTTTTCAAAAATTGGAGCACTTTCCGCGTAATCATCTGTGAAAATACAGGCGAGAAAGTACGTGCTGTTTTAGCGCGATTAGTTCAGAATGAAATCATGGAAAAATACACATGTGCAATCTTGGGATCATTCTCAACATGCGAGACGGCAGCCATTTTCATTCACGATCGCGTCAGAGTTTTGTTTGCCCAAGTCATTGCCCAAGTCAATTCTTTTATACGGTGATGACTTCTTTTAGGTATGCGTACCAAGTAGACATTGCTGCCCGCAAAGTAGCATTTTCCAATCAATAAACACAGAAGCTATATACTAGTTTACATGTTTGAGTGCTGAAAAAATATTTTTCCTTCATACTTAGGAATAGTTTTTCTGAGAAATATAGAATGAGATTTCCATTAAACATACTGAAAAATATGATAACACATTTTTATGTGTCAACTCAATCGCGTAAGCTCTATAGGAGAATGCGTGGGCTCCCAGTCGTAATTTTACAGCATGCTCTTCTTTCATCGTCTCTTCTCTTCTGCTCTCTCCATTCTTATTCAAGATTCTTCTTCACTTTCCTGCTATTATGAATTAATTTCCTAAACATCTTTCCTCTTCTATTTCACTTCTATATATTTCCCATTTTTGTACTGTTAATGTTCGGACTTTAGCCGTCATCCTGATTTAATTTTCCTGAGTTTACTCACATGCTTAAGTGATTGTATCAATTTGCATCCCTTTTCACATCTTTAAAGAAGAAAATTAGTAACCTTTACGTCACTTAACATAATTGAAGATTGTAGTAACGAATCTTAATACAAATCTAATGAAGGAATAGTTTATACAACTGCCCCAAGAAAATTCGCCGTTAGCAAAGTTCATATCGAGAACGATCGTCTCCCTCAAGACTTTGAATAGTACCAGAATAGTGGCTTAACGAACTGCAAATGGTTTTCAGATTTTAAAGAGCTCGTCAATCATTTACTGAAACATTTTAGCAGTACAAATGAAAATATGGGATGGTGGAGGAAGTAACCACGTACGCACTTCACCACAAGGACCTGTGTTCACTCCTCGACCATTACTTGCTGAATTTGTGGTGAACAAAAGGAGCTCTCAGAAGTTTAATGGAAGCTCCCCCGTTTCTCCTGCCGCTGACTCCATCATTGTTTCATCATCATTTTCCTCATCATTATTACTACCAATTACTTATTAGACCAACATTCTTGGGCACCAATCCCGTTTGCAGTTCAACAATCCTAAAAAACAAGGCATAAATAGCTAAATAAATAAATACGTAAATCTCAAGAACTATTAATATTTTTTAAAATTAATTTCAAGAAATTTAACCTTTGTAACAAAAATTAATATTGTGGGAATTCTGATTTGGTGTTGTTGATGTTCCTATGAGAAGAAATAAAAGAGGTCATCTTCGTCAACATATTATAATATGTTGACAAAGATGACTTCTTTTACTTCTCGAAAATGAATATATTTGTCCTTCATGTTTGCATCAGAAAATACAATTTGAAACGAAAAACTTAGTAAACCCAGAAGAGTAAAAATATAAGAGAATCCCGTTCCAAATAGCTTGTTCAAAGGGGGGACGATTGTCTTCTTCCGTGCGATAATATTACTTACTTGCCGAGGGAAAAAGTGGTAAAACGAAAGTAAAATGCGTAAAGTGATAGTAATATTATCAATTCTGACAAGAAATGATGAAAACCTTCAATTTGCGACCAGGAAGATAATGCAAATGGCGCTGAAAACAATGACGACGACGATGGCATCATCAACGGCGAGCATTGCCAACCCAACAACAACAAAAAGCAAGCAACAACAACGAAACCTCAACTCAACAAGGACGCACTTAAACAAAAACGTCGGCAGCGTCGACACTGACAACGCTAAAAAAACGACGTCGACAACAAGGACTACGCCGATAACGAGGACAACAAGGTCCAGGATCGTGTACGATCACGATTAGCAGACAAGCTCAGAGGACCACTGCATGTCCCGTTCTCCATCCTGACGTCCCGAAAGCCAACTCAATAATTTCAGCCACACTCACATTTCAATAGCACATCATTTTCTGCTATTTTTCCGCATTTATTAGGGGACATATTTTCATTTATTACGTTTTCAAAGAGAAATCCACGGTAACTTCCGTCAGAACTCCTGCTCAGATTTTACTTTAAATCAGCTAAAAATGGAAGTATTAATACATAATATCAAGCAAATATTTGATTGCCGAGGGAAAAAGTGGTAAAACGAAAGTAAAGTGCGTAAAGTGATAGTAATATTATCAATTCTGACAAGAAATGATGAAAACCTTCAATTTGCGACCAGGAAGATAATGCAAATGGCGCTGAAAACAATGACGACGACGATGGCATCATCAACGGCGAGCATTGCCAACCCAACAACAACAAAAAGCAAGCAACAACAACGAAACCTCAACTCAACAAGAACGCACTTAAACAAAAACGTCGGCAGCGTCGACACTGACAACGCCAAAAAAACGACGTTTAGTGGTAATAAGCCTCAAATTATCCAAAACTGATTCATACGCTACTCTACTGTGTTTTTGAAGTCTGCCTAATAGCTCATTTTACATTTTTTTGTGTCAATATTTGCTAGTTTTCGTGTTGGCCGAGTAAACATTTAGATTATTTAGGTCCTTACATTATATTATTTTTCTTTTTTGCGTTATATTAAAAATAGGGATATCGTCATGAATTCTTCAGTAAGCATTTACAAATTAAAAGCGACAAAATCTGAAAACAGTTCTGTTTAAATACTATGTAGACTCGGAAAGTTAGCTTTAGCAAAAATTTTGTCGGCTAATCGTCCTGAAATGAGGCGCCTACTAAAACGGAACTATCTGTATTTTTTTCAACTTCACTATGTTACTCGATGACGACCGCAGAATATTCCATATCATTGTATATATAAAAGAAAGAACTGTGCAGCTAAATGCATCTATTCAGGATTGATAAGTTAACATAAAATTGTTATCAAATGTGTATATATTTTAATAGTGTAACAGGGCAGGTATTTAGGTAGAGAACTGCAATCCACTTCCACAGTGAAACATCACTTAGCGGTGCTGTTAAGAACTAGTGGGGATAAAACAATACGTATTTTCTCGCCCGTATTTTCACACTAAATTGCGCAAAAAGTGGTCAAATTTTCGAAACATTTTTCAGAACTGTACCATTCTCTTAAACGTTCTTCACGCTATCCAACAACAAAATTTACTCAAAAACGATGGAGCAATGTTTTTGACAATTTTCAATATGTCACAGAGGTTTCATGGAAAATACTCTTCAAAATTAAAATAACGATTTGAAATTTAAAGGGCCCAACATCAGTTACATCGATTGAGTCACATCAATTTTGGTGAAATTGGACTGAACGGTTTCGCCGCTAGCGTTGTTCACAGAAGTACAGCCAGACGTTTCGCAGTCATTCAATTTTTCGGTATGAAGAACCCACAAAACATGCATTCTGGCTACACCACGTTTTAGAGGATTTTTTTCTCAATTTGCTCACTGGCTGTATCCAGTTTTTTGATATTAGGGCCCCATACTAAGAGTTTTTCTGCCGAAAATTCGCCGTTCTTTCGCACAGCATTACATGACTTTCTGTCTCGTCCGCAGCTAAATCAGAGGCTTGTGCTAACTTCCGGGCAGCGTGCAGCAGCCGCCCCGCGGGGGGGGCGCGGGGCGAGGCCGGAGGGGGCCCCCGGGCAATCGTCTGCAGGCTGCAGGAGCAGCAGGCGGCCGGCGCCCCCCCCTTCGCGCGGCAGGCGCGAGATAGCCGCGCCGCGCTCAAGCACACCCGCGTCGCCCCCGGCCGGCTGTGGAGGCGAGGGGGCTGGAGGCAGCGGCCACGGACGTGGTGGTGGTGGTGGTGCAGGCGGTTGCGGCGGCGGAGGTGGAGGTGAGGGTGGTGGACGTGGAGGAGGAGGTGGAGGCGGTGGCGTGGTGGTGGTGGTGGTGAGGTGGCGATGGACGTGGTGGTGGTGGTGGTGCAGGGGCGCGGCGGCGGAGGGGGGGGAGGTGCTGGAGGTGGAGGGTGGCGCGGGAGGCGGTGGTGGTGGTGGAGTGGTGGTGGCAGGGTTGCGGGGCGGGGTGGTGCGAGGTGGCAGGAGGGGGTGGTGGGTGGGCGGCGGGTGGTGGTGGATGGTGGGTGGAGTGGTGGTGGTGTGGTGGCGGTGGGGTGAGGTGGACGTGAGGTGGTGAGGTGGCGGGTGGTGGAAGGAGGTGAGGAGTGGAGGTGGTGAGGGCGGGAGGGTCGGTGGTTGCGGCGGCGGCGGCTGTCCGCCAGTAAGCCAGCCCCCGCGCCACCCCTCGCCGCGGCAATGTTATTAACGGAAGCCGTCGGGATGGGGCGCGCGGAGATAACAGCACCCAGCGCGCGCCGCCCTCCGCCCCCACACGATAAGCATCGCCCCCGCCCCCGCGCGCGCTCTCCGGGGGCTGCTGCGGCGGCGGGGGCGGGGCGGGGCGGGGCGGGGCGGGGCGGGCCCATCGGCTGGCGAGCGCCGGAGTGCAGGCGGAGGCCTCGATGCACCAGATGATGCGACTCGCAGGACGAGGGAAGAGGGGGGAGAGGGAGATTTCCAAGGAATGATTGTTGAGGAGAGGAGAGGAGAAGGAGGAAGAGGGGAGGAAACGAAGAATGGGAGAGTGTGAGAAATTGGAAAAGGGGAAAGGAAAAACGAAAAAGAGAGAAGAGAGTGAGTTAGAATGTCTCTGTTAAGGTAATGATGTTACAGGGAGAAATAAGTCTTTATCTTTAGATGGCAATTATACTCAATCTGGCCAACTAGAAATCTGTTCATAAATAATGTATAGAATTAAATCTCATATGATGAAGAAACAATGCATAGACTAAATGAATACTCGGCAGGTACGCGTTTCCCATGTTCGAATTACTAAAACATGACTTTGAGAGTACATCAATAACAGAAACAGAGAAATCGCACATTATGAGCTAAAGGAAAACTCGTCCAAATAAGACCGATATGAAAAGGCAAAGCTGCTCAGAAGCGACTGGGAGCCACACTCTTTCTGAACCGCGGAGGCACCTGCAAAGGCCATGCGAGGGCAACATATTAAACAGGTTGACGAAGCTCCTAATAGGACTCGTACACAATAATAATAATAATAATAATAATAATAATAATAATAATAATAATAATAATAATAATACGACAAACGTTTAGACGAATTTGAAGAAAAAAGCATTGGTACATATTGCAACGGAGGAATGGGCTCTGACAGATGCGAAAACACACGTTATACTGTTTTCGTGTTTCCGTGTTGTGCGGTGTTCTAAGTTTGTGATGAATTATTAGTGTCGCACTAAAGGTCTTATCAAGTCACTGTACGAACTGGGCATCAAATAATTTGAACTATCAATATCTAGAAAGCAGTCATACTTCATATGTGTGCAATGATAATAAAGTTCATGGGTACGGGCGCTTAAAAAAATTGTTAATAAAAACTTTGGTATTTTGTTTGAATAAAATTTATTGGCTTATAACTAAGTAGTTAAGTATTTACCTATAGTATAATAATTATTTTTTAATTACTATATTTTTATTTATTAGTATTTATTTACGAGGAAATTGCATTCAGACTTTGATTTGGATTACTGTAAAACCAGAAAACTGTGAATAAAGAATATAATAATAGTAACAATAATAATAATGTTAATAATGTATTTGTGGTGAGCCCACATATGAACAAATGCAATGTCTGTACGAAACGAGTAGCATAACATAGGAGTGAATTATTATTGCCGTTTGTGCTCTTTTTGAAACATCTTGTGATATCAAGATACCTCTCGTTCATACGAATGTCATAAAAAATGGAATAATCATTTCGCAAAATGTCAAGTGGTGACTCGTACTCAATGCCCTGCTCGCGGAAAGAGCCTCGTGCTGTTTTAACTGTTGATTTAATCACGTACGTCAAAAGCTCTAAAACCACGGATCGTCACGAACAAAAGTCGTTGGTTGACGATACTCTTCAAGAAATGAGCTCAGCATACAATTGACAGATGTAGGAGAAGTTGATCGGTGGTTTGGGAACGTAACTGTACGCGAAACAAATTGGATGCGGTAAGGGTACTATAGTGGAATAAGATCGTAAAAAACGCACGGATTGAACCAACTGTAGGTGAAATTTTTTTGTAATCAAGAAAAATTAAATTTAACAATTTTCATTCCTCTATGTTCTCTCTTTTTTATTACTGAGTCGATTCAAAATCACCTTCACCCGTTCCAGATTCTAAAAGTTTTTAGTGTGTGAAAGAAAAAAGAAATCTTCAAAACATATGTAAAGCAATCTGTTGCCAACAAAAAGACACAACAGGAACACTGCAAAAACGCAGAGATGTACTTAGCACGTGCAATCTCACCAGTGTGATGCGTTACCAGAATTTGAGCAATTCCATTGCTTTCCAGATCATGGGGGACTGCTCCATGACAAGCAGGTGGATGTTAAAAACAGTACATACCCTGAAAAGAAAAAATATTCATATATAGCACACAAAAAGCCACCAGCAAAATGCATCACTAGAAATAGAAAGTTTTTGGTGTTTCCCAGTGCACAGAGAAAACACCGGGTCAAAGAGCAGTCGCCAATAAAAATGACACAAGAGATAAAATACAAACTAGTGTTGCTAAAACAGCACGTACATTCTCGCCATTAGTAATGGTTAGTAATACTATTTATACCACAATCTCTCCGAATTAACACATCTCAGTCATCATTTTTTGTAAAACTCATTCGAAATCGTAGAACATTTGGTGCGAAATCTAAGTTTCAATCACTAGAGTCAAACTTTCAAATTAAAATATATTTCTGACATTGAATTCATTGTATAAGGCATGCAGTGTATTCACGAACATATCTGATGAGTTTTTTAGTCTTACAATATTATTCACTAGCAGTATGCGAGAAAGTTAAATTATTAAAAGTAAATAAATAATACAATTCTGATAGCGTTGGCAAACAAATGCAAAAAGATCGAAAAATATATATTTTTCCATCACTGTCACTATTATATTATAATAGTGATTATTAAACACAATGGTATTGTAATATTATACAAAATATAAAAGTATTAGTTTATATTACCGCGAACTAAAGTCAACCGCCCAATTACTCTAAAAATACTCATTTCCGAAAAATTTAACGTGACCCTCTTTGATGATGTTTTTCATTAACACATTTCATTAAGAAAAAAAAATTGTATCTTCATAATTGAAGTTGTAAGACACCGACAAACTTTTGAATTTTTTCAATTTTCGAAAAAACAGGATTTTTAACCAACATGAGACCTGCTCCGTTCTCTTTGTTCGTTCGACTATCCAGCAACAAAATTTAATGAAAATCGATAGCGCCATTTTTTTGAAAATTTTGAAAATGTCTGAGGGGCTTTAAGTAAAGAGACACCCAAAATAAAAATATCGGTTTCAAATTCAAGAGACCGCTACACCAGCCAGATCAATTGAGGAATATTAATTTTGGAGAAAATCAGCTGAACGGTTTAGCCGCTAGCGTTGTTCACAGACGGACAGACTAACAGACATGTTTTGACGTCAATCGATTTTTCAGTATCAAAGACCCACAAAGCAGGGATTACGCCACGTGTTAGAGTTTTTTTAATTTAACAACTGGCTTTATCCACTTTTTCGTTGCCAGGACCTTGTAAGAAGAGTTTTTCTACCGAAAATTCGCCATTTTTTCGCGCAGCTCTGTTTTTAAGAAGTTCCATCTTAAGTGCAAGAAATAAAAATCGACGAGCAACACGTGTTTCTGGAAATGTCATGGATGCGTCACCTGCAGTCTCATGTTTCTGTTGTTTCTCAGTTTCAGCGGAGAACACTGTGGGAACCAGGCTATAGCCAACAAAAACAACCCAACATATACATGACAAAACATGAAGGACCTCCATGCAGCTCATGAAATGTAATTAGAATACGGCATTAGAAACTGGATGCTTCTAAATATCCTCGCGCATCGTGAGAGAGTTTCGTATAAACCAAACTGTAATCTACAAAAACAACACAGCAGATGCATTACAAAAAACTCCATGTAGCCCACCAAAGATCATCAAGATGCGCCACCAGAATTCGGACACATCTGTTGTTCGTCGTTGCACAGAAGAGAGCTCCATGGAAACGCCGCTGTTGTCCTTGTTCTCCCGCTGTGAAAGGTTCCAGCCCTCTGGAGCGCGACCGCTGGGAGATGCTATCCCTGCTGGCTTACTTAGGCGAAATGGCACGCGAAAGGGTGGAGGGAGAGCCTGCACTAGATTGGAGTGTTCCTCCTGATTCACAATCACTCGATCCTTCGTCGGCTGACTCTTCCTTTCGGACTGCGGACGGCTTCTGCCGGCTTCATTTCCACTCGACAGCGCGGGCTCATCGCAAATGATCATCATTTACCGAAGTTCCGGAAAGAGCTATTGAGACACGATTCTACTTGTTTCAATATACTCTGTTTCTTCAAATAAAATAATTTCATTAGACATTAAAGAAAAAAGTATTTGGTGATTTTGTAAGTAAAGATAAAAATAAATGGTATAATTTGTTAAAACATGTCCTAATGGATAATTGCAAATAATATTCTGTTATTTTCTGAAATTCACAAAGTTTGCATCTTAGTTGATCTTTTAAGTTGCTGTATCAAGCCCTACAATTGGACCCAATCTTTAGGAATGAAGATGTATGTTTAGTATCGAATAATTTCATCTTTTATTCCACACGTTCTTCAAGTTGAGATTATTTTCAAATGCCCAGCATTTCCTTATTTATGAAAGTCCTGAAATGTTCTTTTCGCTGTTGACTTCTATCTTGAACTTTCATAATTTTGATGAATAAAGTTTAATTGTGTTTCTGATGACCCTGAAACCGCATATCTTTCTGTTGTATGGTTGCATTTTAATTTAAATATATACCTGTAATGAATTTCTTGATCTGAAGGAATTTCATCTTCTCCAAAATTATAAATGAGAAAGCAAAATAATGAAAAACTCACAAAATTTACTACATATATTTAATTCCTTATGAAAACAGCATGATAAAAGTAATAAAAACTCCTCAAGAACTAAAAAAGACGTTCTTTCTACTACCTTTTGTTCATTGTAATCAGAACGATAGGTGGAAAGTATATATTAATAGGCGAACATTGTAATGAACCAATATTTCATCTTCGGTTACTCTTTTACCTCCTTGCAGTACTAAATCTTGGTTTGATTTCCAATACACAAAAAAAACCTAACGAAAACAATTAAGCAAACAAGTAGGAACAGTTCCACATCAACTAAAAATCTGCATCATAAATTGCGAAATCTGCATCACGAAGCCAAAGTAAAAACACATATCCTGTTCGCGCGCGTCCTCCAAAACGAGAGATTACGAAGATCAAGCAAAGCGCGCTCCCTCGCCCGCTGATTACCACATCGCGCTCCGCCGCCCGCCCCGCTCTGACGCCCAGCAGTTCGCTCATCACACGGGCGCCGACGACAACGTGTTTGTCGTTTCCAACCCAAAAGGGAAACACCGCGCCCTATCGCACGCCTCAAAACAGATTACTCTCCGACGACCAACTCCGCATAATTTCCAGCCTGCGCTTGCACTCCACACGCCCTCCCCCCCCGTCGCTCGCACTACGGCCCCCGCTCGCTCCCAAGCAGTCTTGCATTCACACCCGCATTCGCATTATCGCTCCTTCCGTTCCTGCGCCTTCTCGGGCGCTCGCTCTTTTCATCAACTCAATCTATGTTAGCATGTCTTTTTGTGAGTTCACCCTCATAAAACTCACTATCAATTCACCCTCCCATCAATTCACCCTCGTATCAATTCCCCCTCCCATCAATTCACCCTCCCATCAATTCACCCTCCCATCCATTCACCCTCCCATCAATTCACCCTCCATCAATTCCCAATTCACCCCCCAATTCCCTCCCATCAATTCACCCTTTCATCAAAGTACCCTCTCATCAATTCTCACACACTTATGAATCTATCCCTCCCGTCAACGTGCTCCCGTCCTCTCGCTCTTTCATCTCCGCATTTTCGTTTCTTGTGCCCTTCTTCGTCTTCAAATTCCTTCGCTCTCTCATCCCCTCGCTCACCCGCTCCCACTCCTGTCAGTCCTCACGACCCGCCGTCCCCACGCCTCCTCTTCCCTGCTTCACCAGTGCCGCATGCGCCGCCCGTTGCATCACCCGCCAATACAGCGATCCGTCCTCACGAGCACAGCGCCGGTGTGCTCCGGGGATTTGCCCATCGCTTAAATTCCTGCGGCTGCCCGCCCCGCGCCGTCAAACTCCCGGCGGAGGGCGACCTCTGATGAGATGGGCGGCGGCGGGGCGATCTCGTCTGCGCAACAGCTCCATCGCCCGCGCCGGCCCGGCCGTTTGACACGCCCCCTCCCCGCCCACGGGGCTCGGCTCCGAGTTCGAACTCCGCCCGGGCTGTTCCGGGCGGGTTTGGCTGGTCCGGCGCGGACGCGCGCGCGGCCGGCGTGCGGCCCCACGCGGAGGGCGGATTAGTAGCGTGGGCGGACGCGCCAGCGGCGATCACCGGCCACCGAGCGAAAGTCTCTTATCGGAGAGGCAAGGAAGCGAGCGCGACGGCCGGGCGGGGGCGGGGCGGGGGCGGGGCGGGGCGGGGACGGGGCGGGGGGGGCGGGGCGGGGGCGGGAGGGGCGGGGGGGGGGGGGGCGGGGCGGGGGGGGGCGGGGCGGGGCGGGGCGGGGGCGGGGCGGGGGCGGGGCGGGGGCTCGTCCTGCGTTACGCGCCAACAAACTTCCGGATTATGTCGGATTGCTGCGGCAGATAGCGCGATAATCCCTGCGGACGCCGGTTTGCACCGCGCTCGCCCGGCGAGGCTGCTGCAGTTCACGATGCTTTTTTTTTGTGTGTGTGTGAAGGGGGGGGATTTTTATCGAGAGAGACTGCGCCTACCTGTTTCGTGGTGAGTGCCGTTTGGTTTCCGGGAGCTAGACGCGCCGTTCACGAACGTCACTGGAGACTTGACGGGGCTGATTATCTCGAAGTGATTCGCTCGTTTAATTAAAGCAGTTGATCATGTTTCGATTGATTGATTATTTCGTGTTTTCGGGCTCGTATACGACTAAGATCATTAGCCCCGTAAGTGAAGTGCATGATTTTTTTCTCGGAAGATGGTGGTGATCTTCCCCGCTGGTTGATAAGATTGAAAAGATTAGAAAGTTGAATGGAAACGAACGTACGTTTTCATGTGTACGTCCGGAAGTTGATCTAACTAACCAATCATAGAATATTAGTTCATTTCTTTCATAAATAGTTTTTTCATCAAAAGCTTCAGAATAACTCACGCTTAGGCGTGAAAGAAGTGTAGCACTTTTAATCAAACAGTGCAATGAATTAAAGCGAGTAAGGATACATTCAGAATTATTTTGTAAGATAAGATTTATTATTATTGAACTATGAGCATTTAAATTGTGTAGATGCGAACGAGTTAATGCAACCACCAAAGTACAATCAAACCTAGATTACCTCATGAATACCTTAATAAACGGTGCGATAAATGGCGATTCTCATTGTATAGAATCTATTCTGCTTTGGTCCCTTTTAATCAGATTCTCCGCAGTGGCTAAATAGAGGTTTCGATTCATTACGTTTCCAAAGTGTAAATGCAGCTACGAAATGGAGCAGTAAAAACCTATATATGGAACTCTCACGTGATACAAATAAATAAAGAACTTCCATTGCATTACGACTTGTAATACGTTAACAACAATTACATAGATTAATTCTGCAAATGAATGTGTGTAAATTGTGAAGAAAGTGTTTACATACGAAAGAAATATGAATAAAAGGTTAACGTGAATACCAGATATCCTACTTTGACAACCGATTTTTTCATAACAAAGAGTGAGATTCCTTTCAAATATTGAATCTTAAATTCGCTTTTTATCAATTTATTCAATACTTTTGCGATTGCATCATTATTTTGTAAAAGATAATTGCATAATTTTGTAAAATATTTACCAAAGGGCTTTCTTCAACGTTTTCGCTTATTTGACTCGGGAGTGCTCGCAATAGATCTGAGAGATCCAAGCCTGAACGTTCTTGAATAATGGCGATGCATTAGTCGTTTAATATTTCTGGACTTTTCTGAGATCACCAGGCATTTTAGTTTTGTCCTTTCGCTCAATCATTTCGCGCAAGTATGTTGAAAATTGATCGCTGCGCTGCACGTTATCTGTCATAACATGGGATGCAATGACACCAGCGCATTGTGAGCTCCTGGTTTGGGCGGTACGAATCATGGCATTGTTTTTCAGCCCAGTCTATGACAAGTGCATATTCTGATAATGTAATAATTTGCCTTATTTACAATCGACTGTTACAATTTCTTACCAAAGAGAAAGATGAACAGGAGACAAGATTTTCTAAATATTTTTGTGAAAAAGTCAAATATATACTTGTTTAGAACATCCCAAAAGAATTTGTGAAAATTGTATTTCATATTATTTAATATGATAGTAAGATGTTTGATAATTTTGATGAGAACTATGTTACTTTTTACTTTTCTCACCATAACTATTCAGACAAAACTTCTGCAGTGTAAGATTAATTAACAATTGCATTGGGGTACATTTACAAGCTAAATAAAATTTGCATTTCAGTAAATGAACCTTCAGATCACTCGCATTCACAAAAAATTGCAGCAATATCTGAGAGATACATTGCGAGCACTGGCGTGAGTCTACATATTGCGGGCACTTCCTGGTGAAGCATTTTCCAGTTTTTCTCGATCGTTCATTGTTGCTCAGCTGAGTCAGCTGTGGTGTTATATTGTAGCACGACACCCACCACTAATATAATAATATTATTAACTGATACTTGAAATGAGGATGGCTGCGGTAAAATAAACATATAGACTGTACTTGGCGAGTCACCAGGGAAACTAATGTACCTGGAAGCAGATTTTCCTCAAAAGGAATCGTGAGGTTCGAGATAATGTGAAGTTCTATTTGCTAGCTAATTCTTATTTAGGTTATGGAAAATTGATACAATAACCACCATTTGGTCGTTGAAATACCGGAGTTGAAAATAAGAATTTGGCATAGAATCGCTGAGCCAATATTTCACAGGCAAGGCTTTATTCTAAAAAATAAAATGGTATGGTCAGTCAATTGAAATATGTTAAACCACGTGGAACCCGTACAAATCGTAATGAAATTTTAGTTTGACGGATCATACTCATTCGATATTTATTCTTGTTAGAACAAAGATATTCTTATTAGAGCTTCTTCGTTAAAAGATGCTTGCGTCAGTTTTAATTTGCATATCATATTTTTAATTATTGGAGTCAAAATTTCTTCTGACAGCAAAATATTGCTGTAGTTGTATGATTGCGAACTTCAGTATTTTCACTTAAGTCTCTGCCGGGTGTACTCGTACTCTTAATAACAAAGCAGCAGAGCATATTCGCCAGCTATTTAGCTATTATCTATAGTGAAGGCAATATGCTAGCGAATGTTTGCACTCATAGAAATAACATTAGCGTTGAACGGTTGCATGTGAATTAGGTGGAGCGCGGATGAAATTGATGTTACAGTTTTACGACTTTTGCCTTTCTCATATTTGTAGTGCGTACATAAAGTACACGTGGTATAGAGAAAGTTGTGTAATGCTGCGTAAAATCGATTTCCAGCCTTCAACATAAATACTCGGTTTGATGTTCTTTGATATCAAAAATGTGTTGGGTTTTCTTCAAAACGTTCGACCATATACCCGGTCGTCTCTCTGTCCATCTGGCTTCCTGAGAAATACATTAATTCTTTAACTATGCGAAAAAGTTTTTTCAATCATAATCTTCCCAGTTGATTCCGTCCAAATTGAGGCTCTGCAATTTTAGGCAACATTCTTTAAATTTTGGAGTTCTTTACATAAATCCTATTTCCCCACTTTCCAAATTTTCTAAAAAAGGTTTCATTTTATTAACCTCATCCGTTCCATCCACATCGCAAGATTAGAAACTCCGAAATCATCTTCATAAAGAAGAGTGCAGTCGGAGCTGCAGTATTGCAATCGAAAATGGTCGCTTCGCGTCTACAATATAGAACGATTTTCCTAAGGATGAGCAACGTGACAGTTCGTGAAAACAAGTGAACATCACATGTATTTCAGAGAAGTATCCCTCCGCCGCGACAGATGTTCAGTCACGCCCCTTCGTAAAGAGCTAATGGCTCCTGTGAAAACGTTCTATGAAGAAGTCTAAGAGTTTCGCAGAGGTATATTCACGTACGTGAGTCCGGAAATATTTAAATTTAATCACGTACGTGGAAAATCTCTTAACATGCTCTACAAACAGTAAACGAAAACTGCCACGAATGTAAATAGAAAGAAAAATGATTTTAAGCCGGAAACACGTGCACCGGTAGGCATCTCGCATTCAAGTCTCGGTTTTAAAATAAACAATATTTATCACACAAAAAGTAAATTTAATGTAATGTTTATAGAAAAAGAATTTTTACCTAATAGTACATAACACTGCACTTCCTAATTTCATTTATTTCTCGTAGCGCACTATATTTTTGTCGGACGAGGACATCACAAAAGGAAGTGTCGAAGCCATTTTCAGAAGTTAGCCAACTGCAAACGAACGAATGCGGGAATGGAGTCTTATGGGCCCAAGGGTACAACGACCACAGAACCTTCAGTTATGTTGCCAGTACTAGCTGTCACTTTGGCTCATCCTCAGGAAAATCACTCTATAAAATGCCTCTTGAGTAACAAACATCCAAGGTGGTGAGCTACTATCATAGAAGTTAAATTGTTCAAAACTGTGTTGTTGTTATTTGTTGATGCAATAATGCACACTTACGTGTATTATTTCTATCATTGCTGTTAACATTATTATTATTATTATTATTATTATTTCTATTTTAATTTTAAAATACTTTAATTTTTTGTATTAAATTCTAGGCTAATCTGCCTGTTGAAGTAATAAATATCTATCTATAAGGCATAATTTGACTATTTTAAAACTATTCAATTTAAATTTTAAATTTAAATGTTTTGAATTAAGATGCATAATAAATATGATACTAGCATAGTCTTCCTGATGTTAGGCTATTTTTTTAAACAATATGTGTCAGGGTGTTTTAAATCTATATCTACGCTGCACGATTTTTTGAAGAACCACGAATGGCGAGCCTCGCATGATTGACTATAGCATGTATTTATATTGCCATAAATTGTATTAAAATATTGTAAAAATATTTGATACTGTTACGATATTTTTCCATGGAAATTGGTTGATTGATTGATTGATTGATTTTTCGGTCATTAGTCCCGTTAGAGTAGTGCATGTTTTTTCTCGGGAGATAGTGATCTTCCCACTGGATAGCGAGATCCGGCGCCGACCTACCGTCGGCTAGTGGATTTCCCCTAACCAGGACTCTCCCACCAACGGGCACCGCCCCAGCCGAGACAAGCTCTAAGCCCTGACCAATCCCGAAATATGTGGTGGTGTAGTGCATGTTAGAGTAAGTGTGTGTGTGTAAAGGAGAGGATAGGACAAGGAAGAAGAAGAAGGAAAGATCGCGCGCGGCCCGTGGCCCGTTTGGTAGGAACTGCTCCGGCATTCGCCTGGTGTTGATCGGAGAAACCACGGAAACTACCGATCAGAGCAGTTGGCGCAAATTCTCCTCGAGACAGCGACGAAATTCGACCTAGCAGAAAAGCTTGTGTCGAAAATCCTGCCCCGTCAGGACTCGAACCTAGGATCTCCGGTCAGAGGCGCTGCAGTGACATCAGTTGATGCACTGAGCTATCACTCCCAGTATAGGAATTGGTAAGAAAATTCCAGAATAGTACAAATGTTTTTTTCTTAGAAATACACCTAACACACAAACTTGCTGATAACTGTAGGAATGCAACAGAGCCTGCAGTTAGCACAATACAAATTGAAGAACTGTTCTGCTTCTAGCCACATATGTGAGAAGAATTGCCTCTCCCACACGCTATTTAGCTAGTTCATCCGTTTCACACAGCGGTCCTGGGGGATAGAATGAGATTCTAAGGGATTTCTGAGGAAGAAGCGGCTGCATAAACCCTTGGCCCAACCACAAATGACTCCTCACAAAGGGTTGGAGAGCCAGCTGGGCCACAGAGTTGTGTGCATGTGGTGCTGTGCTCAAAGCATTTCGTGGGCGCCCGGAACAATGAGGTGATAGGGCCCCATCTGTCGTGGGATTCTCAGCATAATTTGACTCATTTCACTTTGAATAAAACCATTTAACAAGTAAGGCAGTTCGTATTAATAAGGCAGTTCGTATTAACCATTTAACAAGTAAGGCAGTTCGTATTAACGTAATCCAGAGATTCTGTATGTGTGTGCATTTAGGGGGATAGGAAAGAGACACGAGAGAGATTTTGCAAGTCGTGGATTCGAAGCACGTAACACGACAATTCTGGGAGAATTGTACTGTGCATCCACAGGCATCAAATGACGGGATTTCGATTGACCGTTCCGTAATTTTCCTGCTTTGTCGTCTACGACAAATGTGTTCCACACTTTGCGTAGTTTTGCCGCCATCACTATACACGAATCCAACACTAATTCACAATGAGCATGAAAGTAATGAAAAATACAATATCCATAATAAATATAAAAATACAATATCCATAATAAAATGAAAATACAATATCAAAAATAATATTGCAGGAACTTAGTGGTTATTTTTCGTAAGTTAATTCAAATATGTCAGAAATAAACTAACATAATTGTTTAGGGTTTGGAGGTTATGTATATATTGAGGTTACATTGGCTGTCACGATAAATTGATTATTTATCCACAGGTTGTTATAATTGCCATACATTTCCCATTCCTAATATAAACAATATAAATGTTATAATAAAATGGCGGGGTTATTTTCTAAGACTATCTGGGAAGATATAGTTTTCTTTGGAGATGTATTACATATTCCTATCATACGGATTTCATGTAAGGTCCTATTATACGTTTTATTAAAATGTAATATGTAATTCTTATAGAAGCAAAAATGGACTCAGAGATACACAGATGTTCAATAAAAGCTTTTAGATTCTGTTAGAGGAATTTAGTTCCAATAAATTCCTAGTTTTAACGTATGTTTTCAATTGTACGACGTACAAAAACTCATTTATCTGAAGATACGTTATTTCCTATTAAAGATAATGTTTACGTACTACGACAATGGATTTCCGTCTTGCAAAAACTCTCTAATGATGAGAAAGGAAATTACGCGTGCGAACCATGGCCGATTTGCCTTGGCACTGTTCCGACATTTGTCTGCTACTGACAGAAGAAAACCAAGTAAAACGATTGATCATAACAAGTAGCTGCTAGGATTATTCTCCAGACAGCAGTTGAATTCGATATATCTATAATGACAAAATCCGCCAATGTCGGAACTCCAAGCCTAAGACCGGGACGTGCTACAGCGAGAACAGTTATTGCTCTTAGCCAAATCTCCTTTATTTTCGAAATCACTTTTTGGTACTTTACTCTTCACGCTACTTTTCCTTTATGGAATACAAAAAAATTAGTAAGTAGTTTATATTTTTCCAAATTTGTTGATGTAGTTATTTATATCTAATTTGTAAGAATATTCTTAGCTCAGAAACTGTTTTTTTTCGACTCAATATGTATTTAGGGAAAATTTGCAATTTCTTTTGCAGTGAAATACACTATGCACTGTCTATAATTAAACCTACATTGTTTACAGTGTTTAAACAGTGGATTTCGTTCTCGACTTTCTAAATATTTTGTTATACAAAACTCCTTACTTATTTTGCGATTATTTTTTTTTGCAAGAGGTTGCCGTAGAAGGGACCCTGAAGTGGTCTGCTTGAAATCATAGTTTTAGAGTTCGGTTGTAATTTCAGTCAGAGTAATGAAGTGAGTACCATGACAGTTTTCATTCGATTCCTTCTTCATATGTAGACATTCTTGCTTGATTATTTGAAGTAATATGTATAAATCTTTGTAAATATAAAACATTTCAATTACATTTTTAGGAACATGTTCTACTCTGTGTTCACAGATAATATTGATTGTACTACTTCAAAGTTTTTAAACCTCCCTTATTTCATAAGACTTGGAGAAAAAGAACATATACAAAATGAAACAATATCTTCGGGGTTTGCATGTTTCTAAATAGTAGATTAAATACTTTCCCTTGTAGCTTTTCTACTCTTGCTTTTGTGCGATGTAATCGCTCGGCTTCAACTAGTTATTATTGTTATTATTCGTATTATTCGTCTTATTTTCATCAATATATTATTATTATTATTATTATTATTATTTTATTATTATTGTATTATTATATGATTATTATCAGAATTTTTCACTCTCTGCACTATGTGCAGGAATCTGACCATTGCTGCTCTAGGCTCGGTCGATCTCGCAGAGACAAGACACGAACAAATGTTACTCTCTAAACATTTCAATCAATCGTTTCCAAATCAGTAGTACATCCCAGGAATTGTCTTACTATTCTGCAGCTCTCAAATATTACTACCTTCTGCATTTGCTCTGTGTATGAAAATGGTAATTCCAAAACTTGAATTGTATACACTGTGTATTTTGGGATTAATTCCGAGGTGAACATAATTATCGGTCGTATGTCGATATTCTGAAGTCTCCAATGATGACGAAACTCTTGAGTCTGCGGATCATATTTCTGAATTTTCCAGTTAGATACAGATTCTATGTTGTTATTGTAGACCACAGCAAAATCGATTATCATGGCAGTTTTCTTGAGCTTGTTTAGAACTATTATATCTTGCCTATTGTTCGAAATCGTGGTGTCTGTAATTATGCTACAGCCCCAGTATAGTTTCCATTCTTCGTTTTCCAAGACTGTAGAATGATGGTATTTATAATATGGGACATTATTATTATTATTATTATTATTATTATTATTATTATTATTATTATTATTATTATTATTATTATTACAATCTGCCCGAAAATTAATGCCATACTAAGGAGCGACCAGATGTGAAATGTACCAAAATATACCACCAAAGGATAAGCTCTTACGAATGAGTTTGCCTGCGGAGGTTTCCCCGCGTGGGCCGCGAGGCGGAGCGAGGACTCTGCGTGGGCGGAGGTGTGTGTGTGTGTGTGTGTGTGTATGTGTGTGTATGTGTGTGTATGTATGTGTGTGTATGTGTGTGTGTATGTGTGTGTGTGTGTGTGTGTGTGTGTGTGTGTGTGTGTGTGTGTGTGTGTGTGTGGTCAGCAGAGCCGCCCAGCGCAGCGGGGCAGCGAGGGATGGGGGGGCCACCAAGTCAACACGCCGCCGCCCGCCCTCCATTAATTCCAAGGTTATCAGCACCGCACTCCCTCTCTCCATGCCACCCCGTGAGGTGTGGACGGGAGTGGAGGTGGGCGCGGTGATTTGGGATGCGGTCGGAGATGAGAAAACGGGGTGAATTTTGCATACTGTGAAGAAAAATGCTATAGGGTAGTGTGGGGTGTTATTTATTTTCCGTAAGACTGTTTTATCGAATTCATACAACCAAAGAGAGCAACGAAAAACCACTCTTAAGGGCCGGCGTCCGCGAAGAATTAAACAATCCGACATCCGTTGAGAGCAATCGAAACAAATGAGTTGTAGAAAAAGATAGCGGATGACTCCAAAGAAGAGAAAAGATATTTCTTTTTAATACTACTTTTTTCTTATAAGAAGTTGGAAGTTTGACGAGTATTGAACGACGTGCGGCCGATAATACACAAAGTCTTGGATGGTTATAAACCTCGTCTAAAACCTTGTTCGATTGAGTAGGTTTTCGCGACCGGAGTTTGTATGATCCAGGCTGTACGGGACGAGTAGCATCTTTGTTACGGTGGCTGATGGTTCGGCCAACACATTGTGGCCTTTCTCGGAGCGTACTACTGCCAAATGGCTAGAATGGCTGCCTTATCAAGGCATTGATTTACAATCTCCAACCACATCATTTATTTTCTCTATATCGGCCTAATTACATTAATAATTGTTTTGAGCGCTTTAATCTAATGTGATTGAGGTCCATGAGTAATGATCTAAGAAACACAGGATAACTATAATGACGATGAGGTGATGTTATAGATATGGTATAAGAGACGGGGAATCGGGAGAGACCAGAGAAAAGATTTTGAGAGTTGATATTGTGCACCACAAGTTCCACATGGTTTGGCCGGCATTGGTACCAGCGATGGAAGGGAAAGAATGGGAGAGAATGTGCCACCTTAAAGAAAAATTAACATTTCTCGTACACTAGAAAGATGACATTGTCAGATGAAACTTGCATACCACTTTTTATTATAGCGTATAGAAAAGTTACATAATACACTTCATTATCAGTAATTTTAAGATTTACGTAAGTATCTTCTTTACGTATGATGATATTACCCAACACTACATGCCAATGCCACCACCCTATTGGGGCACTTCTGCCACAGATAAAAGAAAACAAAAACTAAGAAGTACAATTTATATTTTCAAGCTATGAGAAGCTCGAGCAGAAGTGACATTGGTATTTTCTGGACCATCATGTCCTCTCCATTCAGAGTCCACTTACAGTACAAGTAGCTCCATCTTTCAACAAAGAACTATGCGCGCCTCAGTGAGTGAGGGGTGAGCTTACTGGCCTCTGAACCTCCAGTGATGGGATAGAACCCGTCAGGTGCGTGGATTTTCAAAGGGCGGAAAATAAAAAACTTCCATGCCACTCTGGTGGCATGTAAAAAGCAGATGCCCGGCAAAATTAAATCCTTCCGACAATATTCCCTCTAACGATATCTCACGTTCTCCCAACCAGATTGCTCGGATATAGTTAACTGAGACCGACATCTGGTGGAGAAAGAGAGAGTGAAACCTCAGGCGCACCGGGGCACCGCCCGCAAGACGCGCCTGCTCGATAAGGTCCCAGGATTGATGGACCTACTGATTTGGTCATTAGTCACGTACGTGCTGTGTATGCTTTTTCTCGGGAGATGGCGGTGATCTTCCCCCGCTGGATGGCGAGATCCGGCGCTGACCTACCGTCGGCTAGTGGGTTTCCCCCTAACCAGGACTCTCTCACCAGCGGGGCACGCCCCAGCCGGGACAAGCTCTAAGCTCGACCGGGGTCCCGGAATATGTGGTAGTGTAGTGAATGTTAGTGTAAGGTGTGTGCGCGCAAGGAGTGAGGATAGGACAAGGAAGAGGAAGGACAGATCGCGCGCGGTCCGTGGCCCGTTTGATAGGGTACTTCTCTGACATTCGCCTGGTGTTGATCGGAGAAACCACGGAAAATACCGATCAGAGCAACCGGCCTCTAGAATTCCACTCCAAGCAGCGACTGAATTGGACCTAGCTGAAAAGCTAGTGTCGAAAATCCTGCCGCCGTGGGGAGTGGGAACCTAGGACCTCCCGATCAGAGGCGCTGCAGTGACATCAGTTGATGCACTGAGCCACCGTTCACGGTGATAAGGTCCCAGGACCCGCGTCGGAGGTAGGCTTCCAAGGAAGCAAGGAACGAAAAGTGGGTGCGGCACACTGCGTAGGGGCAGTCTCCACGCTAGCAATCCCGTGCACAAAATAAATAAAAAGCAAAGAGCCATGGAGTGTTTATATTTTCATCGTGTCTTTTCCGTACGTTACAGCTGACGTATTTCTAATTACAAAGAATGAAATGAGCGTCACAATGACAATTATCTGCACAAATATTAAAACGTGGGGGTATACCGCCAGTCTGGCAAAAGTTCCCCAACATGCATTATTCTTTCCCTTGCTCATTTTTACGCAACCTAGAAACATGATCTCGCGAAACTGAACGTACATGTCAATCTCGATAGATTAATAATATATTGTTGCTTGTATCCATAGAGACACTGAATGAATGAATGAATGAATTTAGGGCTTCTTAAGTACAGTGCCGAAGTTAGATCGAGTCAGATACTTTTCAATATCATGGCACCATATACAAATACCTTCCATTCGAAAATCATACCTGGCAGCTTTACTCCATTTACCCTTAAACATCAGCTATTACGTCACGAGCCTCCTTGCAAGTCTGTCATTTCAGTCTTTCTTTTGTTCATTTCTTCACTGCAATAGTAGCCTATTGGTTTCAATATTATTTATTATATTTACCAATTATTTGTATAGGATTTTTCTTATTAGAATTTGTTTAGAGAAAAATTTGATGCCCATTTGTTCTACTATTTCAATTAAATTAGATTTTCCATTTGCAATACTTTTCAAATTTAGCTTTTTTGTAGTCTCCTCCATGTTGTTTAAATCAAGACTACATTTGCAACTAAGAAATGAAAATCACATTCATAATAAGTGATCATCGAATTATTAGATATTTTCAAAGCTGATCTAATGGTTTGCTTTTTGCTTCATCCCTTTAATCCATTTTCTCCGAACTACAGCTTTCACAGCACCACCATCATGCGTTTTAATGGTCTTGTGACGTTTCTGTATGTCGTTTCGGGTGGCGAGGGTTAAATTTTCTCGGAGTGCGTAGGCGAGTCGATGTCAGCTGCCACGTGAAGGTCCATCGCGTCTGCCCATTTGATTAATTAAAAGCTTTCACGGCTCTGCCGCAGTCATCCCCTAAAGACTCTGCCCACGCGTTACCCCTGTTCTTACAGCAACCTCCGAGTTCATCTAATACTCTACGAAGTGAAACTGAATCTACTAACCTTCACTTTGTCCCAATTCCTTTCCATACTATTATCGATGTCTTTCTTTCCCGAGATTACACTGACGTATATGATTTAGAAGAAGCATTTTGAACAAGCGATGAACCCTAATGCTGGTAATCAGAAATCAAATCAGTAAATTGTATTCAATGAATGTTCGATATTCAAATAAACAAATTAATAAAACAATGTTTGTTAAATATGCATCTCTCAGATATTTGCCTTTCAACTTTGTTGTGCTATCTTTCTGTCGTAGCACCAATATTTTTGTATCCAGACAGTCGAGTTAATTACGATTGCATCCAAACGTATTACCAAAATCTACACGCAGAGGAACAATTGCTGAGAAAATTATGAACGTTTATTTCTTAGATTCATGGAACAGCAATTGTTTGTTGTTTATATTTCTAACATCCACATTCAGAATATCGTAGATGTGGTTAAATAACAAATGTTTAATGACGCTCTCTGTATTTCTTGTTCATAATTAAAGAATAAATGGCTCGTTAATATATGCTTCTCTTTTGAACAAAGGAGATGGGTACACTGAAATAAAAGTGTGTGACGGTTGGAAATGTATTATGAGTGTGATGAACTTCTTCAATTATTACGTCGTTAATCGAAGAAAACTTCCATTGAATTAATTATTATTCACCTGTAACATTATGTTGCTGCTCTACCATAGTTTTACAAAAATATGTCCGTTATGTAAGGTATTTTATATGAAATGCACTCTATCATCACGTCATCGAATGCTCCTTCGCCAGAGCAGTAGAAACGTTTGCATGGTACCAGATAATATTTACTTTGGAACGATCGTGCAGAAACAGAACTTCACTCTGAAGATTTTGTTTTAGTGTTTAAATGATCACTTTTAATACAAGAATTATGTACAGACAATTTAAAATCAAATAATGATAAGGGGACGTTAATGATGATAATGATAACAAGAGCCACTCATTGTCCCCGGATGTAGGCAAGGGATGGGAGGTTACAACTTCATGTTATTTCTTTTTTGGTAAGTAGTGGTTTACCACTGTCTTCCACTGTACAGAAAGACGGATATAAATAAGAGGTGTGAATCGTGACGAAAGATCAATCATTATCGAAGGTTTCATACATCATACCAGGTGATATAAGAAAGCAAAGACTCCACGATCGGACTGTAAAAAACTCATACCTAATGTGAAACGTGAACACGCGGACTTTTAACTCTACACTCCAGAACGCTGTCGAGACTAAGCAATCGAAGGAAAGGTATAAATAAATAACACGACGTAAAAAGTGTATTTCAGCATTTCCCACTTTTGCAACGAATAAATCCATTCTCCCTACTCTTTAAAACAAGCGGAAAGAAAGTTAACAGCCTCAACTACAGCAAGCAACATTTTGCATACGGAGGCTTCGAAGTAGCGTCGGGAGCTAAAAAGCTCGATGTCTAAAAGATAAAGTCGAATATTAGCGTTAACCTTCCCTTTAAAAACTGCGTCCCATTACAAGAGAACGCCACCTTAAAATAGTTCTCAAAAGAAAAGACGAGAAAAATAGGGCAGTTTTGTGTGCATCGCGGCTGCATATTCATTTCGCGAGCAAAAAGGACGACGCGCTCTGGCGCCGTTATCTTCAAACTCCCGCCGTTAAGCACGGGAGAGGGGGATCCCCGATGGGGAATGTGGGAGCGAGGGAGCGAGCGAGAGAGAAAGAGAGGGTTGGGAGGTGGGGGACGGGGAGAGGAGGAGGAAAAGGGAGAGAAATTCCTTGGAAATGAGTTTCCCCTTACCCTCGTCGAGGGGAAAGTGAGGGGTGAGGAAGGGGAGAGGAAAAGGGAGGGGAAGAGGGGAAGAAGGAGGAGAAGAGTACTTTCCATCCAGAGCCGTGCAGCTCTCGCCGGTAGAAATTAGTAGCCACATTACAGAATAGTCTATTTGCAATGGGAGAAACTCGACGGAGTACTAAAGCGTGCGCACCCTTCTCGCTTCTCAGGCCGAGGGAGAAGAGGATGGGAAGGAACGAGGAAGTTCTTTTAATGAGGAATATAGGCGCCACATCTTCATACTCTCCTGCTCGCATGGTACTGCCATCCTCGTAGTGGAGCTGCAGTCATCCCTGGTGGCGCAGTTGTACTTATGTTTCGTGTCTTCCATGAGCTCTCTTCGTTGTTTCGTGTACTGTCAGCGATGCAACGTCTGTTGCTGTCTTTGCAAATTTCAACCCTTATTCCTCATACTCCTTGACTTAGAACGCCTTGCCGTCAGAAATTTAAGTTAGAAGCACGTTCTGAGAGGAATTTGGAGCTCTGAAATATTTCTGGAATATGTCTCGTGGATTATTTATTATTTACAATGAAAAATTATTAAAATAAATTGGTCATAATAATAACTTTTTTCTTTTTCAGTTTAACTGCAAATAAAGAAATGGTAGAAGAAATGGTTAGGTTGGATTATTCCCGTTACTAAGTGAACGCTCTGTAACTTGAAAGACTTCAAAAACATTGAGTTACATAACATGAGGTGCCGGGATGAACTTATGAGAAATTGAATTTCATTTAAATTCATTTTTAATAACTTTGTAGCTTGTAGTTCTATCTTTTAGACAACTAATAAAAATTAATATACTACTCAGTTCAACGACACTTTAAGCAGCTTAGTAGTAGTAACTCAAGTAGCACATGTAATTACTCCGGAGATATGATTGTAAAAGTAACTGCAGATTGTATTTAAGATTTGATGAGCTAGAATGTATTCAAAATCATCATAATTGAGGAGGAAGCTTCCACACAGGACTCGAGTTCTAAGGCAAAGGTTCTATACGTCAAAGACTTTCAGACGATGGTAGGTTGTTCAATTTCCCTTACCATTCTATTGCAGCAATAAAGAAGTATTAGTAACCTTAATTCTCTAATTATCATTTTTGTAGATATTCTTTTCCATTATTGTCTTAAAGAATTTCACTTCCTACTACATCACATTCTATCTCACCGTTCTTCATGTTTGTGTACTTAACATTATTGAGTTAATTACGAACATCTCCTGACAATTTTTCTTTGCCTACTCTTATGTTGTTGTTTGTTTACCTTTTCTCAGAATCTTGAGAGAACTTCGTGTTTCTCGTGCGCAATTGATAAGAAGTATTTTATCTACTTTCTATATATTTTCTCCCTCTGCAATATTTTATAATAATAACAACTATAATAAATATAAAATTACGTAAAGACGGATAATAAAGACAAAATTGTGTTATTGCCTACTGAACGTTCAAAACAGTTATCGCAAGGAAGAATGACAGTGGCTGAATGATTAGTGATTCCAGGCGCTTCAGCGGCTAAGGCCGTTAGTCCCATAAGTGTAGTGCATGTTTTGCAAGAGATGATAGAGTTTCTCCACCTTCGGATGGCGAGATCCAGGTATCACCATTTTCCACAACCAGGTATCTCCCATCAGCGGAGCACCACCCCAGCCCGGACAAGCTCGAAGCTTCCGACTGCTCTACCCACATGAGTGAAAGTGTAGTGCATGTTAGAGTGTGTGTGTAAGGGGTGAGGATAGGACAAGGAAGAAGAAGGAAAGATCGCGCGCGGTTCGTGGCCCTTTTGTTAGAGTACTGTTCCGGTATTCGCCTGGTATTGATCGTAGAAACAACGGAAAACTGTCGATCAGAGCAGCCAGCTGCTAGAATTCTCCTTCAGACAGCGGCTGAATTCAACCCAGCGCGTCGATTAGCCGACAAGCCAGTGCCGCAAATCCTGCCACTGTCAAACTCCAGGACTTCGCGGTTAAAGGCACTGAAGTGACATCAGTTAACGCTCTGAACCACCTTTGCCGGTAAAAAGCACTTTGCCAGTTGTAGTGTATGTCCGTTCCTGTCATCGCCTCCGTGACGACCAACACCCACCTTCCTCCCTACTCCCCTGCTCGCCGTCGCGCACTCCCAGACAGCACGAGTAGCGACAGCGGATCCGCAGTCACACACATGTATACGCGGCTACCCACGCGGAAATTGGGACGCATTGATTACACAGCGGGATTATCCCACTTTCACCCACCTCGTCCTTTTCACTTCCCACACCCACTCCCGGGAATCTTGCCACCCTCACCCTGGACTTCCATTGCATACACCCTCGTTCTACCTCTCCACATTTCTACCATCTCTCTCTCTCTTTCCTCCCTGCCCTTCTCCCCTTGACCAACCCCTTGTCCCAACCCTCGTCACTGCTCCTCTTCCCCCACCCCTCGTCTCCACCCCTCGCCCCCTCCCTCTCCCCTCCCTCGTCCCCACCTCGTCCCACCCCTCGTCCCCACCCCTCGTCCCCACCCCTCGTCCCCACCCCTCGTCCCCACCCCTCGTCCCCACCCCTCGTCCCCACCCCTCGTCCCCACCCCTCGTCCCCACCCTCGTCCCCACCCTCGTCCCCACCCTCGTCCCCACCCTCGTCCCCACCTCGTCCCCACCCTCGTCCCCCCCCTCGTCCCCACCCCTCGTCCCCACCCCTCGTCCCCACCCCTCGTCCCCCCCTCGTCCCCACCCTCGTCCCCACCCTCGTCCCCACCTCGTCCCCACCCCTCGTCCCCACCCCTCGTCCCCCCCCTCGCCCCCCTCGCTCTATGCGCGACCTGCCGGCACCGTTATGTGCGGCTTTGCAAAAATTGCTGGATTGCGATTGCATTGCAGCGAAATTCGCTCGTCGCCCGCGCGTCCGTGTCCGCGCGCAAGGCCGCGTTGCCAAACTAATTCGGGACCGGCGATGACTTGATCAGGAAGCAATACGCCCGGCGGTGATTAAGGCAGGATCATGTGGCCTGTTGCAATTGATCAATTTTTTTATTTCTGGTGCCTGCAATAAGATCTGTAGTGAACATATTTATATAGAGTATGTTGAAGGCCCTCAACGGAATACAAACAAGTTCGAATTTCGTACATTTAGGATCAAGTTTTGACGGTATTGCATTATCGACGTAAAAGTATTTAATGACATAATAATATATAATGGGATAATGACATCACTGTCCAAAAATGAAAATTATGGAGTTCGGCTGCTCTGATTGATCCTTTCCTTGGTTTCTTGCGATCAGTTTGTTGTGGATATCGGAGAAGTATCGTGAACACCAGGTCTAGGATCATTTCTATGGTTTCTTGCGATCATTTTACAGTTAATACCGGAGAAGAACCGTCAACAACAGAACTAGGACGGCACTCAGTTCAGTTATTCGCATCGTATCTCTCTACCTCCGGTCTTTTTTCAGAAACAGTTTTCTCAAACCATTCTACTTTGATTTTTGACTACCTTTAATGATTCAATTTATCGTTCCAAAGCTCATTTGTCTTACCGAAGAGTATCGAATAGTTGGAAAATGTTTATAGAAATCTGGAATCACCTAAGCCTGTAGTCTTCCCATTTTTCTCTGCACCACCAAAGCGAAAAATGTTTCGCTGCTTTGACTTTTGGATCAGAATCATCCCACAAAAACTTCATTGATAGGGACAACTGATTCTAGTCGAAAGTATTAGCTTAAGACAAGGCTGCGCAAAAGCAAATATAATATTTAGATTTTCGCTGAAAATATCTTTTTACGTTTCATTTTCAACATCAATTTGAATCATCAGCGTGGGAAATTCACGAAAGCACAAATATGTTTGCATGTGCTACCAAAAACAAAACTATTGAAACAACAAGTACCTCGCGAAGTCAGGCTATGCTTTTGGCACACGCCTTTTATGATTTAACTTTCGACACGACAAAGTTCTATCTACAGGTTCCTATTCACACCTTGATACATTATACAACAGCGTGTTTGCAGCGCCTACTGCGACAATGTCCAGTTCAGAGCGTATTTTACGTGGTGAGATTGGGGCAATCAGGCCCACTATTCTGTCCAACAACGCGAATTTCGCTAAGCTCTTTTTAACCGTCTAGCGGAGAAAGAAGTTTTCTATTTGAGCGACAAAACAGGGTATTTTTTAATTTAGCTCTGTAGCTTCTTTTGAGCGTAAAGATCCTTTACATGTAGTAAATATACAACATGGAACAGTCGGATTTACTTCCCCTCCGGAGGGAACTCTAAGAAGGATTTTAATTCCATTGAAATTCCATGGATTCGATCGGATTGGAACCCGCAAACTGGGATACAACAGCCCGCCAATCTAACCGTTATATGACCAAAGTCGCCGTAAGCAGCTCGACACGTGTGATTGTGGATTTACATGGTGTTCCTTTTCAGTTACAGGCGAATTCCAAAGCACTCTACACATTGCGTCTCAAACCGCGCACGATATTCTTTTTTAATATCCATCAGGTGCTACAATTGCAAGCACCAAATACTCATTTTAGCTTGAAATTCATCAGTAATATAATTTGTTTATATTAGGAAAATGTATGATTTAGGAAGAGGACAAATAACTGTTAATACAAATCAGTATCTTTTTTAAGAGCAATCAAGAAAGTAATACTTTTCAATTTTAATTGCGTGTTTTGAATATGCGACTGAAAAAAAGGCAAAAAATGAGTGCCTATATTGAGTAATTCAGGTCGGTCCTTCATAATCAAGAGCATGTGATTTTGCACTAAATTCAATTCCGGAAATCGGTTTCGATTAAACAAGATCAGTTTCGTCCAATAATTGGATAAATGTGTAAACACGATTTGCTACTGTAGAGACAGATTCGCCAATGAAATATGAATGCAACTCGTGGGGCTCCAGCCGCCCATATGTTAGGGTTCTTGATATTTCGTATGCAGGCAGTGATAAATTAAAAATGCCCTGAATAAATGTCAGATTGAATTTTTCAATCCCTGGTGTAACGCAGATCTAGCGGGATTGCTTTCTCCGCTGATTATGAACGCTTAATTACAAAATCAATGCTCACGCGTCGCTTTGAATAAACGATTCCGGAGTCTGCGCTGGGAAAAAATAAGAGCCACGCCTCCGACCAGAGGTTGGGCGAAGCTGCGAGAGCTGAGGCAAAGCGCTAGCGGTGGCAGCGAAAGCTCAGCGGTCTAAAAAAGTTTTAACCCTACACTCTGTATACGAAGCCAGCAGTCGCGCGAGTTATTTATGAAGTACCGCAAGGCGAATTTGTTCTCGCCGAAATATTGTACACATATTTCAATGTGATGTGCATTAATTAGACTGTTGGTGATGTAGATACCCTATTAATTCAAAGTAAATAAAACAGATGTTGTCTGGTATCAATTTTTATATTTCTGCTTAAGATCTTTTCGATCGCGTAGCGATCATCGTCAGAGCTGAAAATTACACGAACGATATAAATAAAACATTAAACAAATTATCTATAAATTAATGTATACAAAAGAAGTATGCAGATGGGTGAGCAAACTGAACTCGGTCGTACCTTGTAGCTGCTGGGCGGAAAACGAAGTTGTGCGTTTTTTTTTAGAGTGGCGGTTCGCTTAAGAAGGCAGGGCGGCGGTCGGACGTGTGTGGGGGCGGGGCAGGGGAGGGCGCGGCCGAAGGGTCAAGAGACGCGGCTGCGGGGCCTGGCGTGATGTGCATTATTATATTTTTAGTTCGCGAAGCTTACATTAGCCTTTTCATGATCAAAAATCGAGACGAGTAAATCAATTTTTTTAAAATTACTCTACAGAAACACCTTGAAAAAAGTCTCCTGATGTTGTTCATTGAAATGACAAAAGCTATATTTGGGAATGATTTATTCCATAAAATATATCTGAAGTTTTAGTGCATCATTTACACAACAGCTAACTATTAGTCTAGATATATATCGCAATGTAGGATAGATTCTACATCTCACATGACCTCGAAAATGGTTAAAGTAAACTAGAAAACATTAATATCAATTAGGAATATAAAATAACCAAGCAACAAACAAGAAATCGAAGTATTATAGAAAGTTTATGTCTTATCTATTTTAACTCGAGATGGAAAGTGAGTTTACCTCCATTGCTGGGAGACCAATGGTGATATCGCCACAGGCTTTGAACCTCCTCATTGAGATCTACGCGCCGTATGCAAACCATTAAACACTTTGAGTTAATGAGTTAATACTCACTCGACATTTACGAATTGTACGGTAAAATATAACACGAATTTTCAAACACGTAGTGGTCACTCGCTCTTCCATTCAGAAGGATAACGCCTAAAGATGGAATACAATGGAGATGAAGATGCAGATGAAAAAAACAAAAAAAGCCGTAAGAACGAACAGTAAAAAACAATAGAAAGTACAAAATGATAAGAAAAGGGATTAATTTGGAATGAAAGATGGGAAACGAAACAAAGATAGAGAAGAATTATCGCTTGCGTTGTACTACTTGAATATTTCAGTTCGTATTTCGAGGTTAGGCATAAATCAATGAGATACCAAAAGTAACATTGTTTCGTGTAACTAGCTGGTTTACATATGCTACTGGAAGCATTAGAAGAATTGTGGAATTACTTTGCAGATTTTTTATACTTATCTAATTTCGTCTAAATCTCGTTATATTTAATACAATATTAAAAATTTACGATCTTTATGCATCTTATCAAAGATTTATTTAAAACTAAAATCAGATAATTTTGAAGCATTTCAGTTTCCCATTACTTGATACACTAAATAATTGGACTAGTCTGAAGAGAACAGAATTTTCTGTGTGAAACTTTGTGCTTAGACTACAAATGAAAATGAATTTTAGATTATGTAAGTTTTCATTCATTGTAAATCAATGTAGTTTGAATTTATACTTTTAATATTACTCAGTTTTTAATTAAAAATGTAATAGTTTAAAATAATAAATAAAAGTATCTTATTTAGTAAGGTTTGTACATTTTTACATATTTTTTGCGTATTATATTATTGTGCATTGTATATTCATATTGATGTTTTTTGTACATTAGCCCTGATGATGGAATTCAAAGATTGGGAATATTTGGCAAAACGTTAATTATTTCTATTCCGACCAAATACCGTGAGCTACATCCATAAATAATTAAATATATTACCAAAATAATAATATGAATGCTTATATCTCATTTAATCACAAAATTATGCTTCATCCTTCTCTAAGAACTTTTCTTGCTCTTTAAATGCATCAATATCAGAAGTATTTCATATCGTAGCACTTCCCAAACTGACATTTTTCTAAAACCTTGTCATTTTTTGACCTTTGTAACATGTTTTTCCTTTTTTCTACTAAACTACCTTCGTCCTTAAAAACTTCTCTTGAAATATTTTAATGGCAATGCATTCTTTCTCAGAAAACAATAGTCGATATCGTCTTCTAATGTTGCCTTTCCACGTTCTTTTTTTGGACGCGTTGAGGAACATTGTTTTGAAACATCATTATTCCTATCTGACCTTCTATTTATTCCGCCTACTACAATATTTCGATCCCGCCAGGCACCTCCAATTCTTATGATTGCTCCACGCTCATTTATTTCTGTCAACCGCCAGCTGGTCCGCCTTTAGCGGCACGAGGCGAGGCATTTTCTCTCGAACATTCCGACCACGCATGCTCGATACTTCTCCCGGCCGCCAATCGACAGCTTGCTCCGCCCGGCGTCTAAAAATCGCCTCATTCGCCCCGGAAAACTACCGCACACCTGACGGCGTCGCAATCGTTGTCATCGCCGCCGGCAGGGGGCGCGCAGGGCGGCGGCGGCGGCGACGCCACGGCTGAGAGTAACAGGTGGGAGTGTGGTGGCGGAGGAGGGTGGCGGCAGACTTGGTGACAACGCTGGGGTTGGCGGGGGGGGGGGGGGGGGGGGGGGCAAAGGAGGAGGCGGGAAGGGTCCGCAACAGCAATGAGGTTGGCAGTAGGGATGGCCGCGTCGGAGCGAGGCCAGAGTGGGCGTGGGGTCGGGGGAGGGCTGTGGGGGGATAGAGCGTGCAGACGACGGGGCCGGCGGAGCGCCTGGGGGCGGGGGGGGGGGGGGGCGGCGGAACACGGCGCGGGGGCGGCCCTCCATAAAAAATGCAAAGCGAACGATCGAAGACTCGTCGCGGCACCTTGCCATTAATGCCTCAGAATAATGCACCGCACCTGTCGCGTCGGTGGCGGCGACGGCGGAGGGCGGGTAAGGAGGTGGAGGCGGATATAAATGGCGTCGGGAGCGGCAGAAAGAATGACATCTGGCACGTGAGGTAAGTGACGATGTGCGCCGAAAAAAGTGAAGAAGATGGCGTCGTGGAGAACGGAGAGGACGAGGGGAAGGGGGCGAAAGAAGGGGGGGGGGGGGGGGGGACGGGGGACGAGGGAGGCGGCGAGGGCGGCGGCGAGTGGCAGACGGCGGTGAGAGCGGGGACGGCGAGGACGGCGAGGACGGCGAGGACGGCGGGGACGGCGGGGACGGGACGGTAGGGACGGCGGGGACGGCTGGGACGGCGGGGACGGCGGGGACCGCGAGGCGAGAGGGGACAGATTGGACGAACGTGAGAACGGGAGTGTGGAGTCAGCGGCCGCGGAGAGGGGGACAGGTAGGATTAGTGGATGCGGTGGAGCTCGGAGGGGTTGCAATGGGTGGCATCTACGCCGAAAAACGAGCCGGCACCGAGAGCGGGGCAGGCAATGGAGGCAGGGGGTGCAGGTGGGCTTAACAAAGAAAGACGCGGCGGCGCAGGCGGTGGCAGGAGACGACGAGGCGGCAACGCCCGAGAGGCGGCGCGGGCGGGGGCGGGGGCGGTGCCTGGCAAGGGGGCGGCAACGATCACATCGAGCGCCACCGAACATCGTCCCGTGGAAAGTAAAATCGAAGATGGGGGTTTGACAGCGCGCAGAATGGGAGTGTATTGACACAACGCCGGAGGCAGAGGCGCTTATGAAAGAAAGCTGCGGCGCCGCAGCCACGACCGCCACTCACAAGTACGCCTCTCATGGCCACGGCCTGATGGCTTCCTTCTTCGACACGAATTGCGTTACGTGTTTAGCGATTGTTTTTAATCAGCTATTTCAGAGATATTAAGAAAATAGCAATATCTGAACACGTCTGTATTGCAACAGTCCTCCCTGCTAATAGTGAAACGTTGACATCAATTGTCGAAGGCCTTGCCTAACAATTGTCAAAAAAATGTTCAAATCCCCCATCATTTGGATGTTTTCTTTAAATTATACTAAACACAGGGACCTGGAATTATTTTCTTTAATGCATCAAATAGTTTGAGAAAATTTCAAGCAATATATTGTATTCTGAAAGTTCATCACACATTGTAGTCATAAACAAAGAAGAAACAAAAACTCATAAACAACAAAACGCAATAACCCAAAGGTCATATATTTTCAGTAATATTCACTTTAAAAAATGTACAATTTCCCTTATCGTCTCTTGTAATAGAAGTAGAAAGAATGTTCTCGTACGTTCTTGCAAAGCTTCCTCAGTGAACACTGTATGTATTACTGATGCACAGATATGAAAATATTGAGTGGATTTCACTTCCGATGGCTATTTTCCAACAGCCGGAAGTCTTCTCTTCACCTTCTTTCGTAGACGCAGTGCTAAGTCAACCTTCCACTCCCGAATACTCTGATTCAAGCGGTTTAAATATCCAGTAACTTAGTGAAGTTTTTAAGAATTTTTTTAAAAGAATGGAGAAAAACACACTTATAAAAGTCGCTTAAATCCGATTTTCGCGGTTAACTCTGAATTTTCGAAAATTTCAAAAGCTTGAATTTTTTGGCGTCTTCCTACAACTTCAAAATTTACGATTTTTCCTTCGAATGAAATATGATGTTCATAATCAGTTCTTTTAGAGTTTTAAGGAATTCTTGTGATTACAAAACTGCATCGTGTGGGAATTTCCTTTTTTCTATATGCATATTTAGGGACAATAAGCATTAATTTTCCATACACGTTCTGTTGGCAAATGTTACAATAGAATAACAAATATAAGAATACGTAGAAAACGATTGAATTATATATTACTTATTCTGTTTCCCTTTATTTAAGACAATAAGTAAATACCAAATCCTTTGAATACTTGAAATTAATTAATTTCAAATCCAGTATTTATATCCGCTCTATAATTTGAAGTACATAATATTTTAAGAATTCAGAGCGTTTCATTTTACTGGTTATCTTAAAACTGTGGAGTTTCCCTAAAACGCTTAAGACACTTTTCGACAAATTTTAGTTTTTCACAAAATGAACGGTTCGGAGGAACATAATAGTAAGCGGATTTTCGGCGAAATTTGGTTTGCTCCTTCTTTCCAGCATCTGGGGGACACTATCGCGCAGACTTAGCTTTTTGATTGATTGCTTGACTTTTTCGTGTTTCCGGGCGCGTCAACTGTTTTGGTCATTAGTCCCGTTAATGCAATGTATTTTTTTCCCGGGAGATGGCGGTGATCTTTCCCTGCTGGTTTCGAGATCCGGCGCCGACCTACTGTCGGCTTGTGGGGTTTCTCCCTAACCAGGACTCTCCCACCAGCGGGGCTCCCGACCGGTCTCCCGGCATGTGTAGTAGTGCAGTGCATGTTAGTGTAAGTGTGTGTGTAAGGGGAGAGAATAGGACAAGGAAGAGGAAGGAAAGATCGCGCGCGGTCCGTGGCCCGGTTCATAGGGTACTGCTCCGGCATTCGCCTGGTGTTGATCGGAGAAACCACGCAAATCTACTGATCAGAGCAGCCGGCCGCTAGAATTCTCCTCCAGACAGGAACTGAATTCGACCTAGCTGAAAAGCTAGTGTCGAAAATCTTGCTGCCGTGAGGAGTGGGAACCTAGGCCTCCCGGTCAGAGGCGCTGCAGCGACATCAGTTGATGCAGTGAGCTACCGCTGCCGGTACAGACTTAGTAAAATGTTTGTCAGAGCTAATCCTGTGGTCGGCCACAACTTCAAGCCATAAACACAATCATGTTTGTGCAATAGAGCTGCCACAGAGACGAGGAAAAAAGGAGGAAATCAAATTTAGCCGAAAAGGCGCTTGGTTTAGTGGTGAATTATAGTTGACATTTACATAATCGAAATGATTGAATGAATAAATAGTATTGTTGACAACACCTTCAATCATTTCAATCGAAAAGGCGCTTACCAATACGTTTTTTTATTTATTTATTTTACGTCAAAAACAGTTAAAAACTGCGTATGACGTGCTATGGGGAAAAGTGAATTGTGTGCACATTTTCAAAATTCTGTGATCCCTACACTAAGTCATATACTACTTAAATTTTGAATTTTGAAAGGGAGAAAAAACTCCCATGTAGTAAAATCTATTTTCAAGGATAAATAAGCAATAAATTTTGAATCTTAAAAGGAAAAAAAAAAAACAAAAAACTCCCATGTAACAAAATCTATTTTCAAGGATAAATAAGCAATAAATTTTGAATTTTGAAAGGGAGAAAAAAACAACAAAAAAACTCCCATGTAGTAAAATCTATTTTCAAGGATAAATAAGCAATAAATTTTAGCTCTTATTACTTCCTGCCGCGACAACATGGAAACGATAATTTGAAGAATTCTGTTTCCCACTGAATTCTAGAAGACGTGCACAGAAAATGAAGTTACATTTATGTCCAGAAGCAAAACAAGGGCCATCTCAGCATTTGCTCAATGGATCAGGAAACTGGACAAAAAACCTGATCGAGATGGGACGTTCCTCCAAGACGCACAAATGTGGACAGGAGAAACACGTTTTCGATCGGTATTAAAGATACCCATTGCTACCTCGGATAAATATACCCATTGATACCTTAATAACAAGCAGAACCGTGTCAATACTGCGTAAAAAGTTTGGAGAAAGCAACACCACAAAGCAACTCACGTTCTTTTGACCAAAAGACCAAGCACCAAAACAAAACAGGAGCCAGCATAAAAAAAAAGAATTTGGTACTCATCATTATTTATAAATATATAAACATTTGTAATACACAGCATGAATAATTATGAATGTGAAACACTCATTATTTAACTCATCGGCTAAGCTAGTAACTCAGTATCGCGGTCGTTTTTCAGTTGTTTTATGAGGGCATCCGTGGTACAAGCTTTCGTGTTGCAGGGACTCTTACAATAGCCGTGCCATGTTAATATTAGCTGGAATACAGATGAACAAGAAGAAGAAGAAGGAAAAAGAGGAGGAGAAGGAGGAGGAGAAAAGAAGGAAAAGAGAAGGAGGAGCAGAAGAGGAGAAGAACAGAAGGACAAGAAGAAGAAAGAGACGAAGAAGAAGATGAAGAAGAAAAAGAAGGAGAAGAAGGAGGAGGAGAAGAATAAGAAGAAGAAGGAGGAGAAGAAGAAGAAGAAGAAGAAGAATGAGGAGAAGAAGAAGAATGAGGAGAAGAAGAAGAATGAGGAGAAGATGACGAATTAGGAGAAGATGACGAATGAGGAGAAGAACAAGAATGAGGAGAAGAAGAAGAGGAGGTCAACGCCGTCCTCTGAATAAATTGCAATATAATTCAAGGATTTTTTTTGTATTTAAAAACTAACACTACTTGAAATTACCTACACATTAAACACGTTTCCGGAAGTTTGTGTCGCAGGAAAAGCAAAACTGAAAACAGCCCCACGCGTCGCAGCGGCGGCAGCGCGAGCCGAGAAGGCGACGAAGACGCTTCCGAGCGGAACGCAGGCACAAAGACTCCTTTGTGCGCCCCCTGAAAGAAGGCATTGGACGGCCGCCGCCCCGCCAGGAGCGCGGCGTTCGCGCCTATTGCAGGTGGTCGAACTAACGATGGCGTTATCACATCACCAGGAGCGTCCCCTCCCCAAAGAGACGTAGGGTCGTATTTATGAAGCTCTTAGGGGCCTGCCATCTGGGGGCTTGCTAGGAGGACAAGGGGCGATTGGAATTGGCTGGGGCCGTTCATAAATCGCAAAACCGAACACTGGCAGCCTGCTAGGCCTGGCAGCCTGGCGAGGTTTACGGCCCTCAAACAAGCCGGTGAGGGGTGTGGCTGCAATGAACAGTTGCAAGCCAATGCTACGAATGTGAATGCTTCCTTCCTACAAATGTGTGTTTAATTGAGATTTGTCACTAAGAAAATAAACTCCTTAATTTCACCGTAAGCACGTGGTGCACGAAACGGAATCTAGAAGCCAGAAGCACAAACATTACCTTTAAACTCGTTATTTAACGCTTCAGTTCATAATATTAGTTCAGTAGCACGAATATCGTTGCCGTCTGCCTACTGATTGTTTTACTAGGCAACCTATGGTACTCCCTTTCGTGTTAGAGCGACCCCTTGCAATTACCACGCCTCGTTAATTTAGCTGGAATACAGATAAAAAAGATGTTAAAAACAGAAGAATGTAATGTTTTGGTTAATGATGATGATAATGATGATGAAAGACAAGAAGTAGAAGGATATGAAAAGGAGTAGAAGGTGAGGAAACTAAAGATAAAAGTTTTGTCTCAGCTTAAGATATGTTCTGATCGTTATTAACTTAACACTTACTGCATTTTACATATTATTATTCGCCGCCTATGAACACCCAGTAATATTATACCCCGGCAGCTATTATTTGAGAGTTGTAAAAAATAAAAATTGGCAAGAATTTGAAAAAGGTTCTTAAATTTATTTCGCTGCAATTCACTATTTATAAACGCTTTACAGGCGTTACACACGTAATCCAATATGGTGAATATTTTTCAATAGCTGGATAACTTTTCAGAATAAGTTACAATTTACTAGGTAATTATTTGTTGAAAATCTTTTAAGCTTACCTAGAGCAAATTGATACATTTCTTGATTCATAAAAATATAAACATCGTATCACATGGTAATGCACAATTCAATCAAATAAAAATTTTTCACATTAAAACTTACATTTACTAAACATTTATTTGGCAAGTATGCATTATAAGAATTTTGGGTCCCACCTGCTACTTCATTAAAAAGTTACAGATGATAGAGGTCATCTGTATCAATTTTTGTTTCAAAAGAAAATTAATATTAATTGAAAGTGTTTAATAAAAATAAATGTCTCGGACATGTTTGTCGACTTGCCCAGTTTGTCGTCGCAATAATTCGTAGTTGAATTATTTAAATTAGTGGAAAAAAGTAACTGAAGGTGTGTTGAAGCACGCGAATAATTCATTTCTATTGGAAATGGATTTTTAAAGACGGTAGTTACGAAACGTCGGATTTCAGTGATAATTTGGAACCCGGTCGAAGCAACTAGATGGCATGGAGTTTACGAATCGGGAAAGGATCTTAACAAATATTTCATTGGTCAAGAGTACAGTGGACAGACAAAAGAAAAGTATATTAAATGATTCATGTAGGAAGACGAAGTTGTGTCAAAATGAAATGTAAGAAGTATTCGTAACAGAGAATCGGAGATAGTATGGCCCTGGGAAAGTAATAGATATCAGGCGAATGATGAATTGTGTGAATGTGTTGTAAATAAAGAATGAAAGTCAGGATTATATTATAATATAATTATGGTTGTTATTTGTGTTTTAGGTAACGTCAAGGGAAAATGTATAATTCTTAAACCAAATTAAATTTCAGAACAATTAATGTGTTATTATTCAGGTAATTTCAAAGTTCAAAGTTGATCAGAAAAATTCCACGTATATATTCACAATTTGAAATCTCGTATAGGTAAGTGTGTCAACCTACGTATTATAAATGTTTTTTTAGACCAATAAGCAATTCCACTTTGAACCTTAATGGAAGTAATGATAAATTTTGAAGTAGCAATAAAATACTGAGTTAGGCGGGGTTCGGCAAAACAAACAACTTAATTGTTAAATAAGTAAGTAAAATTTGGTGTAAGAAAGGAATCGCGGATCTGAGTAATGCATGTTACAAGTGCTGGATGAGTTGTGCTAAAATGTATAGAGATTGGGGTGTTATAATATTACATAATCGTTACTAATGCAAGAAAGCACGTTCTGTTGTAGCAGTAGCACATTTTCGAAAAAGTGGGAGGTATACAGGTATTGTACAAACGAAGAACACAAAATAAAGTTAACCAAGTGTTCAGAAAATGTATCTCCTTCATTAGAGCTTTCTCAATATAAACAACACACGCTACACATAAAAGTAAGCACCGACGCTTAGCAAGTGGAGCTTTTGCATGGGTCATCCTTTCACAATAATTTCACACATCCCTTGTCGAATTTTTATCCTTACAAATCTGTTTGTTATTTTAAAAAGATCTATTATTTCAATAATTATTTAAAACTAAAATAAATGTACTTTTCAATTAAATAACGTCGGGCTTTTTGCTGTACTAACAATACATTATCAGAATATTAACCCAAATATCGATGAAATTGAATTGCATAGTTCCACGAACGCACGTATGTACGTGCTGTTTGCTTACGTAGAAACACATTCTTCTTTTTCAAAACACTCAAGTTCTCTAAAGTGGCCAATTATTTAGCATTTGAAAAGAAAGTTAATAACAACATCTTTGAAATAATTTTCAGTGACGACTAAAATGACGGTATAAAGTACTCAAATGAAACTATACAGAAAGTAAGGGAACGTACTCATTTTAATTAAGTCAGATATGTTTATAAATATTTTAATTTACTCCTAAAGTTACTAGACCAGAGAAATACTGTTACCAATATTTTTTGTGATATATTATGCGTTATGGATTTATGTTCATGTCAGGAAACAGCATTGTTGCGTTTATTTTCATGTACTACTGTTGTATTTTCATAATCTACTGTTAAGTGCTATTTCTATCGTAATGTAGTTGTTAAGACTTTTTATAGATACAATCGTCTTTAATAACTCATTCACCGCTTCCCTTGACGAATTGAAGTGATCTAGTTTTCGGTCAACGGTCTCCTGATAATTCATACCTGATAGGCCGTTACGTAGCCTTTGATGAAGGAACTCCAGCATAGAAACAATAACAAACATGATCAATAACTTGAAGATGAATAGCGTAAAAGAGGTATGAATTATTCACAAGTAATCGATCGTACAATTGAGGGCCAGGGCTATCAGCACTTGAAAACAAGCATTTCCAACCCATATGCTCTCGAGAAACCCACTCACCATTAACGCGACGAGCAAAATAGAACGATGCACACGAGATTCAATCGATGCGACCATCAAAGAAGCGTTTGTAAAGCTCAAAACATTCAAACAGGAGTTTCGTTTTAGGAACATTTTGTAATCGTTAAATAAGTTACAACCACTTTTCTCGTTTCGTTTCTTTTCTTTTCTATCAGAGCGTGATAGTACTAATTGTATCAACAACTCGTGTAATCTTCTGATGTTCATAACATGCCAGTACATAAATCTGCTGGTATTAACAAACTTCAAATCTTTCAAAAAAATGTGTATCTCTAAATAAATATTACTAATTTCTAGATAATAAAGAGGGAGGCCAAAGATAATGACGTTTTCCCTCGGAACTTATGGTGCGAGATTCCATATTCTAACGAAGATACGTATGAAACATTTGCTCATCATTGGTAGATAACCGAACCTGCGTTAGTGTTTGGTAGGTCGCTTCCTGACATCGCCAAAGTGATTTCGTGAACCCGTCAATCACCAATGGATTGATTGATTGATTGATTGGATAGTGATTCCGGGCGCGTTAATTGCTCTGGTCTTTGGTCCCGTAAGTGTAGTGCAAGTTTCTGTATGGGGTGGCGGTGATATTCTCACGCTAAATGGTGAGATCCAGCGCCGACCTATCTGTCGACTAGCGGGGTTTTCTGCAACCAGGAATCTCCCCATATGGTAGTAGTGTAGGTGTGTAAGCAATTTGGATTGGTACCTCGGGGCTCGAAGTCTACGACGATACATTTGCTAACATGTATACGCTTTACTGCAACAGATCACCTACCAATTGAAACCGACTGCGTTACCTTGGTAGGAACATGGGTGCTTCTGCCGTGCCAGTAACCGAGAGGTACTGGAGTACTTCGAGTCACGATGCTCACGAATTTTTGGCACTAGCTGTACATAACTGGGTCGAATTCAACCTCTGTTTGGGCGAGAATTCTAATGGCAGGTTGCCCCAATTTGTATTTTTTCAGTCTTTTTCTTTGTTAAATACCAGGAAAATGATGGTGCAGTATTTTAATAACAAGCTCGCAGCTCGTTATTAAAATACTGCTCCATCATTCTCACAATTATATTTTAATGCACCGTGTTACCATGCATATGTTGAGAGTTCAGTTGGAAGCTTAGAGCTTGTCCTGTTCGAGACCATGCCCCGCAGAAAACACTGGAGTGGAAAACCAGCAAGTCGACGTGCAGAGCGGCAGCAGATCTCACGCTGCAGCGAGCGAAGAAGTATGCTATATAATCCCATAATCATGTTATATTCCGGGAGGGCATATACGATTCTTACGTGAATAATCATCCAACTACACGCACTTGGCATCAACACTTATTCACCTACCCCGCAAATAAATGATCTGCACGGCACTTACGGGAAAAACGATCCCGTTCGTTGACGCGCGTAGAATAACAACACATATTCGCCAACACGAATTCACCCCTTCCAAATCAAGAGATTCCCAAACGACGTGTGAACAGCCAGAAGTCGTCACCGAACCCACCACGCGAACCACAAACCCCCGCAAGACCACGTCGACCTTCAACTCCGCCGGGAACCCGCGCAGCGAATCGAATCTTCGAACGCGACCGGCAGCCAATGAGAGGGGCGGAAAGGTCGCGGCGCGCGAGGGCGCATGCGCGGATGCGGAACCCGCGCCGCCAGCGCGTAATTCACTTAGCTGGCACCCTGTACCGAATTACGGCGCGGCATGTTTCCCTTCACATGACGTCATTACACTCGTCCAGGGCGGCGGCACAAGGGTTGGGCCGGGTGGCTGCCTGGCGCGCCCGCCCACCCGCCCGCGCGATGCTAACACAGAAATAATTGTAATTTGATGGGCGCGCAGTCCGTGCTGCGTCATGTCCCCGCAAATCGAGGCCCTTGTTTTCGTCTTTTTGTGCTGCTGTTGGCATTTTTGGGGGCGACCCCGTCGCGCGGTGGCGGCGTTGGGACCACGCCGACCGGGCATGATTTTCTGTCCGTTGGTTCGTCTGTGTCGATCCGTGATCCCTGCCACCTGTGTAGTTAGTGAGTGGTTATTGATTCCGATGGAGTCCGCGGCTGAAGAATCTAGATCCGTAGGTGAAATGCATATTATGTTACCGGATATGTCGGAGTTTATTCCCTGTTCGAACTCGAGATCCAGTGTACCGGGAGCTCAGTGCATCAAGTGATGTCACTACAGCGCCTCTGACCGTGAGGTCCTAGGTTCGAGTCCGGACGGCGGCAAGATTTTCGACTCTAGCTTTTCAGCTAGGCCGAATTCAGTGGCTGTCTGGAGGAGAATTCTAGCGGCCGGCTGCTCTGATTGGTAGTTTTCCCGTGGTTTCTCCCCTCAACACCAGGCGAATGCCGGAGCAGTACCCTACCAACGGCCACGGACCGCGCGCGATCTGTCCTTTCTCTTCCTTGTCCTATCCTGTCCCTTACACACACTTACACTAACATACACTACACTACCACATATTCCGGGAGACCGGTCGGGAGCTTAGGGCTTGTCCCCGCTGGTGGGAGAGTCCTGGATAGAGAGAAACTCCACTAGCCAACGGTAGGTCGGCACCGGATCTCGCCCTCCAGCGGGGGATGATCACCGCCATCTCCCGGGCAAAAATGCACTACACTAACGGGACTAATGACCGAAGCAGTTAACGCGCCCGGAAACACGACAAAATAAATCAATCAATCAAAAATCGAGATCCAATGTCGACCTATTTCATCCTCTCCTATTATGTCCCCAAATGTGACACCCCCACTCTTCGCTCAGCCGCTGTCGCGTTCGGACGTGCTCCGCAGTGCCGTTACCGACCTCTAGCCGAGTGCAGTGTTCTACGAACTTTGATGCGTCAGCTGATGTTCTAGTCGGCGCATAAGTGCATCGAATATTAAGGAATAATTCAATTACTTAGAGTTAATGTGATATAGGCAGTGTCTCCAGTGTTATCGCCGCAGGCGATAACAAAATTGAGTCAACATCACAACTTATCGGTGAGGCCATCCGTGTCGGCAATGGCCTCACTGAATACTCATCTGAAGATTACATGGATTCATCCAGCTTTCTAGCACATCTGTCCCATATGATGTGAGTTTTCATCAGCCTTACCCTCATCAATCTCAACCCCAAATGCTATCGTCAACGTATGAAGTATCTGAAGGAAGTGGGTCACAAGCACAAGGTAACGAAGCAATGCCGCAAGGTGTAGCGTCCGCTAGTCTCTACCCTCGTTGCACGGTTTCTCTTCATCGTCTAACGTAGAAAATATTGAAATCAACACCAATGAACAATTAAATGGACAGACTTCAAAGAGATCACTTGAAAATAACGAAAACTCGTCTATTCCTGCCAAAAAAATGGCAAATGAACTCGTTTACGCAGTGCCAGTGAAAAATAGATTCCAAAGGTTAGCCGATTTCAATGAACCAGAATCACCAATTAACGTCCCACCAATATTTGTTTATGATGTAACTGACATGATTACATTTACGGTATTTCTGAAATCAGTGCTAAAAGAAAACTTTTTCACCGAACTTAAATACAACAAAGTAAAAGTACAAACACACTCAAGTGAAGACTACAGACTGTTGATTAAATCTTTAAATGAAACGGAAAACAATACCACACATACTCAGATCCAACATCTAAAAACTGTCAATAGTTGTTAAAGATATCCATCAATCAATAAGTGAAAGTGACATTCTAGATGAACTAAAACAAAATTATCCGTAGTTCAAGTGACAAGACTTCACAACAAAGAAGGACTGCCAATTCCCGTCGTTGCAGTAGTATTAACTAAAGAAAACAATTGGAAAGACGTTTATAAACTAAATCGACTTTGCCATGCAGTCGTGCGTGTGGAAGATCGAAAACGTCGGCCTGGGCCCATCCAATGCGCGCGGTGTCAGGGCTATTATCATACAAAGAACTACTGCACAAGCAATATTATATGTGCCATATGTACTGGGAATCATTATACCAAAGACTGTAAAGTGGCGAGTAATTTCATTCCAAAAGTGCGAATTGCAATACAGAAGGTCACAGAGCCAATGCGGTCTAATGCTTGTGCTCACTATACTAAAGTATTAGAATTTAAATCAGCCAAATCAGGAAATTCTAATACATTCAACTCAGAAAATACTAACAAAGTCAACCCATTACCAAATAAAACCTTCAACCCCAAACAATCATTTTCCTCCTCTTCCAGCAACTTCTCATATACGCACTTCAGTCAAAATACTTCACATCCACATCCTCCCAATTCTACACATCCTCTCAACCAAAATAACAACTATAATAATAATAATAAAATAATAATAATAATAATAATAATAATAATAATAATTTCGATCTTGTCAATTATTTAACCCAGCAAATAAGCAATTTCATAAATCAGTTAATCCAGTCCTTCATGCCATCAATTGTCAATTCAATAAAAAATTCTATAATAGCATCATTTAACAATAACTGCAACAATGGACAGTCTACGCGCCTTAACAATCTAACGATTCTAAATTGGAACAGTAACGGTATAGTACCTAAAAGACATGCTCTAATTCACTTTTAATATCACATAAAATAGACATAAGCTTGTATTACTGAGACCCATCTTGTTTCTACTAAAACACTACGCATTCCAGGTTATAAGTGCTACAGAGCGGATCCCTAACAATACTCCAGCCGGCGGAGTTATGATCCTGATCAAAACTAACATTAGTAGTTGCCCCAGTTTCTTGCCCTTTACACCAGGTGTAGAAACAATATCAGCAAAGGTTTCCTCATGAGTGGCGACTTAATAGTTATCTCGGCATACAAACCACCGAACAAATCCCTCAATAGGTCACATTTTGGACACTTTTCTCTTCAAATATTTCCTGTATTTTGCTGGGCGACCTGAATGCAAAACACACGTCATGGGGTTGCAAAACTAATTCTCCAGACGGAATATATTTACACAATCTCTGTCAAAATTACAATTTAAAAGTTATTGCTCCGGTCGAACCCACGCACTTTCCATATAATTCGAATTGCATCCCCGACATCCTTGATATAGCCATTACTAATTCAAATATTCCATTAGTCCCTCCTCTATTTCAGAGCTGGATTCGGATCATAATCCGGTTATTTTAACAGCCAGCACAACTCGACCAATTATAAATAGTCCACCAAGTTTAAATACCCACAAAGTTAACTGGAAAAAGTTTCAACTACATCTCGCATCATATATCCCACCTATTAAACAGTTAACAACGCAATCGGAAATTGATGAATCCACCTTCATTCTGACTCAACGCTATTATTAATTCCATCAAAATTCTTCCCAAGCACTTCACAGACCACTCGTGCTCTAAACCACCCTCAACTCCCGGAAGACATCCAAAACTGATAACAAGAAAGAACAAAGTAAGACGTCTTTGGACTAAACATAGATTACCTCACTTAAAATCAGAATACAACCACCTAATCAGACTTGTCCGCAACGCATTAGCCTCCATTCCACCTTGAGAAATACAAAAATACGTTGCAGACCTAAACCCCACGATGGCTCCTTGTGGAAAGCTACACGCAGGTTGTTAGGAACTAAATCAAACATTCCAATCTTGAAAATGGCAACATGACAGCACATAGCAGAAAGAGAAAGCCGAAATGCTCGCTGATTACTTTGCCTCAACCTTCCAAACTCACAACATACGGGAAGAATTTCATAATGAAGTCATTAATTTAATAGCTCTAATTTCGACACACCAAGACCGATTCCTTTATAACTCCCCAAGAAGTATATCATACCATTAAAACTTACCGGCAAGGAAATCACCAGGTCATGATCGCATCAACTCCATTGTTTTGAAAATGTCCCAAGAAGTGCCTTAGCATTTCTAACCAACATATATAACTCGGTGCTAAGGACAGGATATTTCCCAGTTCCTGGAAACATTCAGTAATAATCTCTGTACCAAAACCCAACAAAACCATGCCAACCCTACTAGTTACAGGCCCATCAGTCTCATTCCCATTTTGTCAAAAATTTTAGAAAATTACTACTAAAGAGACTACGTAAAGTTATACATCATAACAACATTATTCCTCCCTTTCAGTTTGGCTTCTCCCCAAGTCATTCCACAAGCCACCAACTACTGCGTTTAACTGAAAATATTCACGAAGCATTTCACTCTGGCCATCATTTATTAGCAGTATTCCTCGATGTCGCTCAAGCATTCGACAGGGTCTGGTACGAAGGAATCATATATAAACTAAGGAAACTAGGTATACCAAAATATTTAATCAGCACCATATTCAATTTCATTAATGATCGCACATTTATTGTACAAGTGGGCTCAACCTTCTCTTCACCAAGAAACAGTTCAGCAGGAGTTCCAAAGGTTCCCGTTGTCACAGTCCTCTTTAATATATTCATTTCTGACATTCCAACGCACCTAATATACACACTGCCCTTTTTGCAGACGATACTGTCATTTTGCTTCTGACCAATATCTCAATACCACAAGGAACTTAATTCAGACACACCTCACAACTATTGAAACATGGTGCAGAAACTGGAAAATCAAGATAAATCCAAACAAATCCTCATCCAAAGTTTTCACGCTACGATTTCCAGCCTTCCCACCCCCACTAAAATTTGACTCGGCATTAATACCATGGTGCTCCTCAACCGCCCCAGTCCGTTACCTAGGTGTCCTAATGGACACCAGATTGACTTGGAAAGACCACATCACCTCCAAGGTAAACGAAGCTAATAGACGCCTAGGTATTCTCAGACCAGTAATCAACCGACACTCATCATTAAAGCTCCATTCTGCTCTCCTTATATACAAAGCCATTTTACGTCCATTAATCACGTACGCTTGTCCAGTCTGGTGCAATGCCGCCCTACAACTATAAATAAAATCCAAATATTCCAAAATAGGTTCCTCAGAACTGCAGTTAATGCACCCTGGTTTATAAGCAACACTAACCTTCACAAAGACCTAACCATAGAGCCCGTCCTAACTTACATTATTAAACTTTCAGCATCATTCTTCCAAAATCTACCCTCAGTTACCGGTGCTTCCCACTACAACATAGGTAAAGAATATCCCATAGAAACTCGTCTCCGCAACCGACTCCCCTTCCACATCTTCCTCCGGAAACTGGCCGACATAAGATAATAAAATAAATAGTCCTCCCATCAATAGTCAACAATATGTATTCATCCGCTTTATCATTCGCACTACAACAATCTATGTTTAATGGGAGGTGGCCGTAGCCACCCCCTTCGCATATTTTCGTCTGAAAATGCTCGCTACAAACAACTGAAAAGCCACATGGCTGAGCGTTGTATAATCAGCTCACTGTTAAAAAAAAAAAAAAAATGTGACACCGATCCCGCCGGGGTTAACTCTGGTCTTCCATTTGATCCGCAGACTATGTGATTGTGTAGTGCATGTACGTACGTGTGTATGTGTGTGTAACAGAAGAGAAGACATGGATAAGGAAGGAAAGATCGCACATCGTCCTGGCCCCTTTCCTTACGGTTCTGCTCCAGATTTCACCACACACTGTTCTGCGAAACCATGGACTACTGATCAGGGTAGCAGGCCGCAAGAATTGCTGGGGCAATTCTGATCAATGCAGCAGGGCAGGGCTTGATTAGGGCAGCAGACCGCAGCTGAAGCCAAACCATCTGGCTAGTGCCAAAACTCCGCCACTGCCTCGAAGCCAATTAGCTCCCGATCACCTATATAACAGAAGCAACGGTGTTGTCGTTGAGCTATTGCATCACGTTCTTTGTAGAGGGTTGTCCCATTATGCATTCTCATATTGCTCACCTCCCTTTTCTGGGAAGTGAAAATCAAAACCTGGTCGATCCATATGGATTTTTTGGAGAACAAATCGTGTTCGAGGTAGTTTTTTTCGGGCCTGCGTTTACCCTGTCTGTCATTCCACCATTATTAATTAATTTTCAAATCATATTGTCTATATCGAACAATTCATCTCTGGTTTCTCGGAATTACACCCTGGACTGAATACCAGAAAAAAATTAGTCTTTGAAAAGAACTGCCATTAATGTCGTATTTTCCTAACACATACGTCGAAAAATAGCCCTTCCAAACATTTTTTTGTAGTTTCTGTTCAGTTAATTACCCAGTCACAACTGTAAATAATATGTATTTTAGGCGCGGTATTTGAAAATGCAACCCTCGGTGGCTCGTTTTTCACACAGTAGGCTCGTTTTCTACAGCGCAACCCCGGGTTCTATTCCCGGTCGGGACGAACATTCAATGTGCGCTTTCCTTGCAATGCCCCAGTATCCCTTGCTGAGAAAGCTCACTTATCAGTTTGAAAAGACCAGAGAGAGGCAGTAGGGATTGTTATGTGCTAACTGCGCGTACCCGTCAACCCATTGCCGCAAGGCCGGGACGCCGCTGGTAGGCTTTAGTTTGTTTTTTGTTTTTTTGTGTGTGTGTGTGTTTCCGGGCGCGTCAACAGCTTTGGTCATTAGTCCCGTTAGTGTTCTACATGTTTGTTTCTCGGAAGATGGAGCTGGTCTTCCCCCGCTGGATGGCGAGATCCGGCACCGACCTACCGCCGGCTAGTGGCTCCCACCAGCGGGCACCGCCCCAGCCGGGACAAGCTCTAAGCTCCCGACCGGTCTCCCGGAACACGTGGTAGTGTAGTGCATGTTAGTGTAAGTGTGTACGTAAGGGGAGAGGATAGGACAAGGAATGGGAAGGACAGATCGCGCGCGGTCCGTGGCCCGTTTGGTAGGGTACTGCTCCGGCATTCGCTTGGCGTTGATCGGAGAAACCACGGAAAACTACCGATCAGAGCAGCCGGCCGCTAGCATTCTCCTCCAGGCAGCGACTGAATTCGACCTAGCTGAAAACCTAGTGTCGAAAATCCTGCCGCCGTCAGGACTCGAACCTAGGACCTCCCGGTCAGAGGCGCTGCAGTGGCATCAGTTGATGCACTGAGCTAACGCTCCCGGTCTGGTAGGCTTTAGCTCGTAAAGAGCTTTTGTGCCAAAGTACATACATACATAGAAAATTGCAGACGTATAGCCAAGGTTGCCACTAGTAAATCGGCCGCGAAACCGTATTTTTAAAATTTAACAGAGATTCTGCAAGAAGATACGAAAATTGTAGTTTGTATTTCACAACTAAAATTCAGACTTAAGAAATACTGTTTTGTGAAATTTAAGTAAAAAATATTCAAAATGTTGATTATATTCTCTGCACATCAGCCTTAATTTTTCAGTTAGGCTTTTAAATCCCGTTTCTATATCCCTTTTTTTTTACCCTTATATCTAAATTTAGCCCCTGCAGCTTAATGTTCACTTTCTTTAGCTTCTTTATTTTATTTGCATTATCATCAATCTCCTTTAGTTTAAATTCCTTTAAAATTTTACTCCTCATTCATTTCGTTTCCTTAATCCTCATGATATCACATTTACTTTCCTTTCAGGGTTTTAGTTCTATTGGATTCATTATCACGCGGTGTTTTGCAGTTGTACGAATATTTTACGTCTACTTTGTCTTTTCTGACCATTTTATCTTGATCTCTATTGCCTGTAGTTCTTTAGCAATGACATTTTTTCCTAAAGATTTCTAAATTTCCATGATATTCGTCTTTGAAACATGTTGCATATCATGTCAAATAACTTATCTCGTACTCTCTTCTCCAGCGTTCTTTATTGTTCAAGCCATTTCTTTTCTCTTTAATCTTTTTAATTTCACATTTTGTAAAGCAACCTCGTTGTTCCTCTGTGAAATGCTCTACAACCATATTTGACAATTATTTTTTTCGAAATGGAAAACGAGGGGTCTTGTTTTGTTTATGCTGAGGGGAAGAGCTTTTTGTGCGGTAAGTCGAATTTCATAGCATTAATTCGCAATTTAGTCAGTTAGGTAGACGGAGGGAGCGATCTAAACGGAAAGCGGCAGACGAGGAGGCCCACGGCAATATCGGCGATTGTTTCCGCGTCCGGATGGCGCCTTCATCACCGCTGCGTATAAATTTATACCCCTCGGAAACCACTAACATTCACGGTCAATTGGATAGTATTTAATAATCGAAATGCGCCGATGGCGTGCCAGGAAGCGCGTTGTTTTCGGAAGGCGTTTCTGAACGCGCCCGAGATGGAACGCTCGCATGGCGTGTTTCGCTTTGCGCCTCGCGACGAGGCGCGGCGCGGCAGCGAAGGAAAGCGCATTCATTATTCCGCACATTTTCCACGAGATACAAAAATTAAAGATCTCGGAATGCAAATGACACGGATGAGGGTGCGAAGGGAAAAGAGAAAGGAGAGGGCGCGGGAGAGGGGTTAAAGGAAAAAGACTGGAATGATGAAAATAACTAATTTACATTTTAAAATACTCGTTTTTCTCTCGAGTAAAAAGTCGCACTTTTTTTTCGTTGAGCATGGGATCCGTTTCAGACAGATGTAAAACAACGTGTAGGCACTCGCCAGCCGCAACAGAACAGTGTATTACGTCAATTTTTTTTTCTTTTCTCGTCGACTCGGTAAACTGACGACGCGGCGCCCTCCAACCAAGTATTCCCAAGAAAGTGTGGCCGTAACTCCAGAATTATTAATTTTTTCGGCGTACCTCTCCGCCCACTGCCTTTCATTTTGCCAACCGTGTAGGGGCTCACCACGCTTTTCCTTATCTTCGGGGACGATGTAAAGTCTATTTGCATATATAATTTTTACAACTTTTTCATCTAAATAATGAAGACTACTTTCCACAGAATGTTGGGTAGTCCTCTCCATATCTTGATGAGAGAGCCGCTTCAAGAGTGAACAAAAAGAACAGGGCAAATGAAAATAAAAGTGTATTCATTACAAGTAGGTTTTATGAGACTGGGGCACATTACGGCTGTTCGTATACCCTTTTGAGATTTGGTTCCTTTGTTTTCAATTTGGAGTTAATAAAAAATTTTACTCTGTCATCACAAAAAAAAAATGGTGATGAAAAATGATTTTACATATCAGTGATGTCACATGCTCAATACAAGTAGTCAAGCAAATTAGCATTATTATGACTGCAAATAATCAGAAAGTAAATTGAAAGCAACTGAAAATCATCACAATAATAATTCACAATCCAAAACCTACAAAAAATTTAGAAACTCTTCACATACTGAAACAAAAATGTCCAGCATATTAAATTACAAAATGTATATTCATATATAATTTTGTGGAATAGTAAACTTTCATTGTTCACAACAACGACTTAGTTACGTTGAATATTTTTAGCAATGAAAATTTTGTATCATATTGTGGAAAGTGTATATTAATGTGTACATTATACAAGAACACGTGCTCAAAATCTTGCGATCCAGCATTAGGCATTTAAAATCCACAGAGTGTAATATCTTCGTAAGTAACTATCGTATATTTTTTGGTATTCTTTTGCGTAATACATAAAGAAGTTTATGATCTCCCGGTCTACTGTATCGCAAACAAAAACATATTCAAACATATTTCCTCCCGAGAAACACTTCTTATCGGCAAACAAGTCTTTAACGATTAATCTTCGTACTTGCGTTTACAGTTTTATTGTTTTTAGTTTTTTCCCCAGATAGTGGGTATCCAACGAAAGAATTGACACCACTCATATAGCCTGAGTCTGCTTAGTTTTCTTTCAATTTTCGCCTACATTCGAAAATAGTAACATCGTTGAGCTGAACGTCTCAAACAATCCCTAACACAGGGGGGAGCAAGCGGTCGCCACGGCGCGGTGCCTGTGATTGATTGATTGAATAATTGATTGTTAATGAATCCGGGCACGCCAACTAATAAGGTAATTTGTCCGTAAGAGTAGTGCATGCTTTTGACCGCGAGGTGACTGTGATCTTCCTGGATGCAGATGGATGGAGATATCCAACGCGACCTAACGTCGACTAGCCTAACGTCGGTATCTCAACCAGGTACCTCCTACCAACAGGGCACCGCGCCAGCCCGGGACAAGTTCTAAGTCCCCGACCGGTCTCCCGGCATGTGTGGTAGCGGAGTACATGTAGTGTAAGTGTGCGTGTAAGGGGTGTGGATGTGAAAAGAAAGTCAAAGGAAAGATCGCGCGCGATCCGTGGCCCGTTTGTTAGGGAACTGCTCCGGCATTCGCTTGGTGTGAATACGAGAAACCAGGGAAAACTCCCGATGAGAGCAGTGGTCCGTGGCCAGACATTTGCCTAGTGTCGATCGGAGAAACCATGGAAAACTACCTATAAGTGCAGGCGGCCGCTAGAAAAGAGGGACTGAAATCGACCTAGCTGGAGAGCTAGTGTTGATAATCCAGCCGCCTTCGCGATTCGAACCTAGGGGAACAGAGGCACTGCAGTGACATCAGTGGATGCCCTGAGCCACCGCTGCCGGTGCGGTGCGGTGCCCGGGGTCCCGGAGGTCAACGCGCGGGGGCTGTTGAGCCGCGGCCCCGCGCGCCCCTTACGCGCGTTGGGCGGAGCCGGCGGCGCCGCGACACTCGCGTGACGCGCTCTGGGCGTGGCCGCCCGCCGCACGCCCCCGCACGCCCGCGCACGCCCCCGCACTCACACGGGCGGCGACGCCCCCTCCCACCGGGGGGGGCGTTTTATTTTCCCCTGCCCATGAAATGGAGACGCTCCTCTTCACTGAGAATTGGGAAAATCCCGCAATGGACCGGAGCACGACTCAGTGCTGCAACTGATGTCACTGCAGCGCCTCTGACCGGGAGATGTTAAGTTCGAGTCCCGACGACGGCAGGATTTTCGACACTACCTTTTCAGCTAGGTCGAATTCAGTCGCTGTCTGGAGGAGAATTCTAGCGGCCGGCTGCTCTGATCGGTAGGTTTCCGTGGTTTCTCCGATCGACATTAGGCAAATGCCTGGCCACGGACCGCGCGCGATCTTTCCTTCCTCTTCCTTGGCCTATCCTCGCCCTTTACATACACACCTACACTACCATGCACTACACTACCACACATACCGGGACACCGGTCGGGGACTTAAAACGTGTCCCGGCTGGTGCGGTGCCCTGCTGGTGGGAGATACCTTGTTAGGGAAAAACCGTTAGCCGACGGTAGGTCGGCGCTGGAAATGGCCATCCAACGGAGGAAGACCACCGCCACCTTCCTAGCAAAAACATGCACTACACTTACGGGACTAATGTCCGTATTAGTTGACGCGCCGGGAAACCGCCGTCAGCGGCCCGCTACACTTACGGGACTAATAACCTTAGTAGTTTACAGACACTTAATCTCTATTTAATCAATCAATCTCGACAATAGTCCTCAAGAGAGCAATTGCTACCGCGACAGGCCCCGGTAGATCTAAATAGATAGGTCAAATGATCGCAGGTGGCTCGATGGTGGGGCAAAACAGAAAAAATATCTCCCATTCAAAAGAATACGAACTAACTCCTTCGAGAAAGTCGGTTGAGACGACTGTCTCGAATATGTAGTGTAAAGTAAGTTAGCAAATACTACAGGAAAAAATGTGGATGTTTTAAAAGAAAAATACGATTTGCTTGCTTTTGATGAAAAAAAATCTCGAAACGTTGTACACACAAGATAAAATATTGCGTGATTTTATTTTATAATTTTAAATAAAAAAGTTAAAAACGATCTAAAGTAAAACGGGATCATAAAAGAGCCAATGTCTCACTGTAAATGGCGAGTTTAAGGGCTTCAAGCCTGCTCTTCCGCGTGACCACGTAAATTTACTTCCGACTGACCACATAAAACTATCGTCTTTTTGCCATCTACCTTGGAATCACTCTGGTGACGAAATACACGATTTCAATTTAGCACAGATACTTCTTTTAGGGATGAGGTTATTTTCTCTAATGTACAGCATGGGAGAATCATCTTTACTTCCCTTCTGAAAGAAGGCGTACAATGGAGTTTCTGCGTCTACTCCAAATTCATGGAGTAGTCGACAATTTTTAAATAAAACAAATGAACCTGTCCGAGATCTATAAGAAATCCTACAAATTTTTCACGAGTCGCACCACACTTAATAGGGAATGGCAGTTCTCAGATGACAATAGTGCGAAATACATACATAAAATATTTAAAAAAATATAATTATTATCTAGGGTTAGATACTTTTGGTAATTCTATACATACCGCTTCAAAAAAGTCTCCCTTGAAAAAAACATCACCAACAGAATTAGAAATTTTGTATTATATTACTTTTTTACAGTATAAAGCTTTTTACTTTTGGTGTCATTTTAATGTAGATTATATCGTTTTTCAGAAACATTTCCCAAACATCAAACAGCAATTTAAAATAAATTGTTATGAATATATTACAGTATTATTAAATCGCATTTGGATTGTCAATTGGTTTCAGGCGTTCCAGTTTGTTTCATTGTATAGAACGACCACAATTACGTGACATGACATATAAATGATAATTCTCATTTCTATTACAGCTCCTCTATTTCCCTTACAATGACCATTGTCACCACGATCAACCGAATTAAAACAATTTGTACAACACGTTTCATGCATGAATGAATTCCATCGCAAGTACGCCATCAGCGGCACCAATTATTGTGTTTTCACCCCTTAATTCACACAACAAACGTATTAATGACTTCGAACTCTCCATTTGTGCGTTTCCCTAACCCCACGTTTGTATTAATACGATATGACCGTACATCATTACTTCCTCGACGGGCGCCGCCCGCCGTCAGCGGAAGGACCCTACCCGAGCATCAAACCCTTGCGCCTCCCCTTGCGGCGGTGACCCGTGGCGTAGCCCTCGCCGCCCCCGCACGTCGACGCCAAGCGCATTCAGGCGCGTCGTCAGTCACCCTCGACGCCGCCTCCCGCCCCCGCCCCGGCGCCCCGCCCCCTTCGCTCCCGGGCGTACCTGACGCTCGCTTCCGCCCACAGGATCGAACACGATCTTGTGTGGCGCGTGGCGCAGGCGGCGGCGAAAGGAGGTTGGGTTTGGAAGTGGCGTGGCGCAGTGTGACGCGGCCTGGCATGTGGAGGGTGGGCTTGGAGTGGCGTGGAGTGATGTGGTGCGGCGTGGAGTGCCGCGGTGTGGCGAAGTGGGGTGAAGGTGGCATGGTTCGGTATGGCGCGGCGTGGTGAAAGGAGGTTGGTCAATGACAAATGTAATGTGGCGCGGCGTGACGGGGCGTGACGGGCGTGAGGGGAATGAGGGGGAATGAGGGCGTGACGGGACGTGACGGGGCGTGACGAGGCGTGACGGGGCGTGACGGGATGTAACTGGGCGTGCGGGGCGTAACGGGCGTGACGGGGCGTAACGGAGCGTGACGCTGCGTGGCGAAAGAAGATTGGGTTTGGAGTGAAGTTTGGAGTGATATGGTGCGGCGTGAGTGCCGCGGTGGGAGCGACGTGAGGTGGCATGGTTCGGTGTGGCGCGGCGTGGTGAAAGGAGGTTGGTCAACGACAAATGTAACGTGGCGCGGCGTGACGGGGCGTGACGGGGCGTGAGGGGAATGAGGGGAATGAGGGGCGTGACGGGGCGGACGGGGGGTGACGAGGCGTGACGGGGCGTGACGGGATGTAACTGGGCGTGGCGGGGCGTAACGGGCGTGACGGGGCGTAACGGAGCGTGACGCTGCGTGGCGAAAGAAGATTGGGTTTGGAGTGAAGTTTGGAGTGATATGGTGCGGCGTGGAGTGCCGCGGTGGGAGCGACGTGAGGTCATGGTTCGGTGTGGCGCGGCGTGGTGAAAGGAAGTTTGTTAAATTTGAAATTTAGTGCCTACAGTTCACTGTGTTTTGTGATTGAAGCCTTCAATGAAGCCATCAATCATCCTAGAAGACCATCTGAGAAGAAAACACATCCATTATTTATAAGGTTTATTTATATAATTAGGCTTAGTATGGTACCATATGAATAATATTTTAACCTTAATACTTCTTAAAAGGTAATACTTTACAGTTGAACTGTGATCTCATGGCCATGAGAAGGTTTTGAAAACCTGAGATTTTGTTAGTAACAGCTAAGTTTTTGCCTCAGTGTGATCTGAGAAAAATTCATGTTTTATGCAACAATTTTTTCTCATTTCAAAACAGGTTTTGTTTATTATAAGAGAACTGCTTGTCCTACCGGATTCTTCTATCAAAATCGCATCTACATCAAATTTAGGACTTTTTGACACCTCATTCACTCTGTAGCTTCAGATTTGATGTTTTCTGTCAATTTGAAATATTTTCAAGCTATATTCTGAGCAGCACCTACAGTGCTTGCAGACACTACAGGGTTCACTGCATCACACAGGTGTCAGAGGGTCGCATACCCTGCAGGCGCACCCTACGTATTCTTTGGCAAAGAGGTTCCAAATTATCGATCCATTCTCCCCACTGTGTAACCCCTCCCTTCATGGCTGTTTCCTTCACTAACCCCTATATAAAGCGTGCGTTTTTCGCGCACAGCGCTCTCATTCTCTTGTTATTTCAGCTGCGTCCAGTGGCGTAGCTTTAATTCTTCTCATAGAGCCCGGCTCCTTCAGAGTCGTTATGTATATCAAATCTGTATATAGTATTTGTTGTAAATAGTGTTTTAATTTTTTCCTTGCCGAGATAGTATGTTGTTACTTACAATAGATCAGATCAAATTATGAAGACTAAAATAATATTGTTTCTCATTTCGTCAGTAAAGCCTGAGCCATGGTTGTTTTTTTTTGTTGGTTCCCTTTGAACCAAACAATGTGTTAATGAAATTGAGTGCATAAATGTATTTAATGTGTTGATTTGGACTTGGAAATGGAACTCTTACTTTGAAATGTTAATGATTTACTAATGTTTATGTTGTTTGCAGCTCGTTTACTACAAATGTTATGTTTATGCATGTCGCTGACCTCTGATTGGTGAGGAGGTGCAGCTAATGTTTACTGCGCATTACTTATGAATGTTGTTAATGTTGCAGTTCCTGCCATAAGTAAGACGGCACTTGGCCGCTTTTGGCAATTTATGGAAAGGTGCTCCCGCTGAGAGTAAGTCGGCGCTTGGCCGCATTCGGCACACGGAGACTACGCAAAGCGTTTGCTTGGCCCGTGCGGTAGCTCGAACCGCGCCCTTGTTGCAACGTCACGGCCCCGCAGCCGGCAGAGAAGTCGGCTGGCACAGCTGTCACCGGCACGAAGCGGTGGGGTCACGTGCTGACCTTGTATGCGGCATCGCTGATCGGCGCTCGTGTCTAGGAACAGTTTTGTTCAGCGAGCAGCGGCGGCGCTGCGTACCGCCCACTCTCGCTTATGCGTAAACTTGCTGCATTCCTATGTTGTCTGGTTACGAAGGTATAGTAAGAAATCCATTTCCAAGAATTTTGGATATGCACTCCTACGAAAGTTGGTTCCATGGCTCATGCGTAGTTCTGTTTATTACGAATGTTATTTGAGAAAAGAAGGCTAAATACGCTTCTTCAGCAAATTTGTTTATATACGTTTCTATCTACCTCGTCCTAAAGTGGGCATTCAAAGGTAGATTATAAGACAGCATTTCTTATGTGCTAGCGCGATGTTGTAGATGCGCTACTAAGTTAGTGTTCACCTTTCTGTTACAAGGTTTATGTTTCAATTTTCAGCTTCCTCGCCCTAAAGTGGGTTCTTTCAAGAGGTCGACTGAAATCATTAATTCTGTATGTCGGCGCATTTTGATTGTCATAAACTAATATATGTAAAATTGTTTATCTAATAAATGTGTTATATTGAAAGTTATTTGATTGTCATATCTCCTGATTTGAGATCCTATAAAGTTGTGATACCTTTTCATTAAAAACCTGGTGCGTCCATTTGAAAAGTTCAAGTGTGACGACAATCTTCTGAATTTCGATAGCTTAGAAGCTTTTGTGTTAGCTTTGCATAATTATCTCCTTAGGCAAATGCATGGTCAGTTCCTACATATTACGGCGAAAATTAATGTTATCAATGTGCTGTTTCAACAGCTGGCGACCGTATTAAATAAATTGTCATTAAATAAGAGGTCAGCCAAGTTTGATAATTAACACAAAAACTGGAGACCGTGGCAGGACAAAAGGATCCAACTTTATGAAACAATCAATAACTTGTGTTACTAATTTGTATTTTTCTTTCAGCTTAAAGTTTAATTTGTTCACAGCTGATTTTGTCTCTACGTTGTAACGTTTCACGAGTTCACCTCGTGTTTGTCTTTGAATTTATTTGTCTTCTGGTTACTCTTGTAACACCTTTCTTTGTTATTTGCTTCAGTTCACATACTTTCAGCATGTCTAACTCCGAACCTCCTGCTGGGAAGTCGTGAACCTCGGAGATGACGAAGCTTTGAAGCTCGCCTCCTTCGTATTGACCAGCTGCGAGAAGAGGAGTTACTATAAAGGACGCCTCACCACCTTTGAAAATTTCTCAACACCGGCGGTAACGTACACGAAATCCGCATAGATTCAAACCTTAGAATCAGATTTCGCAAAGTTCCGCGTAATTCAACAAAAATTAGATGCATGCTTTAGTGCGGGAGAGCCAGGCAACGAAAAGGCAGATTTCGAGAATAGATATTTCGCCCTGATAGCTAGAGCCTCGCAGTGGCACAAGAGCGTAAAACGGCAAAGGCCGTCTGTCTCAGCGCAGCCGAGTTTAGTTGCTCCGCCCGTATTAGAGCCAGTGGCCTCGACCGCGGCCGGCCTCGGCCTGCCGGCACAGAGTACTCCGATACGCACGTCAAATCCGTTCCGCCCGGAACAAGTGAGGCAGGCATTTTCTGTAGACACCGCGTCCTCGCGTACGCCAGTGCCTAGTTCTGATGACGAATATGACGAGGTACCCCCGCCTTTCCAACGCCCCGTGTATTCACGACATTCATCTAGGCCGCGCCTACCTGTTTTGAGAATTCCTTCATTTTCCGGCAATGATTCCGAGTGGGAGCATTTTTTCTCTTTATTCGAAAGTTTAGTGCATAATTCCCCCGACCTGCCAGAAATTGAAAAATGGCACTCTACAATCTTATCTCACTGGTAGTGCTGCAAAGCTGATTGCGAGCTTGCCCTATGTCGGAAAGTTATGCGAAGCAATCTGCATTCTTAAAAACAGATACGAAACCTAAGCTCCGCAAGCATAAATTACTTTCATCTTTATTTAATTATAATATGACTGCAAAGACTCAGCTAGTCGTTTATTTGAGTTAGTTGATCACTTCAAACGTAATGTTCATAGCTCTCAAAGTTCTCAAAGAACCAGTAGAATGTTGGGATTCTATCCTAGTCTTTCTTATTACTTCAAAGTTAGACGAAAATACGCATAGAGACTGAAGCCCATTCAGTGCAAACACGGTATCAACTCTTGAAAACTTATATACGTTCTTGGAGGCAGGGCCACGTGCCTTGCCAACGTGGCTGCCGATAGAAGGAGTAAGGAAAGGACACGCCCAAGCCAATGCCTAGAAGCAAGAATTTTGTTTCTGATCATAGTGATGAGTGTAATTTGTGCAAAGGTTTGCACAATCTCATAAAGTGCAAGTTATTTCTTGAAAAGTCAACTTATGATAGATACTTATTCGTCAAAGAAAACCGACTTTGTTTTACGTGCTTAAGGCCCGGCATGGCGTTGCCATTGTGCGGCGAGGTCGTGTAATAAATGCAATAGCAACACCACGCGCTTTTGCACAGAGAATTTAGTCCGAGAATAAATGGAACAAACGGCAGTGTGAAAGACGAATGCTCCGAGGCCGCAGAGTGCGAAACCGTCAGCGCGCACGTTAATCACAATTTTGCTTCGAAAGCCGTGCTGTCCATGTCGCGTATCAGTGAAGAACGCGGAAAATAAGTTTGTTAAGTTCAGAGCCCTCCTGACAACGGTAGCACGCATTCTCTGATTACGGAATCAGCCATGAAGAAACTGAAGGTACAAGCTAACACTACTCAACTTGCATTACGAGTCGTGGCACTGCTTCTAAATCTTTAAAATCAGTTCGCTTGTCGATGGCCTCCGTCTTAGCAATTTTAACTTCAGTTTGAATGCGCTCGTGGTAAAGAATATTACGACCGATATTCCCACTCATACTCTTGATCTCACTAACTTGAAAATCCCTGAGAATGTAAAGCTTGCGGACCCTGAATATCACGTAGCGGCGCCAGTTGATATCTTGTTAGGCGCCGCGTGTTTTGGAATTGCTTAAGATCGCGTAAAGTAAAAATTCCGCGTACGAAATGCCTGAACTTGACATTAAAAGAAACTGCATTCGGATACATTGTAACCGGCACCTGAAAACTTGTTTTCAGCCCGATCTAGTATTTGCAACTTTGTTACGGAACAGCGTAATCTTCTGGAAGTTCTGGGAATTCAAGGAAAACTCTGGCAATAGGAAAAATGGTGTCACAATGAGAGTTGCAAAGGACGAACAGCAAAGTGCTCCCCAGAAATTATCAACCCTTTTGTCAACAAGTCATTTAACAAGTCCTGTTACAGCAACTTCAAAATTTCAAAGAACTGGTGATTGAACTGGTTCCCAGTTAGCATATAAAAACACTCATTACCAAAAAGTTTTGGTGCAGATATTGTGATAAACTGAAAGATAGACTAGATTGCAATAAATATCTTGCACACAGATTCAATCTAGAAGCCCAAAAATTCAAAGTGACGAGTTTTCATTTTGTAATATTCAGCACTCAAGAAGAAGCTCGCTAGAAGCTTAGTTAATCGAAATGGAGGGTAACTTCAAAACCATCAACTATAAAAAGGAAAGGTGTATCGTCTAAGCACAGTGTTCGATTAGATCCATATTCTAATTCTGATTTAGATTCATGTATGGATTCCCTTATGTTGATCATCTTATTAAAGCGAACAAGAAATGCTCAAATATATCAAGTCCTTGTTGTAAAAATCAATTCAAATGCCAATCTTGCCACTTGAAAATGTTCCACTCTATTAACAAGGAATAGAGGTTATACTTAATTCAAAAACCTGTATGCTCCATGACTTAGATTTGACAGAAGCCCTTACTCCCGCTCGCTTTTTTGCTTGGCAAGCAGCTCAACACTTTGGCTCTGCCACCTCCCGCCTACCATTACTAAATCTTTAAATGTATTCCAGGCTTAACAGGCACAAAGGTCCTGTTCTGGAAGCGGTGGAGTGCTGAATATCTAAACCTGCTGCAGACCAGGGCCAGTGGCGCACCAGCAGCCCGGACCTAAAGGGGGACAGCTGGTCATTGTGAGAGTGGAAGACCTCCCACCTCTCATCTGGCCTCTGGGGAAAGTGCTGGAGATCCTTCCCGGACGCGACTATCGAGTTCGGATAGTCAAGCTGAAAACTTCGCAGGGTGTAATCACTCGCACCTTGCCGAAGATCTGCCCTCTCCTTCGCTGAGGACGCCGATAACCTGTGCAGAGTGCCATCTCCCTCTACGCGTAGTTTCTGTAATAGAGGTTGAGTGAGCGCATTCCACAGTGACTTGGTTAAGCACTCTGTTCTGCACTCCAGTCCCCAGCATGTTAAATTTGAAATTTAGTGCCTACAGTTCACTGTGTTTTGTGATGTGAAGCCTTCAATGAAGCCATCAATCATCCTAGAAGACCATCTAGAAGAAAACACATCCATTATTTATAAGGTTTATTTATATAATTAGGGTTAGTATGGTACCATATGAATAATATTTTTAACCTTAATACTTCTTAAAAGGTAATACTTACAGTTGAACTGTGATCTCATGGCCATGAGAAGGTTTGAAAACCTGAGATTTTATTAGTAACAGCTAAGTTTTTGCTCTCAGTGTGATCTGAGAAAAATTCATGTTTTATGCAACAATTTTTTCTCATTTCAAAACAGGTTTTTGTTTATTATAAGAGAACCTTGTCCTACGGATTCTTCTATCAAAATCGCATCTACATCAAATTTAGGACTTTTGACACCTCATTCACCTCTGTAGCTCAGATTTGATGTTTTCTGGTCAATTTGAAATATTTTCAAGCTATATTCTGAGCAGCACCTACAGTGCTTCAGAACCAGGGTTCGCTAGCATCACACAGGTGTCAGAGGGTCGCATACCTGCAGGCGCTACCCTTACGTATTCTTTGGCAAAGAGGTTCCAAATTATCGATCCATTCTCCCACTGTTGTAACCCCTCCTTCATGGCTGTTTCCCTACTAACCCTATATAAAGCGTCGTTTTTCGCGCACAGCGCTCTCATTCTCTTTGTTATTTAGCTGCGTCCAGTGGCGTAGCTTTGTTAATTCTTCTCATAGAGCCCGGCTCCTTCAGAGTCGTTATGTATATCAAATCTGTATATAGTATTTGTTGTAAATAGTGTTTTAATTTTTCCTTGCCGAGATAGTATGTTAGTTTACTTACAATAGATCAGATCAAATTATGAAGACTAAATAATATTGTTTCTCATTTCGTCAGTAAAGCCTGAGCATGGTTAGTTTTTTTTTTGGTTCCCTTTGAACAAACGATGTGTTAATGAAATTGAGTGCATAAATGTATTTAATGTGTTGATTTGGACTTGAAATGGAACTCTTACTTTGAAATGTTAATGATTTACTAATGTTTATGTTGTTTGCAGCTCGTTTACTACAAATGTTATGTTTATGTATGTCGCTGACCTCTGATTGGTGAGGAGGTGCAGCTAATGTTTACTGCGCATTACTTATGAATGTTGTAATGTTGCAGTTCCTGCCATAAAGTAAGACGGCACTTGGCCGCTTTGGCAATTTATGGAAAGGTGCTCCCGCTGAGAGTAAGTCGGCGCTTGGCCGCATTCGGCACACGGGAGACTACGCAAAGGCGTTTGCTTGGCCCGTGCGGTAGCTCGAACCGCGGCCCTTGTTGCAACGTCACGGCCCCGCAGCCGGCAGAGAGTCGGCTGGCTACAGCTGTCACCGGCACGAAGCGGTGGGTCACGTGCTGACCTTGTATGCGGCACGCTGATCGGCGCTCGTGTCTAGGAACAGTTTTGTTCAGCGAGCAGCGGGCGGGCGCTCTGTACCGCCCCTCGCTTATGCGAAACTTGCTGCATTCCTATGTTGTCTGGTTACGAAGGTATAGTAAGAATCCATTTCCAAGAATTTTGTATTATGCACTCCTACGAAGTTGGTTCCATGGCTCAGCGTAGTTCTGTTTATTACGAATGTTATTTGAGAAAAGAAGGCCTAAATACGGCTTCTTCAGCAAATTTGTTTATATACGTTTCTATCTACCTCGTCCTAAAGTGGGCATTCAAAGGTAGATTATAAGACAGCATTTCTGTATGTGCTAGCGCGATGTTGTAGATGCGCTACTAAGTTAGTGTTCACCTTTCTGTTACAAGGTTTATGTTTCAATTTTCAGCTTCCTCGCCCTAAAGTGGGTTCTTTCAAGAGGTCGACTGAAATCACAATTCGTATGTCGGCGCATTTTTGCGCGCCTTTGTTTATGTGAGACGGCCTCGACCGTCCTTCATTCTTGCTTGTAAATTAATTCTGCTTTGTTTTTCCGCAGCTGCTTTGCAACCTGCGCATCAGGAAAAACTAATATATGTAAAATTGTTTATCTAATAAATGTGTTATATTGAAAGTTATTTGATTGTCATATCTCCTGATTTGAGATCCTATAAAGTTGTGATACCTTTTCATTAAAAACCTGGTGCGTCCATTTGAAAAGTTCATGTGACGACAATCTTCTGAATTTCGATAGCTTAGAAGCTTTTGTGTTAGCTTTGCAATTATCTCCTTAGGCAAATGCATGGTCAGTTCGCTACATATTACGTAGCGAAATTAATGTTATCAATGTGCTGTTTTCAACAGCTGGCGACCGTATTAAATAAATTGTCATTAAATAAGAGTCAGCCAAGTTTGATATTTAACAAAGTTAGGCAATGACAAATGTAATGTGGCGCGGCGTGACGGGGCGTGACGGGGAATGAGGAGCGTGACGGGACGTGACGGGGAATGAGGAGCGTGACGGAGCGTGATGGAGCGTGACGGAGCGTGACGGAGCGTGTCGTAGCGTGTCGGGGCGTGTCGGGGCGTGTCGTAGAGTGTCGGGTCGTGTCGGGTCGTGTCGGGTCGTGTCGGGGCGTGCGGGCGTGTCAGGGCGTGTCGGGGCGTGTCGGGGCGTGTCGGAGCGTGTCGGGGCGTGACGGGCGTGACGGGGCGTGACGGAGCGTGACGGGTCGACGGGGCGGCAGGGCGTGTCGGGAAGTGGCGTGGCGTGGGGTGGACCGGCGTTGAGAGGTGTGGCGTTGCGTGAGGTGGCGCAGAGAGGTGTGGCGGGATGGAGGGAGGCAAGCGGGGGAAGATGAAAAGACGTACGTACGTATAGAGTAGCCTCATAGACTTGACTCCCTGCTCCTGAGTTGCAAGGTATGGGGATGAGAAAGCCAAATATAGGCTCCCGAACAAAGGCCACCCCTCACGGAAATCCCAAAGGGAAGGGGGCTGGTTCGTAGGCGCCGGGCACAAAAGTCGGCGTCGGTGGCACTCGCTTCAAGACGGGTGCGTGGAGGGCAGATGACGTAGGAGGTCAGTGTGACTCGGGCCTATATTAAGGTGGTCGCAGGACCCTTCGAGGTAACGTTTCTGGTTTCTCGCCGCAAAACACCGCAAAACTTGTCCAGCCAAGGCTGGCGCGGAAGTGCTGAAGGCACGAGTAGGTTTTCGAGGTTCGGACACGGTGAAGTATGCCTTATACTTCAGGGCAGATGGTCTGCCGAGGCTCTGAGGTGCCCAGTGCGAATCGGCCGAGTTGATCTCGCAGGCGCGCCGCAAGGCTCCTGTTGGGAGAGGGGACTGCGGCAGGTAGCTCCGACAAACGCCAGAGTGAGGTTTTAGCTCTGTACATTATTTATTGTAAATAAATTGTAAATACCCACTCGTGTCCGTTTCTTTGTGGCGTAGATCCCTACCCACGACCTTACAATAGCATGACGTGGCGCTGAGACGGGTGTGACGTGATGAAGAGCGTTATGGCGCAGTGCTCAGCGATGCGTTCATTGAGTAGGGTCCGGATTGCATAGGCAAGAAGGGTAATGCGTCTTGAAGTAATATTGGTTCCCGTTTGTGTGTTTAATTTTTAAAATATTGCAAGAAAATAGATAATGAAAAGAACCTGAAGGTGATTGTAAGTTACTGATGTGACAAAGAATAAGAAGAAAATGGTGAAAATCGGAGTAGATCGATAAGTGGAAAAGATGTTAAATCAAAAGAAGAAGAAAAGTATAGGATATTATCAAGAGAAATCACGCAGTAACTACAATTTCAGACAAAAACAAGACAGAACACTTAATTTTTGAATGTTTGTTTTATTTAAGGTCCTGTCATTATCTAGGTAATTAGCGACCACTATTGGCGTTAACGTTATGGTAACTGTGAAGATGAAACGATATGATGATGATAAGAGGTGAAAAGAGGAACACAAATACAACCGTGTCCGAGGCGGGACTTGTACCCGCGACCCTTCGGTCCGCGATCGATACGACACCGCGGCCTTAGCGATCTCGGCCATCGGATCGGCTCTTCTCAACATTATGGCGGCTTCCAAAACTAGTTTTGCAAAGAGCTCGAATGTAACGCTTTAACGGGGGGCGTGGTCGCGGAGGCGTGGGCGCGGAGGCGTGGCGTGGACGGGACGTGGGCGGGCGTGGGCGTGAGCGTGGGCGTGGGCGTGAGCGTGGGCGTGAGCGTGGGCGTGGGCGTGGCGTGGGCGTGGGCGTAGGCGTGGGCGTAGGCGTGGGCGTGGGCGGTAGGCGTGGGCGTGTGCATGGGCGTGGGCGTGGGCGTAAGCGTGGGCGTGGGCGTGGGCGGGGCGTGGGCGTGGGCGGGGCGTGGGCGGGGGCGTGAGCGTGGGCGTGGGCGTGAGCGTGAGCGTGGGCGGGAGCGTGGGCGTGGGCGTGGGCGTGGGCGTAGGCGTAGGCGTGGGCGGGGGCGTGGGCGTGTGCGTGGGCGTGGGCGGGGCGTGGGCGTGGGCGGGGCGGGGCGTGGCGTGGGCGGGGCGTGGGCGTGGGCGTGGCGTGGGCGTGGGCGTGGGCGTGGGCGTGAGCGTGGGCGTGGGCGGGAGCGTGGGCGTGGGCGTAGGCGTGGGCGTAGGCGTGGGCGGGGGCGTGGGCGTGTGCGTGTGCGTGAGCGTGGGCGGGGCGTGGACGTGGGCGTGGGCGGGGCGTGGGCGTGGGGGCGGGGCGGGGCGTGGGCGGAGGGGCCCCGGCGGGGGGGGCCCCGCCCAGCCCCTCGACGCGGGCGAGAGCGCAGCCGGCGGCACCGCCTGCCAGCCGCCCGCGCCAGGAACAGCGCCACGCACTTGCCCATGTTCTACAGTTAGTTCATGCCTTATTTTTCGTGGCGAGACTCGGGCCATCAGGCCCGCTCTTCCGTCTGACCACGCAAATTTCGCTACGCTCTTTTCACCATCTAGCGGAGAAAGGAGGTGTTATTTGGGGCGACGAAACAGGCGATTTATATTTAGCTCAGAGGCTTCATTTACGCTTTGGGATATTTAAAGTGCAGTGAATCTACTTCATGAGATAGCCCGCTTTACTTCCTCTCCGACGGAAGGAATACGAAGGATATTTCACCCTTAAAAGTTCACGGCTTCGATCGGGTTTCAATCGATACCGTGGGTACGATAACTGTTATACCACCGAATTCGCAGAGTGGCTGTAAAGTGGTGCCGCCTACACCACGCGCCACATCGCGCCACTCGCCACGCGCCACTCGATCCGCGAGCGCCAAAATCCGTAAAGTGGCGCACGTATACGTGTTACGTCTACCGGCCGCGTTAACGCGTCTGGGAACATAAAGGAGATTATGTTTGTCAGAGTATTGATAAAACATCACATGAGGTGTGGCATCTTCGGATGAGCAATCAAACGAAAACAGTTCGTTTCTGATTTTCATTAGGATATCGATTTGTAGTTGACCTTATCCTGAATGTTTACGAGTGGAAATATCCAGTGGATACTTCCGTTAACACAATAAAGGAATTTTTTCCCGTTCCGATAACAGTAATCGTAGTATATTCAAACGAATTAGATTCTGGGAGTCTTCGGTCAAGTACAAATCCAAAAAAACCGGATGTTTGTGGACGTTTTCAGAAACGGATAAACACGAGATGAGGAAACATCGATGAGTAAAATTGATCGATGAGTGATTCTGGGTACGTTTACTGCTAAGGTCATTAGTCCCGTAAGTGTAATATATGTTTTAATCGCGGGAGGTGGAAGTGATCTTCCTCAGCTGCATGGTGAGATCCAGTGCTGACCTACCTGTTGGCTTGCCGGGATTTTCTCCTACTACGTATCTCCCACCAGCGGGGCACCGCCCCAGCCACGACAAGCTCTAATCTCCCGAATGGTCTCCCGACAGGTGTAATAGTGCATGTTAGTGTAAGTGTGTGTGTGTAAGGGGACAGAATAGGACAAGGAAGAGGAAGGACAGATCGCGCGCGGTCCGTGGCCCGTTTGGTGGGGTACTCCTCCGGCATTCGCCTGGTGTTGATCGGAGAAATCACGGAAAACTACCGATCAGAGCACACGACGGCTAGAATTGTCCTCCACACAATAGCTTGAGACGACCTAGTCGTCCAGCTAGTGTCGAAACTTCTGTCACCACAGTCGGGACTTGAACCCTGGGACCTCCCGGTCAGAGGCACAGCAGTGACATCAGCAGAAGCCCTGAGCCACCTTCGCCCGTGAAGTGATAGTGGCGTGGAGCTACAGCTAAAAGACACACAACCAGACGCTTATCACGTACGACTAACCTGTGTGAGCGTCGAAGGGCATATCCCGTCTGGCTGCTAAATTGGGAGTAAACATTACATTTCTGCATGCACTCAACCGGAGTGACTAAGACTGACTGAGTTAGAGTCAGAGGAGAGTGTGGGACGAAAAAGACTGCATAAGACTTACTAATTAGAAGACACGTTTTTTAATACACGAATGTTACCTTCATCAAGCGAATGCTTTTGGATAGAGCGTAAAACTAAATTTATGTTTCTCATTGTTTCTATTACAAACATAGAAGCAAATTCACAAGTAGAAGCTTTAAATGCGAGGCAAGTAAATACCAGTCCAAACGCAGAACGTGTTTTCATTTTTAAAGATCACTTTTATGGTTGCTGTTCACATGAAAAAATAAAATAGCAATATACTCAATTTCTTGAAGAGTGGCTGAGGAACAAGTGTACGAAAAATATACGTAATTAAGCTAAAATAAATGTAAAATTCTCTTTTTTTACCGTCTATACAATATTAAGAACACATTTAATTTCTGTGAAAATTTCATGCAATTATTTCATTTTTTAACTTATATCAGCGAGTAATACATAAATTTCACATAAAGTGATTTTTTAATAAATGAAATGAAAACCTCCAGAATTATTTAAAATTCTTTACAATAAAACTTACCAGTTATTGCCTCGAAAACTTATGACAGCACTGTGCAGCAACAATATACGGCCTCGTATCGCCGCGCACACATTCCCATTTATTTGTCCCGTGGGAGGAAAAAAAGAGCAAAATAGGCTAAATGAAACCACATTTGTCTCAGAGAAACGAAAAGAGCAATATGAAAATTATTAAATCCCCACTCGGCTTGAAACAGCTGTCTGCGGACACAGCTGGGCACGATCCGCGTGCGATGTCCGTTTATATTTCAGAGCGACACACAAAAACTCTAGGAAGAGAGTGAGCCCCGTCGCCATGGAAAATGCACTTTCTTTGTACGTTCTCTCCTTTGTCTTTCTTTGTAGATGCCTAGCCGTATTTCGTTTAATCTTAATCGCCAAACTTCGGTCATTCCTACATATTTTTAAATTATTGGTACACATTGTACAAACACGTATTAAGTCCGTTGGGTGACTAATGGGCAGCTTGTTAGCTTTCCCTGATTCAAATACGGGTTCGATTCCCGGTCGGGGAAAACATACATATGTTCCTTTCTAATGCTATCTCAGTTAATATAAGCTCAGGCACGCCAAGTGTGCTAGATACGGGGATAAAAATTCGTCACATTTCTCTCTTACCCCCAGGCGCGCATAATAAATAAAATCGGGCCCTAGGTCTGGAGTTACGGCTATTTGACATAAGTCGGATTAATTCGGCTTAAGTATGCCAAATATATACACACATACAATCACGTATTTCAGCAACAACCTATGGAGTTACAGAAGATTAGAACTCCTCTATATGAGCCACTGTCGGCATTTGTTTCCTCACTTCCAATGCCCTCTGCACTAGTAATGGGTCATAGGAGGTCTTACTGATGATTTCGGAATTGGGGAGATGGCATACCAGGTGTCATGTTAAGTCTCGATTCTTTTCCAATATTTCTACTAAATAAAGTCGGTAGATATTAGTTTTTATTTGAAATAAAGTCCATAAGTCATGATCCAATAACGATTAGGCGATTAATGATGAAGAAATAATTGAATGAGACTAAAAACGAGAGTATCCCACAAAAATCTACCATGGGCTTGTGTTGACCACGACCAAATCAACATGGATTGGTCGAGAATCAAACCCGGGCCCCAACGTTGGAAGGCATATCCTACATCTGAAAAAATGGATGATGAAGATGGTATTATTAAAATGATGAGGCAACAATGAAATGAGAAGTAAAGGAATCGGAAGTCTGCCGGGAAATCGTACCGAAGTTACACTTCCGTCCATGCGTTCTACATTGATAGCCTGCCCTTACCGACTGGGATCTGAACCTCGGAACCCAGACGTGGAAGGTGAGCGGTCTCACCTCTACCCCACGGGCCGGCCAACGGGTGAACTACACGCCCACATTAATCCATTTTTATTCCCTCGCGGGAACAAAAAGGTTGTTTTTGAGGGGAGTTGGAAAGCGACATCAGATCAACGCTCGCCGGATTGAACCCAATCATTGGGCGCGAAATGTATACAAAACCGGATTTTGAACGCTGCTTGTTTCGGGGTCGCGTGTGTGAAAATGATAAATTCACCCCTTCCCTTCCCCTCTCGCTCGAACTGCATGGACTCAGTTCCCCCTTCTCTGGGCCATGTATGTAATCCTCTCTACCTGCCAATCTCTGGTCTTCTGTCATATGTATGTCCTTTTTTTCATTCATCCCCCCTCCTGAATTACGTTGTTTTTATCGGTTGGTTGTTCTTTTTCCGAAATTTTTCCCAGTCATCTTCATTCATTCCTACGCAATCTCCATGTTGTTTTGTTTTCATTCCATTAAAATGTAACTGATTGAGAACTTAACACAGACAAAATTGCTATGATAAAAGTTCTCATTAATGAACATACAGATTGCAAGATACAAAAACTTGTCAATTGTTCCCCCTGGATAGCAGTATATATTTATACCATGGTAAATAAATGAACGGGCTTTAAATGTTAGTGATGATGGTATTATTGATAAATATATTCAATAATTTTAATAAAGATAAATAAATGATAGTTTTCGAGATCTAACCACTACGTACTCTTCAGTCAGCCGTCTTCTCTGCTTTGCGATAACGCCGGAATAACAGGGAGAAGAGGTGAACCGGCTAAAAAATACACTCCAGTAAGTCCATATTGTGCAGAGGGTATATTTTCATATCAGTGCGAACGTAAAGCATTTTACCCTCTTCCTTTCTCTGTTTTTCGCAACCTGACGCGTTCAATCAATTTCCCATTCTCAATTATTGATATCACCACGAAGCGAACTACCCCATCTCTTCGTTACACTTCTATTCGCATCCTCTCTCACTGCCATCCCTCTTTCATCAGACCACCACCCCAGGACTCCCTCGAAGCAACCCCTCGGTCTGGCTGCCCAGCTGGCATGTTCGTCCCGTGAGTTATCAAGCCGGCATACAAATTACCTCCGTCCAATACATAAATTAATAACCTTTGTGTCCTTCATTTGATTCGACCCTCCCTCGAGCTCGCATATCCGATGGCGCGACCTTCTGGTTTGTATGTCACTGAACCGATTCGGCGGTAGATTTTAGGGTCATCTGCAAAAGCAGCCATCATCCATTGCTCTCTGTGTGATTTGTTTGCAGCAAGCAATGTGTAAGGCACCACGGAAAACTCATCTTACGGTTCCCTTACATTCTAATAAGATATATACTAACTACACAAACAAATAATATGCATACAATACTAATGTTAACATTTATATTATAAATACATTAGCTTTATAGACATTTTTAGATATACCGTGGCAGGGCACAAATAAGTTTAGGTCAGCAAGGGGGCATTAAATAAAGGTCAGAAGATTTTATTTTAAAACGCTTCAATCTATTTTAGTTTTTATTGTGCGTACTAAACATAAGGATTTTAAAGTTTTTTATGAATAACCTTTCAACTTGTTTATATAACATGAGTTTTAAATAAAACTGATCAATAACTAAATCCTCATTTTCAAGCAATATTCCTTACATTTTTTAAAAAATAAACATTAAATAATATTCTATATTCGTTTTATAAAGCTCATTAATATATTGTTAATGTAAGAATGTGAATGTATATCATGCTAAGGCATACATATAATTGTTTTATGTATTGGAGTTATGTGAATATTAATGATCTGTTTGCATTACTTGAGTAAATATTTCAAGCAAGAAGTAAGAAGCAAAATTTGTTTATGGCATAGAAACCATTTTGAGAATTATACGCTATTTTGATTACCAGCTCCGGCAGCAATACATCATTCTCACTCGTCGTTTGACCGAAAAAAAAAAACAACAAAATATTCTGCTTAATGTAGTATGTTCCACATCAAAATATTTTCGAAAACTCCGAACAGCTGGAAATTTTTTTCTTTCTTACACACAAAAGTATCAAACAGAGAACACATCACAGGGAAGGAACATCACTTAATCGTAAATAAACGCACTACTATTCAGTTGAAAGTAATGAATTAACTCCTAAATTAACTGATCAACCTTCCAAGCTTCTTGTTCTGCTTAAGTGCACGGCCTTAGGGCAACACTGTATTGCCTCTGTAGTGTCTCTCATCGAGCTGTTCTAGGATTAGATTGGGGAAGCAGGCAGATTTTCAAGAGTAGTTGAAAAGCTTAGGACGAATTCAATCGCTGCGAGGAGAATTTTAGCAGCCAGCCGCGCTGATCGGTAATTTTGTTTGTTTTTTTTTTCCGGCAAATGCCTGGCGAATGCAACAAGCAGGTAAATGCCAGAGCAGTACCCTATAAAACTGGCTTCGGGCCGTATCCCGATCTTTCCATTCTCAATCGTGTCGCCTCTTTTGGCCGTATACATACAGACTTCCATTTGTATATACTACAATACATCACGTGTCGAGAGACCGTTAAGGAGCTTACATAGAGCTTATCCCATATGGGTTTGATTGATTGATTTTTTTCGTGTTTCCGGGCGCGTCAACTGCTTCGGTAAAAGGACCCGTTAGTGTAGTGCATGTTTTTTCTCGGTAGATGGCGGTGATCTTCCCCCGCTGGATGGCGAGATCCGGCACCGACCTACCGTCGGCTAGCGGGGATTCCCCCTAACCAGGACCCTCCCACCAGCGGGGCACCGCACCAGCTGGGACAAGCTCTAAGCTCCGATCGGTCTCCAGGAATATGTGGTAGTGTAATGCATATTAGTGTAAGTGTGTGTGTGTAAGGGAGAGGATAGGACAAGGAAAAGGAAGAATAGATCGCGCGCGGTCCGTGGCCCGTTTGGTAGGGTACTACTCCGGCATTCGCTTGGTGTTGATCGGAAAAACCACGGAAAACTACCGATCAGAGCAGCCGACCGCTAGAATTCTCGCCCAGACAGCGACTGAATTCGACCTAGCTGAAAAGCTAGTGTCGAAAATCCTGCCGCCATCAGAACTCGAACCTAGGACCTCCCGTACAGAAGCACTGCAGTGACATCAGTTGATGCACTGAGCTACCGCTACCGGTATATCCCGTAGGGGGCGATGCACCTCTGCTGGAGATATCTAGTGAGGGAAAACTCCGTCAATTGAAGTGTAAGCTGTTGTCAAACCCGAAACTCTATCACAGAAGAACATCTCTATCTTCCGATACAGAGCATGCACTACTCTTACGAGACTAATGACCGTAGTAGGTCTTGCAGCCGAAAACACGAAATAATCAATCATCTCTTCTACTGCAGTTTCTAAGTTACAAAAAAACAACCTTACTTCCAATGAAATTATCTCACACGTCAAGCGTACCAACGAGGACTGGCAAAAAAACAAGAAAGAAAAAAAAAAAAAAAAAGCTGGCGAGCCGCGGCAAACACCCCGCCTCCCGCGAGCGCTGCTATCGACAAGCGGAGGCGTGCTCGGATGACGTCACGCGGGGGCCGCGGCATGTGGCAGCGAGCAGATCGGAACGAGCACAGAGGGCGCGCACACTGCCACCCACGGTGCAGGGCGGGGGAGGAGGGGGTCGACCGTCACGTGGGCGGGGGCAGATGAATGTGACGGGAAGTGGGTGGAGGACGGGAGGGGGCACTCGCGGCGATTTTTGACGTCACGGGGGGCGTCGTAATCGCGCGTGATTAATTACCGAGTATTGATTTAATATGACTGAATAGGCCGGAAATGCGGAACACAAACGTCGTCTGTGTGCGCGAAGTGCGAGCGGAGGGGAAGGGCGGGCGGTCGAGTGGGGATCGAATAGAGAGCGAAAATCGACGGAACAGTGGAATCCGATGGAAAGCGAGTGAAGAGCGAGCGGGATTCGAGCAGAAGACAGGAGGTCGAGTGGCGAGAGTTTGAGCAATATGCGAGTGAACACGCAGAGTAGTACCATGAATTCTACCGAATTGGAGAGAAATACGAGGAGTTCGAGGGAAAAGGAGTACGAGCTGAATGCGAGTGGAATACAAACCGAATGCGAGCGGAATACGAGCGGAGTGCGAGAGGAGTACGAGCTGAGTGCGAGTGGAATACAAACCGAATGCGAGCGGAATACGAGCGGAGTGCGAGAGAAGCCGGAAAACCAAGAGGAAACCGATGAAAGGGGAGGAGAGAAAGCGAAATGCAAGCGAAGTGCAAATGAAATCGATCAGAAAAACGCATGGAATGCAAACGGAAGGCGAGAGAAGAGCAAACGAAGAGCAAGTGAGAAGCAAGAGAACAGCAAACCCTGCGAACTTCGATGGACATGGAAGCCGATAACGAAGTCAAGAAGCAGAGCACTCGCGGAGGACGTACAGACAAGTGGAGGAATATGAGCGAGAAAGGTTGATGCAATGATTTTAAGGTAGGTGCAGATTGCGAGGAAAGAACCCAATACGAGCAAATAAGCGACAGAGTGAAACGTGAGCAGCGGGATGTTGACGAGGCACCCGCCGACTCCCCGTCCTTCTCAGGGAGAAAAAGAGCTCTCGGCGGGGACTCGCTGACACTGTGTCACCACCGCAATGACGCTTCATTACGAGAAAGAAAGTCCGAAGTGACGAGCGCTGCGAGGGTTAGGATGAAGCCAGCAAAGTGTCGAGTAGTAAATATTGTGTGGGAACAATAATTATCGATGGTGTATTGCGTGGCTGGTGGAGTTGAAGGAAAGAAATGAGAGACTGTTAATTGCGTCAACGACAAAGGAGAAGAGAGTAATTTGATTAAAAATATTTTCAACTCACAACTAAAAAACATGAGTTGAAACGTTATTGATAATATTGTTACAATTTTGTTATTATAAACCGCAAAGTATGCAGATTAAGCAACAAATAAAAAAATATTAGAAGTAGTTAATACTGAACTGTCTGGTGAACTCTCATTTTTCGGTAGAGATAACTTCCCAGATTTACATAGAAACGACACCTGTAAAAGTAATACTCTACATGGAATTTTGAGGAAACATTTATATTCATAAGACTTCCAGTGACGTTTGCACTGTTTCACAATACATTAACACATGAGTCACACATAAAATTTCTTCCTACGGCATTTAATTTGGGGTTCAAATTTATAGAATTATAAAAAAAAAATGTAGTTAAGAATTCAACAAAATCTGGATTGCTGCACGTTAAATTTTAACTTCATTCTTGAGATCTCAAGGATATTTATGAAGATAAGTGCATAAAATATTTTTTTAGTGTTTTTGTCAGTTCTCTATTTTTGGTCTGCAATGTTTGAGGAACTGTAGTATCTGATGGCACAATATACACATTTGGGGGGGGGGATGGGAATAAACTTTTTCAGGAGATATAATCGGAATGATTTGTTGCTATACGACAAAACATGGATCTTGCTCTGTTTGACTAAAGCATTACTCCAAGCTTTCCACCCAAAATCAAAATTAAAGTTTACTTTGGATCGCCACAGGTTTCCCAAACGCATGGACATGTATCCAATTTTTAAATCTACAAATCCAATAAATATTTTTGTCAGAATCTAGCTGTAACAAAAAAGAGATATTATGATGTGATTTTGCGAGAAACACCACTAAAATTTCTTTACTCAATCTCCCTCTTCCCCCAAACAACTTTACCGACCCATTTTCAGAATATCGACACCTCACACATCCGCACATACCCACACTCACAAGAGCCAGTCCGACGAATCTGTCATTTCCACACTGCAATTCGGCCAAATTCTGTTAGAGTCATTAATTAAAAACAATACGCTTGCGTATATTCACGGTTTCTGCTCGAAGCGAACATAAAACGAGCAAAGGAAGCCACCGACCAACCGACGTTCACGAGCAGATAAAGCAAACAAATCACTCAAATCGAGTTAGTCGCCCGGGGGAAGGACATCCATCTGGTGGGACGAGGCGAGGCGCGGCTGTGGGAGCGGAGTGCGGGCTCGCGGTCTCCATCTTTGTGTTCATTCGGCGCAAACGGCAATAAATTCCTTGCGGGGGTGTGGGGAGCCGAGGTTGGTAGAGCTCTGACGAAGGGACAACGCTGCTATATAGAGTCCACGAGCGTGTTGTATCACTCTCTGGAGCATTGCATTTGGAAGAACATTAAGTAAAACTGGTTGTGTTTTTAACATCACATACTTTCTCGTATTGATAGTAACGGTTACTTATTACCAAAAGAAGAATGTGGGTTTTTACCACACTACTTATTCGAGATAGTAATTCACTACATACAGGAGTCAGAAAAATGTTACTATCAATGAAACCTCGCGTAAGTTTTCCTTTCGAAAAAAATGGCTCTTTGTGCAGCAGCATTAAAATACAAATGTTGTCTATACGACGCAAGTTATATACGAGAAAGTAAAGAGAATACTTGGCTATATCTGGATGTGCAATCTTTCGTAATATTGTATAGTAAATTCTATTGGAAATTGCCTTTAGTTTAGGTCACAGAACAAGCATTTAAAAAATAATTTCCGTTTCCGCTTTTTATTTAAGTCTTCATTATAACTGTTTGTTGACATGTATTCTTAAGGATCCCTTACAATGTATTGATCAGCGCTTTCGTACAAACACCGAAAATAATTCAAACTCTATCAAAGAAATCACATTCCGGCGTTCACTCTTTTATACGAACAGAGCAAAATGATTTTCATGAGGCGTAAGAATACGTATGAAAAACATGCGCTTACGGAGATTTAATAAAACCCAAACGTTAGCAATTTAAAAAAATGGTTGGTTTGTGACAAAAATTCGATATTATTTTGAACAGATGATATTTTTCAGACAAACCATTTTGTTCCTTGTCGTTCTAAAACCAATGATTCTCATTTAGAGTTAATATTGAAATCTCTTTTATGTATAAAATATTATTTCTTAACAAATAATTTTGACTTGTTTTTCAGTTTTGTTTCGAGGTTTAGAAAATAGTGAATGTATGATTGAATGATGACTTTAATGTGACCTAGAGAATATAAGTATCCTGTTCATTTTTATTCAGTAATGCAAAGTTTATTATGTTTTTATTTAACTTAATCATTGTAAACTATTATATTGACCTAACAGATTTGTATTTTATTCTTAGATATAAAAAAATAAAGATCTTATATTAATGAAGCGATGGAAGATAAACTTAAATAACCCAGATTATAGTCATTTTTCAGAATTTAGTAAATTACACAAGGGAGATTGGAACAACATCTTGGAATTCACAAGATCTAATTCAACTGTTGAATATTAACAAAATTCCATTTCTTTGGAGAACTTTGGATTGCTGGTAAGGAAGTTCTTCTCTTTGGAAAGTTATATTAAATTTTCATAGAGAAATAAGGTCTATACACATTAAAGAGAATATAAATCACCAGTTCAATAGTCACCTCAGAAACAGAGCAGTAATTAATAATCCGAGAGCAACTAGTGCATTTTCGTAGCAACCAGACAAACAAGCAAAACATTTCATTCCTTGGACATATTTACTTGCTGAATATTTGTTCGTAATGCAGAAACATCTGTACTGGCTGCTTTTTAATAATGATTGGTAGAGGTCTAATGACTTCTAGTGTATAATAACGCCTAGTGAAGTGGTTACGAAAGAATGAAATTTTGGAAGTCTTCAGACGTGCCTCTGAAAATAGCAACTACAATTAAAATTGAAAATAAGAACAACGGCAATTTACTTTCTTTGCCTTTAAAAACCAGAAACGAAAATTTATAAGTAATATGATTTTCCCATTTATCGTTGTCTGTACCTGAAATAACAAACGAATATTAAAAAGAAGGATGAGTTGCTAATAACTTTTTTGCACATCAACGTATGAAAAAAAAAACATATGGGAATTTAAAATAAAACTATTTTGCTACTAATTACTTATCCATGTTTTCCATGAAATTATATTCAAAAGCAAGATAATTTTCTAAAATAAAATTTCACCCTGTCGTAAATTGAAAAGACAACAGGTCTCTCGAATTCTCAGGAAACAATGCTTCCTGCAATCCCTTTGCGGGCAGTTCAACATAACGCGAACCGCACAGGGATGTTTAGTGCGTACGAGAGAGAGGTAGAGGGAGAGAGAGGGATGCAGAGCGAGCAAGATAGAGGGCGAGCGATAGAGAGAGGGGAGGGGAGGGAGAAAGAGGGATGGAGAGCGAGAAAGAGAGAGGGCGAGCGAGCGAGCGACAGAGAGAGTGAAAATGAGAGAGGGAGGGAGGGAGAAAGAGGGATGGAGAGCGAGAAAGAGAGAGGGCGAGCGAGCGAGCGAAGGTGCGAGCGAGAAAGACAGGGGCGAGCGACAGAGAGAGTGAGAATGAGAGAGGGAGGGAGGAGAAAGAGGGATGGAGAGCGAGAAAGATAGAGGCGAGGAGCGAGCGGCAGAGAGAGAGAGAGAGAGAGGGGGGGCAGAGAGACCGCAGCGGCGAGGTTTGGCGCATCCCGAGGGGGAGAAGTCCCTGCTCCAAAAACAGCGCCAATTAAGGCAATTACAGTTTGATTGGCCCGCGGCGCCAGAGGACTCCCAAGCGCGAGTACGAGCTGCACAAGAAGCCGGGGGGCGCGGTGACTTTCACTCCGCAGTTGAAACAACTCCCAGACCCGAGCTTAGCAGTAATAACCACGCATGTAGTTTAGATTGTGGTGGCACTGATATTGAATGTAACGTCAACATTGCCGATGGGTGTGCTGCGGTGGTGGTAGAGCTAAAAGCGACGTAGTAACTTGTAATGGTGCTGTGAATCGATCCGTAATGACTGTGACTGACAACGAGCTACGAGCGAGTGGTAAGCGCTCTGAAGGTGATGGATGTGTACGTGATGATAGTAATAACAACTGAGGTAGCGAAGTTGGTGACAATGCGAACAGCCGTAGGAGTTTAAGTGGAAGTGTAGATGTAGGTGAAAAGGATAGAAACTGAAAAGATCACCGGGAGCGGTAGCTCAGTGCATCAACTGATGTCACTGCAGCGCCTCTGACCGGGAGGTCATAGGTTCGAGTCCTGACGGCGGCAGGATTTTCGACACTAGCTTTTCAGCTAGGTCGAATTCAGTCGCTGCCTGGAGGAGAATTCTAGCGGCGGGCTGCAATTATCGGTAGTTTTCCGTGGTTTCTCCGATCAACACCAGGCGAATGCCGGAGCAGTACCCTACCAAACGGGCCACGGACCGCGCGCGATCTTTCCTTCCTCTTCCTTGTCCTATCCTCTCCCCCTTACACACACACTTACACTAGCATGCACTACACTACCACATATTCCGGGAGACCAGTCGGGAGCTTAGAGCTTGTCCCGGCTGGGGCGATGTCCCGCTGGTGGGAGAGTCCTGGTTAGGAGTAACCCCACTAGCCGTCAGTAGGTCGGCGCCGGATCTCGCCATCTAGCGAGGAAGAGCTCCGCCATCTCCCGAGAAAAACATGCACTGCACTAACGGGACTAAAGACCAAAGCAGTTGACGCCCAGAAACACGAAAAAAACAAACCAAACCAAACTGAAAAGACCGACTTATGTGATAAGAGGGGTAATATGTTTTTGAAAGCATACTATTTTTTTTGTCAAATTGCTTGTGGAAGAGGCGCACTGAATAGGGGAGGGAGCAGATCATAAATTTTCAGGCCCCCTCACCCAGAAGCCAATCACACATATTAATAAAAATACCTTTTGCTGATTTTCAAAAGTAACGAAACTCATTCAATAGAATATTTATTTATTTATTTATTTATTTATTTATTTATTTATTTATGTATTTAAAGAGAATAAATAAAAACAATTTTATGTTCAGCATAAATGAAAAATTCCCAATAAGAAAACTTCAAGCCGTCTCGAAATTATACTTGAAGCACCCCCCTCCCTCTCGAGAAAATCCTTGGGTGCGCATCTGACTGTAGATAATATATGTTTTTAACTACTTTCTTTGGCGTTCAGTGCTATGAATTCCACTCGTAAAAATAGTGTGGCGTCGGAAACTATTTAACTTTAGGCAATCTAACAGAAAAATTCATTATTTTCTACCTCATTAAAACTAACGGAATAAAATAGAATAATATAGTCGAGGACAAATAAACTATACCCACTCCAGAGATACCTCACTCTTTTTCATCACGATAATACCTTCTTCTGCTGATAAAGTATTCTAATTTTCTTCCAAGTTTGGAAAAGAGGAGTGCATGTGCGTTTTACCATCACCCCCGAGCGGTCTCTGCACAGTGATTCCAACAAAACATTTTATAGAACGAACTAAAGAATGATTACTAGTCTTCTGTAAACCTTCGTGTGATTGGTCAAACATCTTTACTACAATAAAGCTGTATCATATTTACTATCATTTTGTAATGAGCTGCAGCATTCTAATAAGAGACTTAAAGAAAGCGATTAGGAAAAGTAATTACTTAACCATTATTTCAGCAACAGCTGTTTATGAATCTTCTTTTAATGCCGTACACTGATTAGTATATAGGCTAGTCTCCAAAATCCCCTAGCGCCTTCTGAGCAATTACACCTAGGGACCGGGAGTGGTAGCTCAGTGCATGCTCTGACCGGGAGGTCCTAGGATCCCACTCTCCACGGTGGCAGGATTTTCGACACTAGCTTTTCACCTAGGTGGAATCCAGTCGCTGTCTGGAGGAGAATTCTAGCGGCCGGTTGCTCTGATCGGTAGTTTTCCGTGGTTTCTCCGGTCAACACCAGGCGAATGCCGGAGCAGTACCCTAACAAACGGGTCACGGACGCGCGCGACCTGTCCTTCGCATTCCTTGTCCTATCCTCTCCTTTAAACACACACACACACACACACACACACACACTTACACCAACATGCACTACACAACCACATATCCCGGGAGACCGGTCGGGAGCTTAGAGCTTGTCCGGCTGGGGCAGTGCCCCGCTGGTGGGGGAGTCCTGGTTAGGGGGAAACCCCACTAGCCGACGGTAGGTCGGCGCCGGATCTCGCCATTCAGCGGGGGAAAATCACTCCCGTCTCCCGGGAAGAAACATGCACTACACTAACGTGACTAATGACCAGAGCAGTTGGCGCGCCTGGAAACTCGAAAAAATCAATCAATCAATCAATCAATCAATACACCTAGGGTAGTGTGCCTTGCGTTCCCAAGGGGACACTAGTGCGCCAATTTCGACGCTTGGTTTGAATACCAGAGAGCGCAGGTTAAAATACAATATCCGCAATCGCCAGGATCGTACAAGTGTCTTTCGTGGGATCTGCTTTACATGCCAACAAGCGTCTACCTTCCTGCCGTCGACATTTGTCTCCGAAAATCCCCCCGACTTTGAACTCGCGAACTTAAGATTATTAGCCTGGTATGATAACCACTATACCATAAAAGCCAGTAGTTTCTGATTATGTATGTATTTGGTGTTATTCGGTCGGTAGTACGACTTTGCCGGCCATCTACCGTGCCATAGTTAAACTCCCATGCTTGGGGGTAACAGCGACATGAAACGAACAGGACGTTTTCTTTTCGCCATAACTGGCAACATCCGCCTGCTTAAGCTTTTTCTTCGTCACTCAGCTACAGAAAGTGGGACGATTTTAAAAGAAAGCTACAACTCGAGTTATTTGCTTCGAGCGGGAATCGAACCCGAGACCACAGCACGAGAAGCTCGTTCGTTGCCCATGAGCTATTCCCAGGGGACTGCTTCTAAATCTTCTCAGCCGCGAAATAGTGACAGCCTCCGGAGCAGCCCGCACTAAGGACGCGCCGTAACCACACGCGTTGAAGAGATCGCGACGACTGGCAGCGAAGGGCGGTGCCGTGAGCAGGGTCGGCATGGACTGTGTGTGTGTGTGTGTGTGTGTGTGTGTGTGGGGAGGGGCGGAGCGCCACATACTCGCCGCGCCTCGGCCGCAGGGGGAAGGGCGACGGAAGGGGAGGAAGTCGCGGCCGACGGGTGGTTTGCGTTGCCGCCGCCGGCGGCGCCACCGCCGACGCCGCGGGGGTGACAGATGGCTTGTCACGGCCAGATGAGCCAAGATTTACACGCCCCCGCGCCACGCCATGCCACGTCACAGCGCCGCGCCACGCCGCTCCACGCCACGCCACGACAGACCGGCACGCAGAAAGTGCCCCAAGGGGGAGGAGGAATATTACTATATCACTTTGAGACTACCGATTGTGGTGAGCGCGATGCTGACAGAAACAGGTATCACCCTCGATATTTTCGCATTCCAGGCTTGTCTGAATGCAAAGTAGAAAGTACTGGCTCCTAATAAACTACGAAAGGAACAAATAAGGAGTTTTTTTTAATGTGTGCGCATAGGAAATTATTATTATTCTGTAAATTCTATAGTGACAGCGGATTTTTGTCATAATCCATGATAAATTTTATTTTTATAAAAAATAATAAATTTATGAAGTTTATTTTTAATTATTATTATTATTATTATTATTATTATTATTATTATTATTATTTGTTGTGTTTGAGAATTATGGACGTACGGTACAATGTAATTACATAGACGCTTCATGAGATGACAGGACCTACGTAATGAGTGATGACGTCAAGTACAACAGTAAATTCTAACTCTGCCATCAGCAAACACAGTGTCCGAGCAATGTGGGCTAATTGCTTCATCGAAACATCAAGTTTCAAATCAATAACTTTAAAAAGACTTTTTTAAATTCCCTAGCAGACACGGCATGTTAGATAAGCGTCGATACACAAAGGCTTCTACTTTGCGGATAGCTACTATCAATGAAGAAATTAAAATGATCAGCCAAAAATATCTTCAAAGACAACACAAGCATTTCAATACACTCGCCAAAAACCTAAGTGAAAAAAATCAGACGACATCAGCGTCATACTCCCTTACACTCTTCATCTAAATTGTAAATTTATATACTAATATCTTCATATACTCATGCATGCATTCTTAAGTATTTATTGAAATATTTTATGTAGTGCCAGAGATAAACTATCGCAACTGACGGAACGAAATCAAACTTCTATATTAACCATTCATTATAACGAATAGGAAAATACAATTTAATTTCTTTAATACTAAATTTAAGTTCGTTTTCATTAAACAAATTTCTTCTTTGTCAGTAAAAGCTCTCAAACTGGAGTTCGAAGTCTTTGATGAGACCACAATATGATTTTAAGGAGACCTTGGAGCGGCCACCGGGTGGAAGTTTGAATTCTTTGCGATTGTTTTTACTAATTGCTACAACCCAATGTAAAATCCAATTTTCTTCATCTGATTTTTGTCATTGTCGTTTAGGCACTCAGTATTCTTGTAATTCAGCAGCGTTTATATCGAATAATAGGTTCACTGAGTCGCCAGAAGTGTTTGCATTATGCCAAGAGTAAACAATTTATTACGCTTCACTTACGTGATTCTACATTTATCTTTAAGACGTATTTCTTTATAATTGTGTTTTTACGTCTACACCTCAGAATTCCAACATTTTATTTGTCATAAATATTTTTCTAAAAGTAATCATGTTAAATGTGGTTTATTAAAGTAGTTTATTAACGTAGTTTTAATACTAAAATGTAGATTGCCATGCAAGAGTTACGTAACATTATTGTATTTTTGTAATCGAGACAAGTCAAGAGAGCCGCCAAACAAAATAAATTTAGCAAACCTTTCCCGGTTTTGTTCTATTTTGAATTTGGAAAGATTTTAACATGAAATTCATTAAGCTATGGATTAGCTTAGCAGGTGAACCGGCTGACACGCATGTACACATTGGTATTGAAAAATGCAATTATATGAAAGTGAACTGCGCTACTGGTCTTACACTACAACTCTTACTAGAATGCGAACATCTGAGAGACATCTACGCGGGGATGTTTTGGAATAGGTAAACATGCGACGTACAATGATTAATTTCTGATCGACTTCTCAACTCAACAACGACAACAACAACAACAACAACAACAACAACAACAACAACAACGACAGCTCAACAACGGGCCACGAACCGCGAACCTTTCCTTCCTCTTCCATTCTCCTTACATACACCCCTTACACACACACACTTACACTAACATGCCCTACACATATGCCGGGAGACCGTACGGGGACTTACAACTTGCCCCAGCTGGGGCGGTGCACCGCTGGTGGGAGCTACCTAGTTTGGGAAAACTCCACTAGTCGACGGTAGTTCGGCGCCGGATCTCACCATCCAGTGGGGGAAAATCACAGACACCTCCCGATGTAAAAACACGCACTACACTTACGGAACTAAGAACCTCAGTAGTTGACGCGACTGGAATCAGTAATAATCACTCAATCGAATATAAAAAGGTAAGATTTTCTAGCAGCATGGCCGAAAAACGCTTGCTAGTGGCACACATTTACCGGTATGGGGTTGTGAAAGTTATAATCACACACTTACAAGGGACGTAAGAGGCGATTACGCGAAATGAATGGAACGCATATTGAAAGACATATTTGTAATGGTATCCGTGTGCTTGGCGGTGTTGTAGAAGATTGGATTCACATCCTCTTAAATTGATGGAAACCTAGAGAGGAAAATGGATGTGAAGGATAACTATTACTTGCGATGTAGCAGCATATCACTTGCCCCCTACATACTATCAAGAGATAATAGGTCTCACTTCTTGAAGGAATTTTAGAAAAATTTCTAGAAAAAGTTCGGTCTGTTAGGGAAACGGTAATTAAGGACTGGGAAAAAGTTAATTAAGTAAATAAAATAAATACACAAGTAATCAATGAATTAATGTACTAAATGAAGTAAATGAAACTAGACCATTACGGGGTGAATGGGAATACGTGTACGAGAAGCAAGGGCAGGGGCGAGGGCCGGCTCTTTCATTTCAGGTGCTGAGGAGGCTGAAGACTGGAAGGAGAACACGTAACGTCCACCCCAGGAAGTTGTTTAAAAAAGTTTGGTATCTCAGAATGTTCTCGCCTTTTAACGGCAGGATTTTTGCTTTTCAGGACTTTCTTTCCTTGAATCATACAATACGGTCTATTTTCCGCGGCTTTGAGGAAATGGTTAGACAATCATGACCAGCATTCTAAAAGTATGAATACTTTAGCGTTTAGGTAAAGGCTTAACCCTGAAGAAGTCGCACGCGGACTGTCATTCCGCACAAAATTATTATTCTTTTCCCTTTTAATATATTTAACCTTAACAATCACGTAATTTCAGTTCCTTCCCCCAACAAGTAGTTTTAAAAAATTCTTTAGTTGCAGTTTGATCAGTGCAGTGATAACGAAGTTGTCAGCGATTGCAAAATCCCAGTGCAGCGCTACTACTCACGTTAGAATGTTTATACCGTGTGGCCCACCTAAGATGTTCCCTTCAATTTTCTCCTGAACCGTTGCAGATACTGAGATGCGGTTTTCACTAAAACTACTATATGTAAGGGGCACATATGGTCATGCATAATATTATTCTATTTTATTTTTATTGCAGAGATATTGACCCAACTTTGATTTTTTAAATGGAACCCTATAGATTTTTTAGCTCATCATAACAAGCGTGAAGAGAAGTTCATAAATATGCATATCGCCATATGTTACATTACAAAATTTTCGGGAAATTAAGAGTTTTAAAGAAGCACGCCGACTGCTGGTTTCCGTAATCTGCACGAGAAATTCCAGGTGACATGGGGCGAGACCATTCCCTTCCGTTGCGTCGACACTGCGGTAAATGTAGTGATGCAATGTGCAAAGGAGCTCACGAAAACCCACGATTTGCTCTTTAAGACTACACCCTTTCAATTCTGGAGACAATGTATTCACCCATAGCCATGTTCTGAGCAAATCTGTACGCCACAAGGTACTATTTTTTAATTAATGAAAAACTACAAAATTTGATAAAATATTTGAATTATTAACCGTAGAGAAAGCAAGAGAAGATTGGAGAGTGAACATGTTCTGAATTAATAAATGCGTGTGCTGTCAGAAACAAAACGTTTACAAATTGCAGAAATTTCTCAAATGTTCCTGTGGGTGAAAATCGCCAGTAAAAGTATAATAAACTGTAATGTGAAGTGTAATTGAGATTTTTTAACGAAACACAACAAACGATGAACAAATACGAATTTACGAAAATAATATTGTTAACCAACTACTCGAAGTAATGGGAGCAAAATGAAATTTGTGAGTTTCTTCAAATTTGGATGGCAATGGAACGCAATATTTTTTGAGCGTGCTAGTGATAAAATACCTTCGCCTCTGGTGCTACAATGGACTATGAAAAATAAACCATAATGTTTTCACTAGAATGATTTGTTTGTCAATTCAATAATCATTCTGTGCCAGTCCCAAAATTATGGATGTTATAAGTTATTACCCCGCTCTGTGCTGAACGGTCTCAAGGATCCACATAATAGGGATTAAGACAATGAGCGTGATGAGAGTGTTTTGTATTTGTGCAACGGACACAGATCATAATTAATATAATACCTAAACCACTGCCCACTTATGGAATAGACGAGCGATTACTTGTACAGTTAATTGTAATACAATATAAATGACGATAGAGCAATGGAAAGAAACAGACGAAACTGGAGAGTTTCGACAAAACCTACCGAGTACCAATAGTGGCCAGTAATTCCACAAATCATCAGTACACAAAAGAGTCATTTTTTAATTTAAGTACAGAAATTATGATTAGAAAATTAGTATGTTTCAGAGCAATCATAAACAGAGATAACAGGTTTGCAGGCACGTAAAAGAAAACATTGTAGTTGCCGCGAGATGAACCAAAAAGCTATGCTAGTCGCTCCGGAATGGTCGCACCACGCATTTGTAAAATTATTCTCTTGACAAAACTAATCGCTGTCTTGAGCTTATCTCACTCGATACAGAACTCTGTAAAGAAAAAAGTGTGTAGTTGAGAGACGAGACGGAGAATCACGGTTATGAAGATTTATGTAGAACCTTTTTCATAAATTTCGATTTTTCTACACGAGTTCCTTTAGATCAAACGCCTCGTAAATGTGAATAGAAAAGTAACTACTGCGAGAAAAGCATGCGGAGAGCACCTCACAAGCAGTGAAAGTATAAGGTTAATTAGGAAACCGGGTAAAAGTGAGGGTGTGGTATCAATGTTTACTGGTGTAGCGTCTCGTTGGCGGCCGTGGGTGGGAGGAGGAGCGGATGTATCGCATACCTGCAGGCTGAATAGCCTCAGCGCCACGGCGTTGGGATATATTTAGACCACGTGGACGCCAGCTTGACCTGGAAGGTCACGTGGTAGACGCGAGCCTCCTCCTACACCAAGGACGGTCACGTGACGGCTACACTGTAGGTATAAAATCGAGCCGACGAGGTCACACGGGGTTTTGTTCTGGAAACCTCGCGCGATGCGCAAAACTTTCACACCCAGACTGGAGCATGTCGTGCCTAGTGCACGGTGACGAGGTCACGGTAATGGCGCGGAGAAGCGTCAGTGAAGGCGGGCCTCCTAGCTATGTGGGGCATCCACGGGAAATACTCAAAGTGTGTAGTTTCGGAGCAGAATCTAGTTATTGTACATACGTGTAAATTAACTTGTACAGTCCTGCGAGCTGAGGTGACCTCGCCGGCCCCGGCTGCCGCGCCGGCCCGGCTGCCGCGCCGGCCCCGGCTGCCGCGCCGGCCCCGGCTGCCGCGCCGCCGGCCCCGGCTGTGGCTACGGCGGCGACGGCAACATTATCAGCAACGTACGCATCTGTTGTGAGGGCGGCAAAGAAAAACCGTGAGGGGTCGGGCCCCAAAAAGTGTGTTGTGTTCGGTGACTCTATTGTGCGTCACGTGGGTCACGCAAACCTACAGGTAAAATGCTTCCCGGGAATCCGCGTTGAGCAATTGAAATTGCAAATAGAAGCCAGCGATGTGGAAGCACCGGACACTGTCATCATTCACGGAGGCTCTAACAACCTTCGGAGATGTCGCTCGTTTGACTACCTAACGGGCGAGATCTACGAACTTGGGTAGCAGCGAAAAGCGCTTCCATCCGCCCGCATAGTGCTAAGTGGTGTCATTCGCCGCCGGGATGTTTGGTCCCGTAAAGTCGCTAGGGTGAATCGCGACATGGACTATGTGGCAAAAGCGCTCGGATTCACCTTTGTGGATCCAAACGGGTGGATCTCGGAGAGCGCCCTAGGTCGGGACGGCGTCCACCTCAACCGGAGGGGCGTGGCGGCACTCAGTGGCCTCTACACCAGAGTTGCTGAGTTCTGCACACGCCTCCGGTCGCCCGATGACGCTGTGAATGTCCGTTGATCTTGCGCCCTGCGGTCGAATGGCGGGCAATGGCGATAGGAGCGGAGGCTGAGGGTTTCGCTCTGGTGGCGGAAGATTCAGCGGTGACGTGTGACGGTGGAGAAAGCGGAGACCGCGGAGACGACAGCGGCGGCGGCGGCGACGGCGGCGACGGCGGCGACGGCGGCGACGGCGGCGACGGCGGCGACGGCGCGACGGCGGCGACGACGGCGGCGACGACGGCGGCGACGACGGCGGCGACGACGGCGGCGACGACGCGGCGAGCGGCGGCGACCGTGGCAGCGGCGGAGACGGCGGCGACGACGGCGGCGACCAGATATGTTCAGGTGAGGAAGGGCTTTCTAAGATTATTGCAGGTAAACTGTCGAAGTATAATTAATAAAACCATTGAGTTTTGGAACTTAGTTGATACATGTGATCCAGATATAGTGATAGGGACAGAATCGTGGTTAACAGATGAGGTAGCTAATTCTGAAATTTTACATTACGGTTATAAATTATATCGAAGAGATAGAAAACAAGAGGCGGGGGCGTTTTTCTCTCCGTCAAGACCTCGTGAAATAGTGGGGAAGAGTTGGTTTAGTAACAACAATGAAATGGTTAGGAATGGTAATTGACGTACTAGATAATTCCGTGGAAATTATTGTTGTTACAGGCCGCCAAACGACGTTATGAAATTTTAGATGAAATCGGTGATAGGGTGGAAAACAGAAACGGTCGTTCTATTCTTGTCGCTGGCGACCTAAACTTTCCCGACGCTAACTGGAAAGGAGAGGTATGCGACAGGAAAATTCAAAAGCGCGTCAATCGACTAGTATGGGAGCAGGGTTTAACGCAGGTAGTCGACAACCCATGCGGCAGAGCGCAATTTTGGACATTTTCCTTGTTCACCCTGCAGAAATGTTCCTTTCTAGCGACGTCTTTCAGGGGATTAGCGACCACAAAGCAGTGATGGTAGAAGTACAAACAAATGTAATTACGCGACCTAAGGTGAAAGGAACGATAGTCAGGCAATATAGAAAAGCAAACGTCGAAGGTTTACGTAGTTTCTTAAGGGAAAAATACGACTACTTTCTAAGAACAGAAGGGGGTATGGAGGAACAATGGGGGGCTTTTAAAACAATCGTAGAAACAGCTTTAGATACGTTCGTTCCTTGCAAAATACTGAAAAGTAATCCTGATCCTGAATATTATAACGGGCGGTACGGCGTTTAAAGAGAAAAGTTAGACTAGCATTTAATAGGAGACATCGCAGCATTGCTGACATGATAACTTTTAAAAATTCTACAGGAATTAGAAAAGAAAAGAAAATTGCGCATGAATTATTTTTAAGAAATATTTTGGAGACAGGAAGAAATAACTGGTCAGACTTTTACAAATATGTCCGCAGACGCCGGGGGAATAAGGAAGAAATTCAGGAAATTCTAGACGCAGATAACGCGCCATTGCACGGCGACCAAGCGAAAGCAAATGCGTTCAACGCGTATTTTGTATCAATATTCAAACCAAAACGGGCGCAGGAGCAAGTTCATTATTTTCCAATAGAAAACCAGTTCAAGCTTCATGCATGGAACTCCGCAAACGTATAAAATCACTAAAAAACGGTACCCAGACGATTGGAAGACAGCTATAGTGGTCCCTGCCGTATTTGTTAAGATTATTCAATGTTTCAATCAATAATGCAAGTCTACCAGACGATTGGAAGACAGCTATAGTGGTCCCTATTTTCAAAAAAGGTGATAAAACGAAAGTTTGTAATTATAGACCAGTATCGCTCACATCAGTAGTATGCAAAATAATGGAGCATTTAATAGCCGGGTACATTCGCCGCGAATGGGAAAAAGCGAACTGGATTTTTCACGGACAGCATGGGTTTAGAAGTAAATATTCGTGCGAAAGCCAAATCGTTTCTCTTTGCAAGATCTAGCTGACGAAGTTGACGCGGGTGGAGGGTGGATGCAATCGTAATCGACTTTGCGAAAGCATTCGACGTAGTACCGCATAACCTACTTATCAGGAAATTATTAACTTCAGGAATTGATGCTAGAGTCGTGAAGTGGGTAAGCGAATTTCTTAGAGACAGGAAACAAAAAGTTCGAATTGGCACTCAGTTTTCGACTACGGTTATTGTTACTTCAGGGTTCCACAGGAAGTGTCATAGGGCCATTACTTTTCTTAGCGTACGTAAATGATCTCCACGTTAACATACAATCAAAGGTGCGTTTATTTGCAGACGATTGTGTTATATACCGAAAAATCAAAAGTAGCGCTGACGAACAAATATTACAGCAGGATTTAGAACATTTACGTGATTGGGCTGAAAAAATGACATGGGAATTAACGGATCGAAAAGCAAAAAATAACGTTCGGGCGAGGACGAAATTATGAGGAACCAAACCATCGTTTAGGTGAGGTCATCATCCCAAGAGTCTCATCATGCAAGTATTTAGGCATTCATATAGATAGTAAATTAGGGTGGGAGAAGCATATAAATCAGGTAGTTAGGAAAACGTGGAAGTCTTTGCATTTTGTAATGCGAATTCTAAAGAAAAGCTCTGCAAACGCCAAAGAATTAGCGTATTTTTCTTTGGTTCGTCTTCTCATGGAATACGGAGTGGCATGTTGGGATCCATACAGAAAGTCGCACTGGAAAAATCTAGACAGAAAACAGAGAAAAGAGAATAATTTCACCTATAAAACGAATGCAATAAAAAGTCATGGGAAACTTCTAGCAAAGAGAAGAACAAGGGCGAGGCTTTGCGCTCTTTATAAATCATACGTAGGTCAAACAGCTTGGAAGGAAATTCAGGTTAGACTAGAAAACCAAATTATTTCGGCCGAAGCGATCACACTCACAAAATTCGAACAAGGAAACAAAATTCAGATCTTGGGAAATTTTCCTTTTGTAACAGAACAATTAAAGATTGGAACAGTTTACCGCAGCAATTTTCAAAGCCTTTCCTCTAAGTGTCCGAAGTTTTAGAAATAAGTTAGAACAATATGATAGTAATAGACATTAAATGAGTAAGTGCTGTGAAGTGCGGTGAAGTGCGGTGAAGTGCTGTGAAGTGCGGTGAAGTGCGATGTAGTGCTGGTCAGTGTAACTCAAAGCAAAACAGTGTAGTGTAGTGTAGTGTAGTGTAGTGTTGTGCAGTGCAGTGTCGTGCAGTTAATTGTAGTGAACGCGATCAATGAATTAAAAACAATAAATTTAGCCAATATTTATGTAGCTTGTATTAAATTTTAGCATCACCGACATATAATTATAATTATTATATATCATAGAGTTGAAATATTTGTTATAATACTTAATATTAGTGATAGTATGATTATTGCATGTTCGGCTTGTACTGTACTTTTATTATTATTGTTATTATTATTAATATCGTTATTATTATTAATATTGTTGTTATTATTAATGTTAAGTGTTATTATTATTGTAATTATTGTTAATTAACTGCCACCGGGTCATACCCAATTGCAGTTCAAATAAATGTATGTACATACTTGTAAATAAACTTGTACATACTTGTAAATGTCTGTGTGTTTTTCTCCATGACGCCACACTGGGTTCTATATTATGATCTGTTGTCTCGGAGAGTTGGTTGCATTCATTTGAACGTTGGATCACAATTTCCCCAATTTACGAGAATGACTTCAATATCAGAGAACATAAAAATAGACAAACTCACGCCGCAAAAAATGTAAACGAACGCAAATCACGAGTTTCTCGCTTTGCAATCTGGTGATAGAAAGCGGAATTATTTTTCTACGAGGGTAAGTCAATAATTATCTGCAATTTCATTCTAATCGTTGGTAGGTTGACATTGCAGCTTTGTGCACTTGGCAGAATTAAGATGAAATCGTATACGTTTTTAATGGTAAGTTTCAGAGTTGTCACTTAAAGTTTGATTAAGTTGTTGCGTTGTAAACATGGCTGCACCACTCTCCGTTTACACACAAAAAAAAGAGGCTTTCACATGTGTTTTTGTGATCTGAATTTTCAATGTTTGCTAATGTTCTTTTTTTAATTTGTTGCTTCGTTGTTGATGCAACGCATCTCTTAACCCTTGTTGGGTGTTGAGCGCTTTCTTCTGGAGTAATCCTCTGTTACTGAGTAATTACTATACTGAATAATTACTTTTTGTCAAGTCTGGTCACGTCGCAAGTCAGTCTGTGCCTTCTATCCCTTCGGCCAGGGGCTCCACGCCGTTCCCGGCTGGTCACCTAACCAGGAACCCGCGAGTCTCGAATTCGCCTGACCTTCGTGACTCCACGGAGGTTTTTCCTGGCAAATATTTTGCCAGTATCCATTCTGAAGCAGTCAAACAAGCGTTCAGGATAAGAAAGAGCAAGATATCCAGCTATTGAATCCAATATCAAGCAAGCCCGAACCCTGATTCTTAATAAATATGAATGACTACTGTAGCGTCATAGGACTTGGCTTCCTATAGCAGAGAAGCTCTTTCAAGGTATGAGGATAAGGGTAGCTACAAATACCCACACCAACTATAAACTATAGACGCCACACCGGTCTAGTACGATTTTCAAAAGGGGAGGGAACTTAGCGCTTTGGTGTCGTCAGATGCGCCTTCGTCGCCAGTCAAGCTCCGCAGTGCTGTGCGTGGGAGCAGATGACGTAAAAAGTCACGTGGTTCGGCCCTGTACTGATGACGAGGCAAACCGTGGGCGTGCCAACACATTTGTCACTTTCTGCAGATAAGAACGACGAGATGGATTCTCCAAAGTCATTTTTTTGTTGCAAGACAACGCGTATTCTCATACCGCCGCACTATCTCTTCAAAACGTGATTTCGAGGTGTCAGATCATTCCTGATGCAGATCTTGACTTCCCTACTTACCATCTCTTTGGACCACTTCAAGAAGCTTTAAGATGTCGAATACTTGCCTCTGACGTGCAGGTGAGAAAGCAGAACATACTGGCTTACGGCATGATCAAAAATCCTTTTTTTTCTCTGTGTATCAGAAAGATGGTGCTATGATGGACTACTCGTAAGTACATCGAAAAGCATTCTATGTAGAAAAAAATGTAAATGTTGTACTGATGTAATCAATTATAAACATTGACTGCATATTTCAATTAAATTACCCTCTTGTATAGAATTCTGCACAGACTTCACAAGTTCCGATAACTAAAATAACAAGTAACCTCTATAACATTCGGTTAAACATAATAAATATACGTCTTCCCGAGAAGAAAATAACTTCATTACTGCAACTTCGTATAACACTACGCGCTTTGCTGATAAAGGGATTTTTGAGTTGTTTTGAAACGTTATGGTTGCATGAAAGGGATCGCAACCATGCCTCTAAGGGAACTGCTTCAGCTCAACAATGGCAGTTCTATTCAGCCTGAAGACTTCACGGACGCGGACCGAATTTATTAAAATTCCATCTGGCAAGGACATCATTAAAGGTATTCCAGAATACAAGAAAACTAATGTCAAATGATAAAGGAGATACAAAAATAATGAAATTGCTCCAACAGTGCAAAAATTATTGGAGAATGTTAAGACTGTACTAAGATATTAAATGTGTGGACAATGTAGAATCAAATATGAAGGAAGCACTAAAACATTGAAATTTTGGATTCTCGGCCATTGGATATATTTTCTATACCTCTTAAACATATACATCAATCATTATATTGAAAAACTGTATTATAATTTGGGATCATCAGATATAGTGAGCATCTGCTATTGTGAACTAAAAATGAAAGTATCACCTAAAGGTGCACTAAAACTGTCAACTGTACTTCTGTTTTGAATTCTGCATACTGATGACAGAATGTTTTGAATATGTTGGAACGAAAATTCTTTCAGTGTACACCAGTTATTAAATACAAGTCAGGACACTGTTACAAAAAATGTAAAACGTATTCAGTAGAAAAACCATAAAAATCCAATTACTGCAAAACGATCGTAAATTCATTTCTGATTTTATACAATACCAGGTGATCCTTTATCTTCCTGCAATTGTGTGCTACTTAGTGTTATTGAACAATAATAAGCTATAATACTTTCAATCATATATTCCACAATACAGTTTACCGGATTGAGGATTCCGATAAGTGTTCTAAAAAGGGTAAGTACCGACAATATTGTGGAATAAAACTTTATTCAAATGTTTAATATTAGTTTTAATTATGTGATCCTTCTCAACCCAAAGAATTCCGCGTGGTGTATTTTGCATTTTATATTTGGATTGATCCGACTTTTGTAAAGTAGCCGTGTTGCCGAGAAAGGATTCTCTTGTGTTTATTATCCACGCCTGGAGATAAGGGAGACGTGTGGCAAGCTTGGCGTATTCGCTTCGCCGTTTCTAACATACTTGGCCTCCCTGAACTTTCCATTTTCCAATTACCCCATTCAATTTTAGACAGTTATATAATTTCTTTTTATTTTCAGTTGTATCTTTTCTCTTGTTTCGTACAACGTTTCGATGAAGTTTTCACATTATCTAGTAGTGGAAATAAAACTTTTTTGGTTTTACATAACAATTACCTATATACTAATTATTTTGACTTAAGAAACAAAACAAGATTGATTGATTGATTGAGTTTTTTCGTGTTTCCAGGCGCGTCAACTGCTTTTGTCATTAGTCCCGTTAGTGTAGTGCATGCTTCTTTTTTAGGGAGATGGCGGTGATCTTCCCCCGCTGGATGGCGAGATCCGGCGCCGAGCTACCGTCGGCAGTTTCCTCCTAACCAGGACTCTCCCACCAGCGGGGCACCGCCCCAGCCGGGACAACCTCTAAGCTCCGACCGGTCTCCCGGAATATGTGGAGTGTGGTGGACGATAGTGTAAGTGTGTGTAAGGAGAGATAGGACAAAGAAGAGGAAGGAAATATCGCACGCGGTCCGTGGCGCGTTTGTTAGGGTACGGCTCCGGCATTCGCCTGGTGTTGATCGGAGAACCCACGGAAAAGTACCGATCAGAGCAGCCGGCCGCTAGAATTCTCCTCCAGACAGCGACTGAATCTGACCTATCTGAAAGGTAGTGTCGAAAATCCTTCCATCGTGGGGAGTGGGAACCTAGGACCTCCGGTCAGAGACACTGCAGTGACATCAGTTGATGCACTGAGCTACCGCCCCCGGTCCAATGTAATATCATAAGCGGAGTTTATTAGCTACTTCAACCGAACCCCTTGCCAGCGCACGATCGCTCACCTAGTCTGACACGCGCTCGCAAGCAGCGTGACGCAACATGACGACCACGGAGCGCACGTCCGAGCGACGCGTGCGCCCCGCGTGCCGCCGTCTGCGTGCGCGCACGCCCCCTACGTGCCCCGTCCGTTCCGCACGCGTGCGGCCGCCTTTAATTACACACTTCGTCCTCATGACTGCGCTCCCTTCGTCTGCCCTTTGAGGCGCGTCGCGTCGCGACGCCGCCTTTTGCCATGGAAATGGACGCATCACTCACTGGCGGACGGGGAAGAATTGAATTAATTCTTGTAATGACTGGACAAAAGTCAACTAATTCTCCCCCGCACTCCCTCTAATGGACGCTCGGCGGATTATCTACGAGTGCGGTGAGCGATGAGAGCTCGAGTTGTTATGTTATTGTGAGCGCGGTTGTTCGCTGTCGTAATTACAACCCGCATCTAATTAATATGTGACGAAATAATGATAAAACGGGACATCGCAGTTTTCAACACAACTTAGTGGTATGGCTCAGAGACTACTGTTGTCATGGCTGTTCTGCTAAATATACGAGGTAAACGCGTGCAGTATTATGAAATATAAAGCTTTCACAATTGCATACATCAAAGCTTGTAACGTGTGTTGAGAATATACAGGAAAGCAGTAATCTGTATTTCTTCCCATTATTTTCTCGTAACGTATTAAATTAAAAGGGTTTTGTTATGTAATATATTTCTTCAGTTTTAATATTAATGCGAATTTTTCTATGTAATCTTTCACACATCGTAACCATGATTGGAACCGTTCACTTCAAAAATTACATGAACTCACATTCAAAACTACTTTTTTGAAGAATGTGAGAAACGAAAATGTTATTGATAAACTATTACTTATGGACTTCGACTATTTGCTAATAACGCCATGTGTTTATGTATTGGTTGTTTCATAGTGTGTCGTCTCATGGAGAAACTTTGCGTTTACGAAATTCTTCAGCTACGAAATAGAAAAAATATTGTTTCAACAGTACCTCTCAAATATATATTTATAAAACGATTAAGGAACATTGAAATAAGTATGTGTTAATGTATCGAAAATGAATGCGTTTGGTTAAAATCCATACAGTGCTACCAGTAAGCTAGCAAACGTAGCCACATAAATTTGAGAAAAAAACCGTCCTACTTTATTTTTCTCTTTTTTCAGAGGAAGACTCGTATCATATTGCTACTAAATGAGACAATTCTCAGGCTATAATGCCTTTCGGACAGAAATTCGTTTCTCATTTATTTTCGCTGCTAATTCGAAACCGAACCTTTCCCTCTTTCCCCACTTGCTCGAAAAAAAAAAAAAATCACCGCAATCAAAATATCGGTCCTTCCAGCCCCGCAATTTTTACACAATCCTCATTCCCGCGCGTCTAATTCGCATTTTCACGCCCTAACGGCGCGTCTGCCCCGCCCACCCCCGAAAAAGAGAGGAATCCGCAACAAAAACGAAACACAACCGCCACCGCGCTTGACGCAGTTTTGTGATCGCGGCCGCAGCAGGGCGGAGAGCGCGGCAGGAGGTGTGACCGCACCTGCGATCATAGCAGATAACAGCGAGCAGGAAATGCCGCCCCCGCCTCCCCCCCGCCCGCCGTCGCCCGCAGCCACCCTCCCTTTCCAGCTGCACCCATCCAGCGACGCCCACCTCGCCCCCGCCTGTCCTTGCCCGCCCTCGCTCTACCTTCCTGTCCCTACTCTCCCCCATTCGCCTCTGTGTACCCCTACCTGCCCCTATCCGTCTCTACCAGCCCCTATTTGCCCCTAAACCCCCAACCCGCCGCTTCCCTTTCCTACACGCCCTTACATTCGCCTAACTGCACCAAAACCGCCCCTACCTCTCAAACACCTCCATACCTCTTTAACCCATCCCTATCTCTCAAACCGCCCCTACCAACCGACCTCTATGCAATCCGCCTCTTTCTGTCCCTACTCTCCCCCATTCGCCTCTATCCTATACCAGCCTGTTTCCGCCCCTACCTCTCTATCTGCCTCAATCGCAAGTTCTAACTTTGACCCCGACCCCCCCAAGTTCCTCTCCCCTTCTCCCCCCCCGCCCATCCCCCCCCCCCCGGACATATCCTGCCGGCAGCCGCCCACCGCCGCCGCCATCAGTTCGTAATTAACCCCTGAGCCCGGAGGTAGTCGCACTGGCCCCGCCCCCGATGTGGGGCCTGATTAGGGGCCCACCGCGCGTTATGCCCCGCCGCGACTAAGTGGGTGACGATTGAATTACCGCGCCGCCACAATAGCTTGCCGCCTCTCACGGCGCCCGGTGCCTCTGGGCTGCCGCTGCGACGTTGGTTGCCTCTCGTACCGCCCCTGCCCGCGTTGTTCCTGTTATTTTGGTTGCCTTCTTTGCCTGTATTGTAAGACAAAAATAGGCTCATGCCTCCATTTAGCCTCTTTTCCACTATTGTTTCTACCTCAGCTGCTTGATTGCCTTTGTAGTCTCAGTTGCTTTAATTCGCCATTATGTTACACCCCCTACCTTCGCACTGGACAACCACCTTCGCTGTCTCTGGTGCCTCAGCTACCTGTGTTGCCTTTGTTGCCTGATCTTTATCCAAACAAGCAACACCAATCTTTAACTTTGTTGCCTCAGCTACCTGTGTTGTTTTTCTGCCTCATTGCAACAATCTTCATTCAATCAGGTCTAGGTCTCGAACAAGAATCAACAAGTTTAAATCTGCTGCCTCGAAACTCTAGTTAACCCAAATCGCAGTTGCATTAGATAATAATTAAACTGAAATCCCTCAAAAGATATCTCAGGTCGAACGAGAATAAGTAAATTAAAATCAAAACAAAAAATATAATCAGCGCTAGATCATATTGCCTGCTCCGGCCTCAGTGAGGATGAGATTTCCAGCGTCATACAAGTACTCGGAATCGAAGACTGGGGGATTGATTCCACCTACATCATAGATGCATTTATTATGTGGTTGCAGCTTGGCTTCGCACATCAACACTCTGAATACCAAAAGGTTACATTACCATCATAATTCGTCGTGCTAACTCTACATTTATGTGAACATTGGAAGGTAAAAGGAAAACTGTGATTACTTTGCAAGCAAAAGAGAATATACTGACATAAATGCCTGTGCTCGACTTTACTCAGAACAGATTATGGCGTTCGTCATAATCAACAATAGTCTCTGTGGCAAAGTACGGTCTCATAATTCAAATCTAGACCTCTGTATTTCTTTCATTTTCTCTCTCACTCTCTCTCTCTCCTCTCTCCATCCTCTCTCTTTCATTGTCATTCTCTCTCTCATTTTTCTCTCTCTCTCATTTTCTCTCTCTTCTCTCTACATGCACTCACATTCTCACTCACACTCACACGTGGTCTCTCTCATTCTCTCTCATTCTCTCTCTCTCTCTCTCACTCACTCACCACCACTCACTCCTCACTCACTCACTCACTCACTCACCACCACTCACTCCTCCCACTCACTCACTCACTCACTCACTCACTCCTCACTCACTCACTCACTCTCACTCACTCACTCACTCTCCCTCACTCACCCTCACTCACTCACTCACTCACTCACTCACTCACTCACTCACTCACTCACCACTCACTCACTCACCACTCACTCACTCACTCACTCACTCCCCCACTCACTCACCACTCACTCACTCACTCACTCCACTCACACTCACTCACCACTCACACACACACACACACACACATACATACATACATACATGCATACATACATGTACACGCCAGTCTAGTACGCAAAGTCATACGACAATCGCAACAGCTCATCTCGGCTCCCTGTGTCCCACCTGTTCCCCTCAGTGACTTCAGCTCAACCCTCCTCCATAAAAACGTTGTTAATCGTGTTCCTCACGTACCATATTTTTCGACTCGTATATAATACATGTATCTCTCACACAAAATTTCGTGATTTTTTAATGAAAGAACAACGCAAATTGTAGCTTGAAGTATAAAATACTGGATTCATAATTCGAGTTTATTTTAGTAGTGACGTTAAAGGTGTTAAAAAGATATGTTAAAGCAGTAGTTTTACGCTTTGTGTTATATTACAACTTCGTTGTAAAGTTTCCTAATTGTAATTCTAGTAGTACATCTAACTAACAATACGTCAAAATATAAATCTCAGCGTCCTTGTAATTCTACTTACCACTGCAATACTTTTGTTACGATTTATTTTCTCCTTTTCTGCTTCTCATTCACAAATTAGTTCTATACTTTATTTTCTTGAACTTACTGTCTCTTCCATTGAGATCCAATTGCATACAGGACTCACAATTTGCAATACAATATTTCTGTGTGTCCTGAAATCTAATAACTTAAAAGCAATTTAAATATTTTATTGAATGTTTGACAATTATTGCCATGTAAAAATTTATTGCAAATTTGTATTATGTTATCTCATTACAATATTATTTTGAAATTTTTTAGTATAATTTATTGCATCTTTAACACAATGAACATCACACAAATTGCATCTTTAACAATTTATCTTTGGGTTCATTTTTACCAATATTTATTAACATTGTCATGAATGTGTGCTTTTACTATATGAGTTTGTGTTTGCAAAAGCTTCATAAAATTCTTTATTCTTGTAGAATATTCATCCAATATTTTACTGAATATACTTTATCTATTATGTTTTGTATTTTCAGTGATTTTTTACAGAATATACAAATCAATTATCAGAAGTTTACTAAACGTGAAGTAAGACTCTTCGCACATTCTTGCCAAAAGTGACAATTCCCAAGCTCTACAGATTTTGGAACAGTTTCTTTCACGCCATTGTCTTCTTCCCCTGTCTCACTTTCTCTCAGCCATCGCCGCTGTTTCTTCCTCTCTCAGCCCCGCACTTCCTTCCCGCATTGTTTCCTGACGCCTCCGGCCCATTGTACCTCCGGCATGTGCTTCCTCCGTCGCCCGCACCTCCCCCTCCCCCTCCCCTCCTCACAGAGTGTGCAGCCCGGGGGGACAAACCCTCTGACGCGATTACAAGCCGCGAGATCAAAGCCCAGCCGGAAGAGCGGGCGACTCGGCGCCACCTGGGGTCCCCACACTGCCCCGCCCCTCCCCGCCCCGCTCCTCCCCGCCCTGCCCTGCCCTGCCCCGCTCCGCCCCGTCCCGTCCCGCTCCGCCCCGCCCCGCCCCGCCCCGTCCCGTCCCGCTCCGCCCCGCCCCGCCCCGCCCCCCCCGCCCGCTCCGCCCGCTCCGCCCCACCCCGTCCGCCACGCACGGCTCCTCCCACCCAGCTCCACCCCGCCCGCCCGACCGCCCGACCCGCCCTGCCCTGCCCGCTCCGCCCCGTCCGTCCGCCGCCACGCCACGCCCGCCCCGCCCCACCCTCCCGCCACGCACGGCTCCTCCCCACCCAGCTCCAACCCCGCCCCGCCCCGTCCCTCCCTTCCCCGCCTCGCCCCCCACCCCTGCGAGCAACATCGTCGCCGCCGCCGCCGCCGTAGAAAGGGAGCTTTTAAAAGTCAAGCGGGGTGAAAATTGAAAATAAATGGATTGAAATTGGGAGCACGTAACGAAGGCGCGCAAAGGCAAAGCCAAGGAGCATCGACGCCTCGCAGACACAGACCCGCGCCATCGCTCGGGAGGCATCTCCATGAGGCCGGCCGGGAGCGGTAGCTCCGTGCATCGAATGATGTCACTGCAGCGCCTCTCACCGGGAGGTCCTAGGATCGAGTCCTGATGGCGACAGGATTTTCGACACTAGCTTTTCAGCTAGGTCGAATTCAGTCGCTGTCTGGGCGAGAATTCTAGCGGCCGGCTGCTCTGATCGGTAGTTTTCCGTGGTTTCTCCGATCAACACCAGGCCAATGCCGGAGGAGTACCCTACCAAACGGGCCACGGACCGCGCGCGATCTATCCTGCCTCTTCCTTGTCCTATTCTCTCCCCCTTACACACACACTTACACTAACATGCACTACACTACAACATATTCCGGGAGACCTGTCGGGTGCTTACAGCTTGTCCCGGCTGGGGCGGTGCCCCGCTGGTGGGAGAGTCCTGGTTAGGGGGAAACCCCGGTATCCGACGGTAGGTCGGCGCCGGATCTCGCCATCCAGCGGGGGAAGATCACCGCTATCTCCCGAGATAAAAAAAACAAACACTACACTAACGGGACTAATGGTCACAGCAGTTGACGTGCCCGGCAAAAACACTCAATCAATCTATGAGGCCGAGGAAGAGCATAAGGACAATGAAGAATTTTTCCATTCAGCACACACGATTCTGCAGCTTTAGAAACTTGCGATACCATTTGTAGAAAACGTTTTTGATAAGGCTGCTCCTTTGTCTGCAGCGCGGTTAGGATTACACTTTTCATTCTTAACCATCTTTATTTGCAAAACAAATGGTCGCGCAAACAGAAAGCATAGTGTGAGTGTTTTCAACAACGCGGTGATAAGATTAAGTAAAACAATTCCATTTATGCAATATTAAGCTTGCTATATCATACAGAATGCATGATTCCTATGAACATAGAGAGCATGGGGTGCCAACGGGTGCTCGAAATGATTGCCCTAATTGTTAAGGAAATGAGAGTAGATGCAAATTTGTGTATATGCGTTGTATGGCCACCCTAAAGCAGTTCCGCCACTGGCTGTAACCCAAAATGTTACCAACCAATCGAAGGCCAATAGTGGGACAAGCAGAGCAATAGCACTGTGTTTGTGTGTCGGGGTGGGGGTAGTTAGAACTGTTAAAATGCTTTTCCTTTACTTTATTAGGCTTATCTAGAGTACTTCTTGTTAATCAGGGTGACCTGACACCGATAAACTTGTAATTATATTCATGTACAATCCCGTGTGCGTAGAGTTTTTCACCAATTGTTATCAAACTTCAGCTCTTAAGGAACATGTACTTTATAATTATCCTTTCACTTACATTTCTTTCTCAATAAATCAGTCATCAGTATTACAAGTACAGCGAACAACTTCCCCGGTTACGCAAGAGTAGGCTGGAGAATCTTGTACAAAACAGTTAACATAAGATTTCATTATCAGCTTTGAGCCCCGCATTTTGTGTAAGCTTATCACGTCTGAATATTCTGGTGTTGGTCAAGGCCGGCAGCCTTCACAGGGTATTGCATTTTGAACATCATGCACCTTGAACATTAGGTAACTATTCTTAATACCGCAAGGCAGGAACAACAAAATTTGACCAACTTCTCATGTTGCCGAGATCGTTGAGGCAGCGATGTCGTAGCAATCTCGGGCCGGAGGGTCGGGATGTATAAATATTTACATTTCAGTGTATTAAGACAAAATATTAAATTCTGATAATAAAGTTAGTGTTCCAAGAAAACCTCTGCATTTATGAATTTTGCAGCTTTACCAAGGGCTAAGGTTACAGATGGTTGCGTGATTTTCTCCTTGATATGCTTCCCTTAAGATCGGCAGGTGTGAGATCGTTTTCCTGATAAATCACATATTTCCGATAACCGCATACTAATGAAACGGAAATATGGACATCATTACTCAGGAGATTGGTTCGCTTACTTCAAATAAATTCCGGTCTAGCGAGTGTTATACAGGAAAACTTTCATTTTAGTCACCCGAATATGAGAGAGCAACCAAATCAAACGTCTAGAAGATAGCGATGACATTTCTATAACAAACATAAAAAAGAGTAATTACTGCCGGGAAAATAGTGCTGATTCATAATAAATAGTGAAGCTAAACCGGTTAGAAATATGTGAACACTTTAAGGATGTACAAAGTGTGTGTGTGTGTGTGTGTGTGTGCGCGCGCGCGTGTGTGTGTGTGCGTGTGTATGTGTGTGCGTGTGTGCGTGTGTTCGTGTGTGTGTGTGTGCGTGTGTGTGTGCGTGTGTGTGCGCGTGTGTGTGTGCGTGTGTCTGTGTGAGAGAGAGTGAGAAAGAGAGATAGAAAGTGAGAGAGAGAGAGAAGAGAGAGAGAGAGAGAGAGAGAGAGAGAGAGAGATATTTCCTGTTGTGCGTTTCGTAGCAGGTTTCGTTTCAGACGCCGACGACTGGAGGAGAAAACACCTGACGTTCGCTCTTCGTTAAAATTGGACTAGATTTTTTTTAAACGTTAGTGTATATTTGTCTTTGAACGACACGTTTTTCACTCTTTAGGGATTCTTCCTTTGCGGTTCTATATGATCTCTTTTTCACTCTTTTATTACGATGGAGTGACAGAGGGTTAACATCAAGTGGTCATAGTGGTCAGTCAGACCCGATTGTTTTCAGTGCTGAGACCGCTATCTGCGAGAATGCTTGTTCCGGCAGGGCTATTACCGAGAACGGACCAAATGTAAATTATCAGCGGAAATTTTCTTAAGTCCTGGAAGCTCTATCTCCTTGTTAGCAACATTAGTTGAATAAGAATAAAAGTCAGCAACAAGTGTTATGGGCAAAATCTGATAATCATAAATGTTTGCAGCAATTCCAAAGAAACTACCTTGCATCAAAAACCTAGCTACATATTTGATATAGGAGGCATGTGATTGAACGAACCAACTTCGTTCGTTCCAACCCCTATTCGTCTCACTTCTAGCGAAATCAGGGCTCAAGAAAAAGTGTGTTGATTGCATTAGACCTCTAATAGAGGTGTACACTCTGTATTGGCGGTCAAAAAGGCAACGATGTATAACGAATGTTGAAAGCGTCTCTTGACATTATTTATCACTCAAATCTATTATTAATCTTCAAGTCTATTATTATCAAGTCTATCTATTAAAAATCTTACATGCATGATATGTTTAACTTTCAACAGAGGGAGTAAATGAACTATATGTACAAACTACGTAGTGTTGCATCAATTGGTAAGCTCTACGATGAAACCTGAGTTAAAATTTCGATCCATTAAACCATGTTGTAAATCTCTGTATTGTGCAATTGAAACTACTCTAGCAAGGACGTGATGCCTTTTTTCAAATATTTGTTTATGAAAAAGAATTAAAATTCTGTGTTAAATTATCTTATTTGTAAGAGAGCTCTTCATTAAAATTGGACTAGTTTTTTTTAAACGTTAGTGTATATTTGTCTTTGAACGACAAGTTTTTCACTCTTTAGGGATTCTTCCTTCGCGGTTCTATATGATCTCGTTTTCACTGTTTTATTACGATGGAGTGACAGAGGGTTAACATCAGGATTAGGTAAGTTAGAAAATTGTACGGTGTAGGTTATGTAATGTACTATTCATAAGCGAAAAACACCAAAACTACCAACAAACGGCGTATAGAGCATGGGCCGCCGGGAAGGAGAGACTGATACTGATAACTCCAATCCTTGACAGGGACTGACGTAGAGATTTGACAAGCCGGTAAATTGACCTTTGAGACTACTAAAGCAAGCCAGCGACAACAATTGAAAATAGAATGTGTCCTGTCCGGGTCTACCTTATACACATTTCAGATCGAAATAATTTCGTGACGTAGAGTTCTTCTGAAACGAAAAAATACCAGTGTTTTCTAAATATAAACAAGATTGCACTACAAAATAACTATTTTGATACAAACACTAGGCACTAGGTCATATTTAGTCAAAACATTTCAATTCTAATATAATATTGAGTAACTTATATGATCACTTACAATGAACAAAATTAATTAATGATAATTCTTCAATATTGCTATATTTGAAGAAGAACATATCAAGGTTCGTTTCTGGGATTTCATTCGCTAAAGTAGATTTTTCAATTGAAGATCGAAAGGGAAAATGAAGAGAAACCGTATATTGATAGTGTTCACTCTGACAAATCCCAATCTGACATCTACTTATTAAATAATATGCATCAATGTCGTCTGTATGTCAAACAGTCCATGTAATGAAAGGTCTCCAACTGATAACCATGCTAAAGCTCAAGTTCAATTATGAACCAATGTCAATTATCAGAGTGATTTTCCATATTGCTGTTGGATGCCCGAACAAATTTATTCAAAGATTCGTGGTTGATAGGCCTAATGATTTTGCGAAATGAGACATGGCATGAAGTATCAACTTTGTATTTCTCTTCAATAATGCAATTTGTTTTCTGAGCTTTCTCATTACTTGAAATTAAAGTTTCCGACTTTTCAATGTCAAATCTCTAATATACGAATAATGGATGTTATTTGTATAACATTTACCGTAACAGAAAAAAATTGCACGAAAGCAAACTGTGCAATCAAAAACATATCAATATTCATTTGTATTCAGAGATAATAAATTACTAGCTAAACCCTTGCGATTACATCGCACAAAAGTAAGAGTAGAAAAGTAACCACAAAAAGAAGACAACTACGAACTACACGAAAACTCAAAAACACTAAAATATTGTTTCACGACGTTCAGTACTTATTCTCCAAGACTAATGAAAAAAGAGAGTTTTGCATATTCTGGAACAAAATGCATCACAGAGTTAAAAATGCTTCTGAAAATGTAATTGAAACATTTTATATTTACCAAGATTTGTATATGTATGATGTAGTGAAGAAATTGTGCTTACCAACTTGACTTAAAAAACGTAATGTATCAGATATAATTTCTATCACTCGACATTTTTTTGTAAAATGACACAAGAATAACGTGAACACGATGATTTCTGGAGATTGCGTTTACTATATATACTCACTAAAGTTTGCATTAACTGAAAAACTGAACTGAAAAACATTCACTAATTTCCCATTCCTATAGAATGAGAACTATAAGAGACGTTTACTCTCGCTTCTTCGACTGCTAATGGTGCATTGCAACTCGCACATGGATAAACAGAAATGACCAACTGTAATAAGCAAATGTCAGCAGAAAAGGAACATTCTATTACTTTTTATATATTAACAAATATTAGTATGAATAGTATAAAATCAGCTAATAAGAATAAGTGATAACACATCTATGGCCCACTACCTCACTACTTTTCATTTAAAGCAAAATTGAGGCGGTAGCTAGAAGAGAGATCCATATGACAATGGACCCTTCTTTTAGAAAATGCAAAAATAAATTCTGCATACTTTAACCTACATCCAAGCAAGTTTTCATGATTTTTTCTCTATTCGTTAGGTTAGTAGAGATATTCCCTTACATGAAGAGTGTTCCTCAGAATATTGCATTTTAACCTACCATTCGAGAGTCACTTAATCCGAGAAAAGTTACTGATATTCGGGGCTTATAAGGGTACTTAAAGGAATAGAGCAAAACATTTTGCCAAAACATTTTTGAAAAGTGAACTCCTCAAGAAGTGTCCACTGGAAATCTCGAGAAAAGTGAGTCCGAATCTAATAGCTCACAAGATTAGCTGTGTGGTAAAAAAATAGATAACAAACCACAATATGATGTATTAGCTGTTTATAATCAAAGCATATTAAAATTTAATAATATTTGTAATTTACACCATTTCAATAATAAATATAAAATTTTCTCCAGAAGAAGGACCTATTACGTATTTTTTTCTTTACATCACGTGTTTGAAATTACGGAGAATTTATTTACGTTATAAATGCAATTAAGTTTAATAATAATTATAATACATTAAAGTAATATGTAATTTGCAATTAGATCGACCAGTGTGTAGAAAGCTATGATTGAAAACTTGCATTACGTTTCTCTCAAAACACAGTTTTGGAGTATAGGCTCTTGTTATAGCAACCGCCTCAATTCACAAAATTTGGTTGAATAGAAAGTTCAAATTACTTTCTAAACGAAAATCGCAAGCGTTTTAGATATGTAGATAAACATAAATCATCAACAGTATCAGTAATTTACCAGTATTAAACATCAACTGTTTATTGCTTGCATACAATTCAATAGTTTTACATTTTGCAATGCTTTTAACAGTCGCATACCAATGTAAGACGTGCGTGATGAGGGGGGCTCAACGATGGACCCCAGTGTTGTTTTTTCTACATTTTTCATTACATATATTTATTTATTTTTTCGTTTCATCATTTAGGATATTTATTATTAAAATCTCCCTTAATCCTAAGTGATGGTTTCGTCTTTTAACGCTTATCAGATGTTTTGGAAATATTTCAAAACCGTCGCTAGGCGTAATCGCGTCGCGGAAAGTCGAGCTTTCTCTTACAGCCAAGTCTCTCCGTAAGCACGAGACCGTCTTATTTTAATTTCTGTCGATACAGATAGCAGTTGTGTAATCGGACCAATTTAGTAAATGTTGAATTGGTTCATCACGAAAGAACATTGCGGGAAAAAAACTGTAAGTATAGAAAATGTTCAAAATACATGTGCCACTGCCAAAAGTGAAACTATTTGGACATAATATTATGTAATATTATGGCAACATATTGCTAAATATAAGCAGTTTTAGTTCTTAAATACATATTTTTTCCTTCATATATTTTGCCCTGTATTCTGGAGTCCTCTGCTGATGCACCCCTTCACGTTGATATTCTCCAGGTACATTAAAAGCAACTAGATGACATTAAATATTTTTCATATGTTTTTTTAATATTCACAAATTAAGCGTAATATACAGAAGAAGGCACGTCAATACGTCGACTCTTCTGCATTCATCAAAATCGTATTAGCCGGAAACTTTTTGTCCGATCCCTTTTTACCGTGATTCTTATGCCTACACAAACACAGTCATCGTAGACGCTTCCCTTTGATCTGCGGAAAGCACTCCAGACTTCAACACAACACACACTCACACACACGCACACACACACACACACACACACACACACACATACACCTCGCGTATCGCTAACAACCGGCCACAAGCACTGACCGCTCCCATACAGAGCGACACATCCGCCGCAGAATCAATACGCATTAGGGGCTCGGAAGCAGGGGGCCGAGAGTGGCCGTATTTTTCACCCCCTCCGCGGCTCCCCTCGCCCTGGCTTCCCCTGCTGCGGAGGACTTCCGCATTACAGGATTTACCTTACGCCCGAATTCCACTTCGGCTAATTAACAACTCATCGACCCGCACGCGATATTACTCCAAGCCGCCGACCGGCCGGCCAGCCGGGCCCAGGAATGCGGCGGGTCTGCCGCAGCCAACCACCTGTCCGCCCCAATGCCGTCGAGACGGGAGGGCAAGTTGCTCGGTTCCGAAGACTGTAGCAAGATTATTGCACGGAAGAGAAGAGAAATATTTCTAGATGCGGATAGATGGTGTTGACCTTGATGTCCTCAAAAATGCTGAAAAATATTTAGTAAAAATCTATTCTAGAATTGAGCTTATGTGACCATCCGTTTGCCGAGGTCTCGGAAAACGGAGCACATCAATATTCAAGAATAAGATGAGCTGTTTGAACGCGCGCCAACGCGCATGAATACAATCCGAAAATGAAAACTACGAACTATATCCGTAAGGGAGCGTCTCGGTAGAGTATGCGACACCGAGAGTCGGGAGAAAGAAAGCTTTCTTTTCTGAAGTAACAGCTGGAGAGTGAGGACCTACCGATCACGAGAAGGCGGCACCTCGTACTGCTACGGACTTCAGGACTGCATCTACGATAAAAACTCTTCAAGACATTCGAGGAGGTAATTATCATATTACAAGGCATTAAAACAATTCATCAGGAAAAGGATGAAAGTATAAGTGACGCATTTAAAATCTTTGTAAGAGAGAGGAGTGTGAATAGCATGAAACTAACGAGGCCATTCATTTCATTTCTTTGCAGTTTTTTTTTTATTTTTATATTTATTCTTCTTATACGATAGACTCAGTTGTCGTATTGTAGATTCTTTTAAATATGGAATTAAAAGCTAGTTACATTCTATAAAAGAATACGAAAAGAGTATCAACGGAAAACGAGACGGAGGCCACATCGTGAGTTGAACAACGGTACTGGAAAGGGGCGACCGTGCGGTTCTGCAGAGGGGCGGCTTTGCTCCCGACCGAGCTGCAAGGACAAGGACACCGAGCGACTGGAAGAGTCGACGCCGTAGATTTCTACGCCGTGAAAAGACACAGTAAGGTCGTGCCAACTTGAACAATTTGTAGATATTAGAAGGAATAATTTGTTTCGGAATGAAAGTATTAGTACAGGTTCTTTATACCGATATTCTGTAAAAAATAGAATCAATCTTTTCTTTCAAGAAAAACTTAGCTAATTGTAAAGTTGCAACTAGGGAATTTACGACTGGAATGATTAGGCAAAGTTTTAAGTATTCTTTGAAATTGATTTAAATGAGAGAAAGGAAACAGTGTAGTTAATTATTGAGAGTGTAAGTTGTTTTCTTTTTTTCAGCAAGACAAAATTCTTGTATATGTAAAGTGTTTTATGTTCATTGACTGTAACAGCAATTTAATTAGAATATACTTAAGTAAGTGGAAAGTGATTCGACTTGAGTTTCTGTGTAAATGCATTCAATCCACAACGGCCCACATGACCCTGATCCCCGCTATTCTAATTGTATTTTTTTATTTTGCGCCCACCTTGAAAACCCATTCTGAGCTAGCCGGCGGAGGGGTGGGTCGCACTTATGTTACAGAAATGTGATTTATATTTTGGATACATAAAAATTTAGAATGATTTATATTTTGTATTAAACTGAGAAAATGACCTTCAGTTACTACAATGGCCACAAGATTTATATTGTGGAAACAGAGACAAAGACACGGTAAGTACAGAAAATCTTTAAAATACGCCCTTCATGCATCAAACCCTGAAAATACTTAAAACATATGCATAAAAATTTATTTGTAGTGTATTCCTAAATGCATATATTTAAATTTCTTAAATATAAAAAAATATTGATTTTTGTTCTAATTTATTCTAGGGTCCGACTTTTACCCCCCCCCCTTCAGTGTCCTCCGGGTTGCAGAATGGCTTTAGCATGCGATTGTTTAATTGCAATTTAATACTAAGATACATACTGTCTTTGCTAGAGTTACGTTCTAAAGCTGGAACCAGCTGCGAAGATTGAGTGGTGACATCGTTGCCTCTGCGGCATTATTGGCGGGGTCCAGGGTTTGAATCGCGATGGTGACAATAAGATAGGAAAAGATCGCGTGCGGTCCGTGGCTCGTTTGTTAAGGTGTTGCTCCGGCATCCACCTGATATTGATCGGAGATTCCACAGAAAACTTCCAAAGTATTAGGGCAGTCGGTTGTAAGAATTCTTCTCCAGACAGCAGCTGAATTCGATGTATCTAGCTTCCTAGTGTCGAAAATACGCCGCTGTCGGAATTGAACTTTAGGACTTCCCTGTCAGAGATACAAAACAACTATGCGAACGTCTAAAATATTTTAAGATCTTGATGTTCCGTTTTTGTTAATCAGAAATCTTTCTTAAAATGTTAATGAGGATTACAGATTTTAAGCATCGTCCATCATGCCCCTTCCGCATAATCTAATTCTAATATAAGTGTATAGTTTGCCCCTCCTGTCACAATATAGTTATTCACGTATTTGCATGACTCTTCAGTTTGTCATATTTAAAGTCATTGTCTCCGCATTCTCCTTCCCTGGTCGAACCATACGATATTTCTTCTTCCCAACACACCCATTAGCCACCATGCAGCCATCCACCTTTGGACCTCCTTCCAAACAATCGAGCCTCTACCTCACCATCCCGGTGTTACGACCGCCAACGCGCCCAGCGGCCAACATATAAATCAGTACGGTCGAGCGTCCATTGTTGCGCGGTCGGGTAGCGGGCGCTCCTGGCGGAAAATTTATACACTAAATATCCGCGACCTAATTGCAACATAACTCACAGCTTGCGTTTTCGCCTGTCAAATGAAATATTTTGCGTTGTTTCATCGACGCCACGTCGAAACTTAGTCTGTGGCCTCTCGCATTCGATTCGTGTGAAATGTTTCGCGCACGTAAAAACAAAAAAACAAAAAAAACAAAAAACTTCCCGCCGCGCCACTCGAGCCGCCATTTTGTTTCGTGCGAACGGAGCTCGCAACCATGCAGAGAACAGCTGTCTTATTTCCATATGCATGGCGGTAGTTCGCGTTTCGTGGCGGCATTGTTGCAGTCAAAAGAATTTTAATTGGCCGACTCGCGTTGAATATTCCGTAACGGCATGACCGTCGTGTATGTATCAGCACGAATTAGTTCTCGCCTTGATATAGTGCTCGGCAGAAGCCGTCCGCGCCGCGGCGCCACTAGCTCAACTGACTGACTCGCCGCGTGGCGCGCTAGTGGTAGTGTGCTTTGCCTGTTGGAGCGCCGTCGTCGCGTGAACAATAATTCAGGGTTTGAGTTAATGTTTAATGAATTTCTGGGATGAAGCACAATAAAACGGGCTCGGCGGGCTGCGAACGGGTGCACTTAGGGCATGCGCTCGCGCGAACGACAGCTAGCGCACTCGCGCTCTATCGTTGCGCGCGCTGGCGCAGGGCGAGATTACTCGGGTTATGGCGGAGCGGCGGCGTTGACACGCGATATTGAGTCGTACAGGCCACGGCTACTGGTGCTTCTAAAAGGCCACGCTGTGTAACTCGCCTACTTCCAATTTTATCCTTCACCCTTGGTGAAAAGTTAATGAAATTAACTGGCGTAAAGTACCCTACGAATATATGGGCGAAAGAACCTTGTTAAGAATAGTTACGGCGCCGAGGATATTATAATTCATTTTTTAAGAGATACTGAGATACACTTAGTTATTTTCTCTCTCTGGGGATCGTTTTATTGAGTACTTTCTGATCTCAAATTTACGTATAATTTTACTTTCAATTACCTTTATTTCCAATTTCTTCGAGAACAACCATGTCAAAAAGATACTTTAAACTTAGCCACTAAGCGATAGGGAACATTCTTATAGGAAGTATACAAGTGTATTTCATTATACTATATTGTATGGTAAATTATAATAATGAGGATAGTAATTTAAATTTAGAGGATGTAACTATCCAGCCTCATAGACCCGGTTTTCTGCTTGTTTCAAGTGCATTTCCTATACCTATGTTTAATTCAAGCTTCCTTGTTTATAGTTAAAAGTTTATGAAATTAATTTAAAAGTTAATTAAATTAAACTACAGGAGAGCGCGAGAAGACCCGTAGATAAGCACAAAAACTGCTTATTCAATATTGTCAAATATATCTAACTCAATTTGAGATCAAGTTAATTCGAAACTGTTCATTAAGTTTTGGGAGCTCTTCAGACAAAGGTAGTAAAAAAATTCTTCATACTTTTGTGCTCGATAGAGCAGAATATGCTTATAAACATTGATATATTACTCGACATTAAAACGTCCGAATTGAAATGTGAAACTTACAAAAGCTCGTTCTATCACACCTTACAACAGTTTCGTCAAAATTAGCTTTCTACCAATATCCCTTAAACATTATGTGTAATTGAGAAGAAAGATGGATCGAACTTATATAAATCCAATTGCGACGTGCACGTCATACAACATTCGTTCTAAAATACTACTCACTCTCTAACAAAGAAATTAATCTACCAGGGATGGTTTGAAAATCAGCCACAAAAATACGAAAAAAACCTTAATCAGAAGTACTGGTTAATACGAAAAAAACAATAATCTCGTCCTATAAGCCATCTGCGCTCATTTATTCACGTCTTTCATACGTTTCCGGAGCTTTTTTCCTCAGTGCTGCCGCGTATAAGTTACTTCCACATCGCCACTGAAATGGCCCGAGCCCCAGACCGCCGCGCTTCTAGCGGCGGACGTTGCAGTCTGGCGCGCTACCACCACATGCCCAGCAGCTCTGGCGGCCGGGCCTTCTCGAGAGCAAGCGAGTGCCCTGGCGGAATATGGCTAGGCAGAAAGTCACATGCAAAATTAAAGAAGAGAGGTGAAGAAAGCGCTGAAAATGTAGATCGATTTGGCCTACCGACCTTACAAACTGAAAGCCACAGGCTGAAAGTGAGACGCTGTGAAGCGACAGAGCTCGTTCTTGGAATACTTCGCGATTATTAGTTACTGAATTTTGAATGTTTGTTCATGCGTCAAAACATAGACTACAGAAGTAATATTCTTTAGTTCTTTACTCTAATTCTTTATATTAATCGTATAATTCTTTACTCTGTGGTAAAACTCTGGTGTCATTAGTTTGCTCTCTTGCATTCTTGAGGTGGATAAAAGTGTTTCGTGATTTAAGTCATTCTGTATAGTTCAATATTTATTTCAGTCTTTATTGTTTGTGTATTTGGTTTACAATAATGGAAAAGTAATTTTGTACGAGTAAATGGTACGATAAATTTTCATTAGTGTCATGTGACCCGAGTCTTTTATTTCGGGTATTGAAATTTGAATGACTTGTTTGTCTACCTTATGCTCATACGAAATGCCCAGATGTAATTAATTATGGAGCTAGAACAGACATATTTTCTCGTGATATAATAGTTAACTTTTGCAATCTTTGAAATTTCATAGAGTTCACCGAAAATAAGTCCTGCGTCATTTTTAAGCATTCTTTGCACCTCGAAGAAAAAAATTAAAGAAAAATGTGAATCTGATTTTGAGAAAACGTTTTTCACAAATTGCTTTTACTTGAAGCAAGAATTACTCTTAATCGACACATTTTAAAAGAAGTAATTATGATCTTATTAAATATATAATTTTTAGAACATATTTTATAGAGCAAAAATTAAGCTCCTCAGCACTGTAACTTTGCAATGGCAATTTTTGAAAATACAGCCGGAAACAAGGGCAGTGCAATTTTAATAAGGTTTTTAAATAATAATAAAAAAAATAATAATAATAATAATAATAATGAGTTTGTGAAAACAATTTTTAACAAAATTGTCTACATTTCATGCACAATTACGTGAAAACTACTCATATTTTAAAAAAAGTTGTATTTTATTTAAATATCTGTGTTTGGGAAACCTGAGTTTGGTCAAAAATGTTAATTTTTTATAGAATAAAGTTCTGCATTGTTTCATCTTTAAAATGTTACTCGTTTCGTCTTAATCCTTCTATAATTCTAAATACTTAAATATTCAAAATGAATACAATGGGGGGTAACGTAAAAGTGACTCTGGTGCTATCATTTCTGTCGTTTCCGTTTTTTATTATCAATATATTTGTTTTGCATGTTGAATTGGCTTTTAATGTGGTAAGGTGTCAAGAAAACAGTGAAAGAACGTTGAAAAATCAAAAATATCTCTAGTGAATCCATAAAATATACTGAATCTAGAAATTTCTAGTTCACATGAAGCCTGTGTAGTGCAAGAGGTTGTTACATTTTCTACATCAGGCAAGAAAGTAAAGGACGTTAAAGAGAAGAATAAATTTAAATATTTCGATAACACCACTAATATTAATAAAATAATAAACATTAAAATTTTGTCAGATGAGGTACTACCAAAACTGTTTCGTGCATCAAATATGGGGAAGCCACAATATCACATTCTGTGAATTAACATATTGGTTTAGCATGTAAATTGCAACAATTGTGTACCAACAGTGAGAACAATGTACAATTTTACAATCCATCATATTGCTATGGTAACAATGGCAAAGCTTAACTATGAAATTAACGTTACATTATTATACAGTCTAGATGCGGATATAAATGACAACCTGATGTTAGGTGCAAGAATGTATGCAAAATGTTTAATCTCCAATTCCCGCAAGTTGAAATTTTCAGTGAATAAAGAACATTTCCTCAGTTCCTATTAATCCTATTCCCTCCAAGTTTTTATATGTAAGTTAACACTTGTAAATATAATGTAAGCATTAATAGTTTCCAAGGAAATGTTCCCTAACGAAACCACAGTTTAACATGGGAGAGATATCCTTCTACCGGGTGCGCTTAAGCATAAAATAAATTAACCTGTTCAACTCACTTTCGTATTACAATTCAGTTTGCTTTTGAAATATCTCAGCACTTAAAACATGTTGCAATACATTACAAAAGTCAATCGGAATTGTTTTTATTTTATTATTTAAATATTATATTTAGGATCTAAAAGTAATTCATAGCGATTAAATATAATGACTGTAATTTAAATAAGAAAGGTATTATTTATATTATAGGCGGAAACTGGGTTAATAGTTATTATTCATTAGCTTCTATGCAACATGGACCAATTTACATTTCTACACTGACCCTTTCTGCTCCCAATTTTTCTTTTTTCAAGTAATGGCGTGCTAGTGAGCACGCGCCCTTTGTATTAGTACAATGTTCATTCGCTGAAAATACCAGAAATACCCGCCGAGCGCCGCGCGCGGCGACGAGCAGTCTGTTTGGCACCCCTGCTCTAGACGCCCGCGCGCAACAACCGGGAGGCGGCCTGCAAAGAGTTGATTATTCTCAGAGACGCGTGGCGGGCGTCTGCGGCAGGTTGCGAGTGAGGTTCATGGGAGGGCACGGCGAGGGGAGCCTGGTGATGGGAAGAAGCGCGGGGGGGGAGGGGCGCGCGTGGGCTGCCGGTGACAGCCGCCTGGTGCTCTGCTGACTCGCATTGTGTGCCGCCAACAAGCCCACTCGCCCGCTCGTAACGCAGCCTACATTAGTGGAGGCGAGGGCGGGGGCGGCGCCCGGGAGGCGGTGCAGGAGGTGGTGGCGGTATGGGCCTTGTTGTCCGCAGTGGCTGTGGTTGTGGAGGAAGCGGATTCGGTGGCAATGGCATTGGCGAGGACGGTGGGCGGTGGTGGTAGCAGTGGCGGTGGCGGTGGCGGTGGCGGTGGCGGTGGCGGTGGCGGTGGCGGTGGCGGTGGCGGTGGCGGTGGCGGTGGCGGTGGCGGTGGCGATGGCGATGGCGATGGCGATGGCGATGGCGAGGCGATGGCGATGGCGATGGCGATGGCGATGGCGATGGCGATGGCGATGGCGATGGCGATGGCGATGGCGAGGGTCGATGGCGATGGCGATGGCGATGCTGGCGATGGGTGGCGATGATGGCGATGGCGATGGCGATGGCAGGATGGCGATGCATGGCGATGGCGATGGCGATGGCGAGGGCGATGGCGATGGCGTGGCGATGGCGATGGCGATGGCGATGGCGATGGCGGTGATGGCGATGGCGATGGCGATGGCGTGATGGCGATGGCGGTGGCGATGGCGGTGGCGATGGCGATGGCGGTGGCGATGGCGGTGGCGATGGCGATGGCATGGATGGCGATGGCGGTGGCATGGATGGCGATGGCGTGGCGATGGCGGTGGCGATGGCGATGGCGATGGCGATGGCGATGGCGGTGGCGATGGCGATGGCGATGGCGATGGCGGTGGCGATGGCGGTGGCGATGGCGATGGCGGACGATGGCGATGGCATGGTGCGATGGCATGGCGATGGCGGTGGGGATGGCGGTGGCGGGGTGGCGATGGCGGGGTGGCGTGGCGGTGGCTGGCGATGGCGGTGGCGGTGGCGATGGCGATGCGATGCGTGCGATGGCGATGGCGATGGATGGCGATGGCGATGGCGATGGCGATGGCGATGGCGGCGATGGCGATGGCGCGATGGCGATGGCGATGGCGATGATGGCGATGGCGATGGCGATGGCGATGGCGATGGCGATGAGGCGATGGCGCGATGGCGATGCGATGGCGATGGCGATGGCGATGGCGATGGCGATGGCGATGGCGATGGCGATGGCGATGGCGGGATGGCTGATGGCGATGGCGATGGCGATGGCGATGGCGATGGCGATGCGGCGATGGCGAGTGATGGCGATGGCGATGGCGATGGCGATGGCGATGGCGATGGCGATGGCGATGGCGATGGCGATGGCGATGCATGGCGATGGCGATGGCGGATGCGATGGGTGGATGGCGTGGCGAGGTGGCGATGGCGATGGCGATGGCGATGGCGATGGCGATGGCGATGGCGATGGCGATGGCGATGGCGATGGCGATGGCGATGGCGATGGCGATGGCGATGGCGATGGCGGGATGGCGATGGCGATGGCGATGGCGATGGCGATGGCGATGGCGATGGCGAGATGGGATGCGATGGCGTGGATGGCGTGGGATGGATCGTGGCGATGGCGATGGCGATGGCGAGGCGATGGCGTGGCGGATGGCGATAGGCGATGGATGGCGATGGCGATGGCGATGGCGATGGCGATGGCGATGGCGATGGCGATGGCGATGGCGATGGCGATGGCGATGGCGATGGCGATGGCGGCGGTGGCGGCGGTGGCGTGGCGGTGGCGAGGCGATGGCGGGATGGTGGATGGCGATGCGAGGCGTGGGATGGCGGATGGCGTGGCGATGGAGGCGAGGTGGCGAGGCGAGCGAGGGCGAGATGGCGATGGCGATGGGTGGGAGGGATGGTGGCAGCGTTGTAGTTCAGGGGCGGTGGTGGTGGCGGTAGTGGTGGAGGTGGTGGTGGTGGGAGTGTCGATGTCGTTGGTGCGATGGCAACGGAAGCTGCGGGGTGGTGGTTGTGGCGGAGCGGTAGCAGTGGAAGAGGCTGGGCGTGAGGGTAGGGACGGGGCAGAAAATGGAAAGGCAATGTGCGGCAGTGGCCAAGATTTTTATAGATAGGATAAACATAGATAAAGAGCATACAACCCCAGAAAAAAAGCATACAATCATTATTGTATCTTTCGAAAAATAATATTAAATATTGAGTATGAAAAAAATGAGATAAGTGTGTACATGAAATACATACATTATGCTTGTTTAAAACAATAGAAAGCATGTATTCTGTCTGAAATGCAAAGAAATCTTTTGTCCAAAGTTAGACACTTTCGCTATGCTCTACACATAATAATAGAAATACTTTCGAATTTCATATTTATCCCAATCAGGAAAGGGTTTTGATGCAGAATTTTTTTTAAAAAAATGTATCTGTCCGCTGTTGTGTCTGTCCCTCGCCCTTCCCTCTGCCCTAACCCTCCGACCGTCAATCTGGCAGCTCATCATATAATTATTATATAATATATTATATGTGAAATCAGATGCTTGAAAATGTGCAATTCACACACAATCCGAAGAGCATTTACCAATTCCAACAGTATCAGATAATTAGAATAGTTATGGAGCCCATATCAGTAGTTATGCATATCGTGGGCGTGTTTATGTTTACATAACTGTGATTACGTCAGTACGTGTTTATGTGCGCACGAGCCTGTAGCTACATAGCTATATGTATTGTGCACATGTATCCACATGTATGTAAATGGAAGCTAACATCTGTGGATCGTGAATTGATCGCATTTAAAGTTATTTTGGTTTTGTCTCGAACCAAAGTATCTGTATACGTTTGAGAGTTTTAATAACATAAGAGAGTTTTAAAGACAAGCGTATTAATTTTTGGAATTTGTGACGAAGCATGTAAATTAGCATTTTTTTAGTTTTAGCGGTATTATATAAAAAGTGATACAATGTAATTGTAAATGAGTGAAGTATACCTCTATCATATTCCAAACAAGCTCATAATAGGAGAGGCATTTATAGAAATACATTCAGGAAATACTTGGGCCTTGAGAGACGAGAAACATTAGAAATGAGATTACAAATACAGAGTAAACTCTCAACAAAAATACCTTTTTAACGAATAATATTCTATAACGTACGCAATACAGATTATTATTTAGTTTTCTTTAATAAACGTCGTATAAAGGAACTTCCTATATCAAAAGAGAGAGGAACACTTCAACCCTTGATTACAAAGAGTTTATATCGTATAGTGTTTCAACGATGAACCATTCAAAACAAATCCGTAAAACCGCCAAACAGGTAACCATGGAATTCTGCCTGACTGGCTTCTTTCTCTCTTTCTTGATTTAAATCATCTGTCATTATTATTTACGACTTTTTTTGACAGTACTGTGATGAGCCTAGAACCCTGGGTTTAGTTGAATGATAAAATCGGCCTCCAGCGTCAGGAATAATGACATTGTATGCAAATTCCAAGTCAAAGAATACGCGTTGTTAAGACAACCGATCAACAAAATATAATATTCCATGCTTGGTGTCATAGTGCTGTGCTTATGGACATGGCTCCGAATACATTGTATGAAAAAAGTGTACAGAGGGCAGTGAAAGTCTTGATCTTGTGGAAAAACGTAAGAAATCATTCTCTGACTATAGCTGCTAAAGAATGTCACAGACTTTTTCGTAGTAAAGTTTTCTAATTTCCTTGGTGTGGTCTGGCTTTCAGGTCTTGCTCCTTTCTTTGGCCAGTTGTCATCTATCGTCGCCCAAAGTACATTTTTTTGAGAATTTCTGAACTTTTTGCTTTCCTAGTAATACAATTGAATTATTATTTCAAGAATATTAAAGAAGAGTAAAAACTCGTCCTAACTAGAAATTTTCATTGAAAAAATTGAAGGTGTTTTTAAGAACATGGCGATTAAGCATTACTGTAAATGAGAAATTTGAAGCTCTTTTTACAGGTATTTATTGAGTTTTCCAAAACTTTACTTGAAGTAATTTGAAGCGCTTCACTCGCAAATATAATAATGCATACAAATCGATGGAAATGTCCATATTAACGGTGTGAGAGGTATTTAAAGAACTACATTTGTGTATATTTTGTAACAATATATGAATACACCAAAATGAACTTTACGTCTTGTTAAACAGTGCAATTAGCAGTATCAATTGGAAAAATTGGAAGAAAAGCTTTGAAGCCATTTCCGAGAAAATGGCGTTTGTGCGTATCTAAAAATGCGGAAGATCATCTGAGGTCATTTTTACGAAAACTTTTAAGTTTTCGAAAAACTTTATTTGACGTTATTTGATTATTTAAAGAACCTGTACTCATAAATATCATAATGTGAAGAAATTGTATTACTGACGGACGTAAACAATCGAAAATCGACATCTTGCATTAACTTATAAAATTCTGTCTCAAAGCTGCATTGACGGAAGATGTCTAATGTTTAACTCTCATTGGGTGGAGAGTATATGCGTATTGATATCCACTCTCTCCCAGATGGAATGAAGGTGGTTCTATTCCAGCGCGGATGGGGAAATGCTGAAGGGTCGTCCAACGTAGAATGATGCGGGGACCGCAGCGCAACAGCCATCCTCAGCGAGTCCTCGGCGGCGGGCCCGAAGTTGGCCTCGGCCGCCCCCCCCCGGCCATCGGACACGGAGAGCCCCCAATCAAGGCGCTAAGTCGGGGAGACAGCTGGGGCTCGGACTGTGGCTTCGACCCAAACGGTGGCCCGCCCCGCCACTCCCTCCCCATCGCCCCCGAGGACACGCCCCCTCTTGCCATTCCAGGGCGACTCACCGCCCACCCAACCGCACCCACGCGACACGGCCCCCGCTTGCCAACTCACCGCCCGCTCGGACGACCGATCCCCTGCCCCCCACCCCCGACACTCGTCCAGTGACCCGACTCTCCGTCCTTCAACCTGAGTCCACCATCTCCTCTGACGGCTGGGGACGCCACCGGGAATGGGGACGAAGATGGGGAAGAGAAGGGCGCGAACGTGCCTCAGGTGGTCAGCGTCGAAGAGGATAGAATCGGTATCGTCGGCGTTCGCGGCAGAGGTGACGGCGAATGTGCCTCAGGTGGTCAGCGTCGAAGAGGATAGAATCGGTATCGTCGGCGTTCGCGGCAGAGGTTACCGTATGGTGACAGCGAACGTGCCTCAGGTGGTCAGCGTCGAAGAGGATAGAATGGATGTCGGCGTTCGCGGCAGAGGTTACCGTATGGTGACAGCGAACGTGCCTCAGGTGGTCAGCGTCGAAGAGGATAGAATCGGTATCGTCGGCGTTCGCGGCAGAGGTTACCGTATGGTGACAGCGAACGTGCCTCAGGTGGTCAGCGTCGAAGAGGATAGAATCGGTATCGTCGGCGTTCGCGGCAGAGGTTACCGTATGGTGACGGCGAATGTGCCTCAGGTGGTCAGCGTCGAAGGATTCCCGGCGGAGGTTACCGTATGGTGACAGCGAATGTGCCTCAGGTGGTCAGCGTCGAAGACGATAGAATCGGTATCGTCGGCGTTCGCGGCAGAGGTTACCGCCCAATCCGGGATATGCACTAATCTCCCGACCGGTCGCCGACATATGTGGTAGTGTAGTGCATGTAAGTTGTAGTTGGTGTAAGTAAGGATGAAGATAGGAAAAGAAGAGGATAGAGAGACAGCGCGCGGTCTCTGGCCCGTTTGATAGGGTAGAGATGGCCTGGTGCTGATCAGAGAAACCTCAGAGCAGCTGGCGGCTAGAAATCTCCTCCAGAAAGATTTATTGATTGGTTGATGTTTTCGTGCTGTCCGAGCACGTCAACTCCCTTGCCCATTAGTCCCGTAAATGTTGTGCTTTTTTCTCGGAAGATGGCGGTGTTCTTTCCCCGCTCGATAGCGAAATCCGGCGCCGACCTACCTTCGGCTAGTGAGGTTTCCCCCTAACCAGGACTCTCCCACCAGCGAGGCACCGCCCCAGCCGGGACAAGCTCTAAGCACCCGACCCGTCTCCCGGGATATGTGGTAGTGAAGTGCATGTTAGTTTAAGTGTGTGTGTGTGTTTGTGTGTGTGTGTGTGTGTGTGTGTGTAAGGGGAGAGGATAGGACTAGGAAGTGGAAGGAAAGATCGCGCGCGGTCCGTGGCCCGTTTGTGAGGGTACTGTTCCAGCATTCGCCTGGTTGTATTCGGATAAACCACGGAAAAGTACCAATCAGATCAGCTGGCCGCTAAAATTCTCCTCCAAACAGAGACTGAATTCTACCCACCTGGTCACTGTCGGAAGTGAAACGCTAGGACATCCCAGTCAGGGGCACTGCAGAGACATCAGTTGATGCCCTGAGCCACCTCTCCCGGTAGGAGGAAGGCGAAGACAGCGACGGAGGCGGCAACAAGAGCAGCGGCGAGGCGAATGCGGGGGAGAGAGTGGGACGACGGCAGGAGGCAGGGCAGCGTCGGAGAGCGCCGCGACGCCCGGGCTACCTGTTGCGATGGAGCCGCCCCACCCCTCCTCTGCGCCCCGACGCCTCGTGACGCCGCGTCGCGCGGAGGGGGAAGGAAGGCACACCAGCGTCGCGACGCCGAGATAGAACGTAGTGGTTCGGAAAGCGCTGGAGGGTCACGGACGCAAGGCAGCGGAATAAGAATCCGAAACACAATCCGAAACGTTCGGAATGCATTAAACAAAAGAATAATGAATTAATACGTACTTCACGTGCACTTTTTTCGTTTTATAATTTGCGGTGGAAGTGGTAACAATATTAATTATAAAGAAATTATGATTTTAGGGGTTGGAAGTTTAAATTCTGAAACATCAAATAAAATATTCAATCTGAAACCTCAAAGTCATCAAATACGTTTACCACAAGTGAAGTGGTTTAAAAGGTAGTTATGCTGAAATTGGGAATACCTTTTTGTGAAATGTAGCGTCACGGCAAAAAATAATATATTATACTCAGTTTTTCCTTTTTTGTGCAATATTTTATTTTTGATATTTTCTTATTTTACACAAACGAAATGAAGAATTAAAAAAATGGGATCGATTATGATGGAACTAATAGTTGAAAGAGTAGTTATTGGTTTTGCAAGTACCAGTGGTAATTAAATTTCTATCAATTTTTAGCGCATTTCTATTAATAATTGACAGAAGAAGAGTCAAATACTCTGATTAAAAAAGGCATAAACGAGGAAATCTGAAATGTAGAATTTGCTTCAATCAACAACAAAATATTTATTAGCCGTTGTTGTCATAATTTACACGAAATAATAGTTCATATCAAGCAATATTCGTAATTACATAAAATTACAATTGTGTGTACTACATGCTACAGACACATTTGTTTCGGGATGTCAATAATTTCCTACATTTATTTTATTGTTTCCTTGAAAATATGTTTTTAATATAATGTTTCAGTTCAATAAATCATCTGACTTTTTTAAGTGACAAATTTAAATACGTTTAATACAACCTGCAGACAAACACGTCACTTTCTCTGACAACGGGAAGGTATGCAGTTGCACACTAGTCAAAATTACCTACATTCTTCGTCATTCTGTTGCTCGACGTCACAGAAGCTGCGTCAAACTACGCGAAGCAGAAGGCTACGGGTTCAAGTTCTTTTCAGAAGTCCCTGATAGTAGTCTGGTTGGCTTCTCATCTATTCACCATTTCAGAATATTCTTCAAGAATAAGTCCTACATTTTCAGTATTAATTGTTTTTGATAATTCTATCATAATCTATTAAGTGGAAGGCACATGCAAAATCTCTGTGATTTCTTGTTCAACAAAAATCTATCGCCGAGCCGGTGGCCGAGATCGCTACGGCATCTACGATCGCTAAGGCTCCTACGAAGCTATAGATCGCTAAGGCTTCTATAGTTTAGTATCGTATGGATCTCGGACCAAAGGGTCGCGGGTTCGAGTCCCGCCTCGAGCACGGTTGTATTTGTGTTCGTCTTTTCATCCCTTACATCATCATATCGTTTTTCATCCCTTACATCACCATATCGTTTCATCTTCACAGTTATCATAACGTTAATACCAATAATAGTAGCTAATAACGTAGATGAATGGATCTTGGACAGTATGGATGGATGGACCGTGAACAGCATAGATGAATGGATCGTGAACAGCATGCTAGCTTTCTGTGAGTCGGCTCCGGGTTCGATTCCCTGACTAGGGCCAAAATGAATCTGTAGCTTCCTTCTACCCATAGACTCAGTTTCTATAGCTGTGAGGAAATAAATGCTGGGAATGCCAAATAAGCCAGGTACGGTGGTGGGGTTACGTAATGCTCGCTGCATGTCTCCCTTACCACCGGACATGGAGAACAAATAAAAACATGGCCCAGAACTGGAAATAATATTAGCTGGCAGAGGTCGGATTAATCCTAAAACGCCAAATACAAACATACATCGACTTAGCGACAAAACCAACCATATGCTTCTTAAAAAAAAAAAAACAATATACCAAAGTTGCACCAAATTTCGTTGCGAGATTACCTCCCGCCAAGAAACTTCAAAAGAGACATCGCCTCCCTTTTCCACCCGCGGGCCCAGAGCATTCCCCATCGACCCGCGAATGCGACGCCCGGAGTCCCCACGCGCTGCATTTCAGAACTCGAGCGCTCATTCCTGCGGCCAACACTGTTCGCCAAAGCGTCGGCAGTCACTGCGAGGGCGCACAGACGGCCTGAGGGCGCGGCGCCGCACTCGAAAAAAAAGAACAACAAAAACAATGCAACAAGAACAACACAAACAACAAAACAACTTAAAGATATTCCAAAAATCCGCTAGGCTCGCCCGCGAAGTTGCTCGAAACAATGCAACCGCGGGGCGAGCTCCACACAGCCCCACGTTGCGCTCCAAAACAAATAAAAGGCGGCTGGGATGAGGGGTGGGGAGAGGGGAGGGGGAAGCTGACGCGGAGGGTGGGTGGGGTGGGGCGGGGCGGAAATATTTTCACGCATTTCTCGCTTAACGATAATCTTGAGAAATGATTCTTGCTGCATTTCTTGTTTGACGGTGATGAGCGGCGTGGAAACACGGAGAAACTGTTGGTTGAGGGAAATGAGAAAGGGTGGGGTAGAAATGAGTTGAAGAGAGGAAGAATTTGGAGAAGCCGAGCACGATGAGATTTTCGAAGATTTGACTACCAAACAATAGCAATTTTCTCAGTAACGTGAGAGCCCTTAGAGATGCGATGTTGCCTTTTACTCGGGCGGCAGACATGTGGTCGTGCGGTCGTTCTTGCATCAGATCACATAAGTAACAAGAATCAAATCGCAATAAGAACTTACAACAGAAAGCAACAAAGAACAGCACACACGAAGAATAACCAAAAAAGCAAGTGCGCTCTTCCCTTTGCAGATGCTTCGCACTATAAGATTTCGTTTCTTTCTTGATATACTTGGGTTTTTCTAAAGTGGCATCTGAGGGTAGTATCTCCAAGATGGAATACGGCATGACATTTCGCGCCTTTTTCGGTCTTGCCGCAAGATGTCACATGGTTGTGACCGTATCAAGCAGTGCCGCAAGATCAAGCAACTCTAGCGGCTGAGAAAGACGCGAAAAGCCTTGCTATATTTCATGTTAGAGATACTACCCTCAGATACCTCGTTAGAAAAAAACAAGTATAAGTATCGTCATTTCATCGTACTTTCTAAATAAGTTACGTCACCAGAATTTGCAGCCTCTGATTGGATAATGAAACCCCGTAATCCCAGGCACCTGCAAAGCAGACAGAAATATTATTCGAATAATAGCACAGGATCATGCTCTCATCAATACATAGATAAGTGCTCTTCAAGACCTCCATAAGTTCTAAAATTCACACTGAGATCAGTGAGAGGGCGCAGTCAACAGAGACAATCACTGGCATCAATTCTAGTGTTTTTGTGGAACTGCATGATGTGTTCAAATATGTTGTAGCAAATACTGTTGCTCAAATTATTTGACATGTCGTCTTCTGTAGACCAGTACATTATTTTATTAGGATACTTAGCATTATCTGAGAGAAGCAAGCCGCCTATGAAAACGCTAAATTCAGAAGTTGTTAAATTGATACATTTTTCTGATATTCCTATCCTTTTGATTAGTCTAGTATAACACTCACGAGTTCGTTTGAGAAGAACAGTTGAAGGAACTGTAGAGGTGTTTGGCATGTTTCCACTGCAAGTGATACAGGCCTGAGTATGCAATTTACATTCTGCAGAGACTGAGGACTTGTCTTTTTCCACACAAAATTAGACATTCTTCCCGCATTTCTCGTTTTTGTACATAGTGAATCTACCTCATCAACATCATTATCACGAGACATACAAGACACAATAGGTTCAGCTGTAACATCTGTGGCTCTGTACCTTGATTTGCAGCGTCATTACTTGTAAAACCAGGAAACCTAAATATTTCTTGAAGTTCGCAAGAACTTCTAAAACGTTTCTATCCAAAACTGTCAAGATTGCCCTCGCGATATTCGTCAAATTGGTCATTCTTCGCATCAGTTTCATTGCCTTCATCAGGTGGCGTTACGTAAAAAGAGTTTTTCAATTCTTAGTGTCTCCTGTGTGTTCCTCTTCCAAAATATTCAAAATGTCAGCTACAGATAATCTGAAAATAACTCTTCATTTAGAACCAATTGCTTGAAATGTAGACAGTAAAAACGCAGCCAATCTGATATACTGAAATGATAAGTGTCCCCTGAGCATGTGATCCGATATTTCGGAGAGACAACACGACTGTACTTCGCCATCTTGCACTCTAAATGCTCTAAATGCTCTAAATCGAGAATCTGAAAGTTACAGCATATAGAGTTTTTAAAATTGTATTACTTCCTGTTCGGCATTTCTGCCTTTCAAAGATGTTTATACATGATTTCATTAACTATAGGATTAACAATTCTCAGGTATAAATGGCAAGTTACGTTATGTGTGTGTGTGTGTGTGTGTGTGTGTGTGTGTGAGTGAGTATGTGAGTGAGTGAGTGAGTGAGTGAGAGTGAGAGAGAGAGAGAAAGAGGGAGAGAGAGAGAGAGAGAGAGAGTATAGATTTAATTTATGACTTGCCAACAATGCGAGCGTTGATTGTTGTGTATCTCAAACAGATAGGTCTCCAATCACAATTACAGTTGCTGCTTTTCTTAGCACCCGATTTATCGCATCATATGCACTAACGGGTTAACTCAGGTAGCATTTTTTGGAAACGTGAAATATAACATATTGTTTACATTAAAGAGAACTGAAAAACATAATAAATATTTTAATTAGCCTATTTAAAATAAGCTTAGGGGAAAGAATATATTTTATTGAATTAGAATATGTAAAATATTTTATTTACTGCTGATACTTCCAACATAGAACTGTGAGTTTACAAACCTATATCTTCTCGAATTCAATGATGCTTGATCGATAAGAGTATTAGGCTTGAAAAAATATTAATAGGAATAAACGTTGATGTGATTATTTTTTCATATTTTCTGTTCTCGTTATTTAACAGATTTTGACGAATTTCATTGAAATGCGCCTAGAGCAGTGCAAGGTTAATAATTGCACGAATGAAACAAAATTGCTGACAGGCATCACTCTTTAAAAAAAATGACACTGCAAATTTGGTTTAATGTATACCGCTGTAGAAATTTACGTCGACATTGCTGTCATTATCTACGCAACGTTTCAATGCGCTAAAAATAATTGTAATCACCTGATTATTGCGACGTTAAAGGGAATATATTTATACATTTTTCAGTAGGGAAGTTAATAATGTAGCGCTGGAGTTGAAACAGTTTTTCGCAATTTTTCGCATTTTCTTGCTTTCGAATGAAACACTAACCGTGTTTCCCGGCAACGGGGAAAACAAGATCAAAGCTTTTGAAAGCGTTCCCAAGCCAATATATCCTCTTCAACACCACACATGGGAGGTATAAAACGTGAAATTAATTTTCACGTACACAGTTCATTATCCAAAAGGGCGTTATAAATCTTCCCGAAAGGCGAAACCTGCAAGGGTAGCCCTCGACTGAGGATGCAAGGACCAACGCGAGAAGTGTGACGATATTTATGGAGGTTACTCAGAGAAAGACGCAGCCGGTGTTGAATGTAAATTTGTTTCTAGAGATAAAATGTAAGGTTTTTTTTATCTTAGAAGGTATCATTCCAGAGAATGTTTCAAAAGGATAGTGAAAAGCAATAATGTTTCACAATACAATGTTTGTATTTCGCAACTTCACCACATTAAAATCGTACAGTCTTAGCAAACGCATTTCGAGGAATTTCCTCACGTGCAATGTTTCCAATCAGAAAATGTATAAAGGAATAATGAGGTGAATAATAATTGCAGAAATAACGAAATATGAAATAATATAACAAAATAAAAAATAAAATTCAACACATGCCGATGTATTGTGTTTTATATTTATTGTTTTATTCCATACTTTGTTGTCTCTACAATTGCCATTCATTTTAGGTTTCCTTTATATATCTTCTGATAGAGAAGACGAGAAAACTCCCTCGAAACATGTTTGCTAAGACTATAACATCTTAATGTAACAAAGTTGTTATAAAGTATTACTGAGGAAGATTACTTCTATTAACCTATTATTATTAATGTACACAAGACTTCTGCCGTAACCACCGAAAAATTTAAAAGTTTATACATTACGCTTACCTAAACTAATGTTTATTTCGTTTTTCTTGGCTACATCAACAACATTCTCTATTGATTTAATAGCAATTTGTGATACCAGTGGCATAGACTAAAGAGGTACCAGTGGCATAGACTAAAGAGGTATGCATCTTTACTCTATGCCAGTGGTAAAAACGACATTTCTTTTTGCGAGTAGGAAAGGTTGCAACACGAGATCCACAGGCCGATACGCCGATGAACAAAATAAACTCACTTATCACGTGTGTAACACTATTCTTTAGACAGTCTTCCTGACTTGCCTTTTATGGTAATTCCAGTGAACAAATCACTTCATTGGGCACCACGTTACATTATGATCAGTCACATCAGATCAAATGAAAGTATTTGCGATTTTTGTGGTATTTAGTGTTTTACCTGAGCATTTGAGAATCGTCTCACTTTTAGCACTTGTGCAAAATATTGAGCTTTTAGCATGCTGTACACGTTCAAATACTAACTACTTTTACTAGTGGCTGTCTATAGTTATTTATTCTAGAATATTAAATAGTTTATCCACGATGGATATCGTACGCTTGCGTTCGCGTGATCACATCTGGAGTAGATAAAACTATTTCATTCCCTTTGCAAGTATAATTTTATTGTTACACTAATTTTTAAGTTAAAGTTATTTTAACTCCCTAGAGAGTTACCAGCGTCAAACTAGTAGCAAATCACAGACTTTAACTGAATAACGAAAATATAACATTTGTTCATGAAAACTACGTTTCACAGATTCTATCAACGCCTAGGAGGCTAAACTTTCCACTGGAGAAGAAAACACTTTTTTTTCTTTTGTATCAAAGAATGTTATTTTATATTAAAATGTCAAGTTATAGTTGGAAGAGGATTTTCTATGTTGTAATTTTTTGCTTTCTCTTATTGATTCTTAAATAAAAAGTAGGCGTTATTAATAGAATTATGACGAAAACAGCTGTATGCGGAGTGGTGAAGTTTAGGCATATTGTGAAATTTTTATGTCATAGATTTATTTGAAAAATCAAATATATGTATTGTTGAAAAATCAAAATGATGTATTGTTGGGACTTTACGTTTAAAAATTATTTGATTATTAATGGAATGAGTTGTTACGGGATTTATTTTAGTGATATTTTCTTGGAAATCAATATGCAAACATTTTTTAGGTGAGTTTCGTGTTTTTCGTCGTGAATTGAGCGAAATGTGTGCTGCCAATTCCATTTGTGTGGAAACCAACCCTCTGCAGACACTGGGCAACGCTTCTCCTAAATGTTTTAATTGAATACGCTGTTATGAGGTACCGTGTCGACGTTTTATAATTCGTTATATTCAGAAATTTATCGAACCCCAATACTTTTTCTAAATTCAGATGTTTAGATTATAAAAAGTTTCATTCTTAGTTGTAAAAAAATATTTTAACTAAGAGCGTTTCTGGTTATCATTATAAAATTTTTATTACATCAAACATTTAAAATTACATCGAGACGAAGAAATATTTTATGAACACCATTTCAGTGAACATTATTTTAAGGATTGCCAATACTAATACATGTAAATATTCTGCACTGTCTTCAAAAAAGTGATCCAAGCTTCCTTTTACTTGGCTTTAAAACGATAAAATCTGACGCACAAATGGCGCAAAAACACCCGTGAGTCTGTTTTATTAAGGTATAAAGATACCAGATAACGCACGAATACGGGACATTTTAGAGGTACTTTTTCTTTAAAACGTCTCTATAAAATTGAATAAATTGCACACAAATGGCTATTCTGTGGCACCATACATTTTAATAGATGCCAAGTCAACAATTTGATATAAACGAGAAATGCATAAATACAGACGATAAGGGAATCCAAATGAAACAATTTTGTTGTTTATTTTAAATTTAAGGTACAGTTTCCTTTTAAAAAAATTTAAAGTTGTTAATTTATAAATATTAATTATAATTATGGAATATTAACAGCAATTTTGTTATCATAAATGTCTGAGGGATACGTAGTATGACATTGAAATAAGTAATTTATTGATAAAAATTGTTTCTGTCAACCTCACAAACAATAATTTGAAAACTTTGGCTTATGGAAAAATGGCCTTAAATAAATAAATTTTAATCTTAATCAATAAAATTAAGAGGAAGGAGAGATCGCGCCCGATCCGTAGACCGTTTGGTAGGGTACTGCTCCGACATTCGCCTGGGGTTGATCGGAGAAACCACGAAAACTACCCATCAGAGCTGCCGACCACCAGAACCCTTTTCTAGACAGTGGCTGAATTCCACCTTCGACAAGCTAATATCGAAACTCCCGCCACCGTAGGGACTCGAACCTAGAACCTCCCGCTCCGAGGCACTACAATAACACCCGCTGATGCCCCGAGCAACCTCTCCCCATCTTTCCATTCAACCTTTTTTATTTACATATGATATATTTTTTCTACAAAATAAGTAAAATATACTACAAGGAGGATGAGAATATAAATTCAATGAAACAAGTCTTTCACCCCGGTGAATAAGCTGATAAGTCAAAGAAACTTAATTTTACAGGGGAGTAAAAAACAGCTTTAAACTAATGCTATAAGTAAGGGATTAATGATATTCAAATACAACATACACAAAAATAGTTTCGTTTGAATATCACCTTCCTTTGAATAATATTAATTCCTGATTTAAATCATTTAAACACTGTTTTTTGCTCTTCTGTAAAATTAAGTGTTTATGACTTATCACCTTATTCATCTGGATCAAAGAATTAACAAATACAATTGATTTTGTGTTCGACCATTTCAAGGTTGCCAGATGGTTTACGGAGCTTCTTTCCCAAATTTCGCGTATTAATTCCCGAAAAGTGTTTCAAAAAGTGCTTCAAAAACACAAAATTTGGTCATATTTATGGGATTAAAATGTTTTATTACCCAGGGCTATGGGTCCCTCCGGACATTGTGAGAGGGTACGTGGCCACAAGAACAATGAAGGCACGCAGTCAATGAAACAATTAACAAATACAACTGATTTATGTTCCACAATTTCAAGGTTGCCAAGTTGTTTAAGGAGCTTCTTTCCCAAATTTCACGTATTAATTCCCGCAAAGTGTTTCAAAAAGTGCTTCAAAAAGAGAAAATTTGGTCATATTTATGAGATTAAAATGTTTTATTACCCAGGGCTATGGGCCCCTCCGGACATTGTGAGAGGGTCCGTGGCCCCCAGAACGATGGCACACAGTCAATGAAACAATTAACAAATACAACTGATTTATGTTCGACCATTTCAAGGTTGCCAGGTTGTTTAAGGAGCTTCTTTTCCAAATTTCACGTATTAATTCTCGCAAATTGTTTCAAAAAGTGCTTCAAAAACAGAAAATTTGAACATATTTATGGGATTAAAATGTTTTATTACCCAGAGCTATGGGCCCCTCTGGACATTGTGAGATGGTCCGTGACCACCAGAACAACGAAGGCTCACAGTCAATGAAACAATTAACAAATACAATTGATTTTCTCTTCGACCATTTCAATGTTGCCAGCTGATTTACATAGATTCTTTCCCAAATGTAGCGTATGAATTCCCCCAACGTGTTTCAAAATGTGCTTCAAAAAGAGAAAAATTGGTCGTATTTACGGAAATAAAATGTTTTATTACCCAGGGCTACGGGCCCCTCGGCAAATTGTTACAGGATCCGTGGCCAGCAGAACAATGAAGCCACGCAGTCAATGAAACAATTAACAAAAACAATTGATTTTGTGTTTGACCATTTCAAGGTTGCCAGATGGTTTACGGAGCTTCTTTCCCAAATTTCACGTATTAATTTCAGCAAATTCATTCAAAAAGTGCTTCGAAAAGAGAAAAATTGGTCGTATTTATGGGATTAAAATGTTGCCAGGTTGTTTAAGGAGCTTCTTTTCCAAATCTCACGTATTAATTCTCGCAAATTGTTTCACAAATTGCTTCAGAAAGAGACAAACTGGTCATATTTATTGGAATAAAATGTTTTATTCCGCTGGGGGCAACTGTCCGAGGGGGGGGGCGCGTGGGCGATCCGCGTTGCCCGTGCGCGTGCACGCCCGGCGCCGGGGCGGCGGGCGGCCATCCATCAGCGGATTGCGACTGTCGGGGCGAGGGGGCGCGGTTCGAGCCACCGCGGCGGCAGCGGAGGTGGGGAGGGGCGAGAGAGAGAGGGGGTGCGACCGACCTCCGACCACGTTGCCACCGCCGCCGCCGCCGGCCCGCGAAACACCGCCCCCTGTCAGCCGCAGCCGCCTCCGCCTCCGCCGCCCTCGCCGCGAGGCGCCGCTCACCCCGCCCCCGCCCCCGCCTCCGCCCCCGCCCCCGGGCCCGCTGGCCAGTGACAGCAGCAGCCGCGGCCTCGTCCCGCAGGGTGCCCCCGCCGCGCCGGGGTGGAGGTGCTGGCACGCGGTCTTCGACCTCCGCTGGAGGGACGATAGGCGACAACAAGGACCGTCCTCATCACTTTATGATTGATTGCTTTTTCGTATTTCCAGGTGCGTCAACTGCTTGGGTCATTAGCCCCGAATGTGTAGTGCGTGTTTTTCTCGGGAGACGGCGGTGATCTTCCCAAGCTGGATGGCGAGATCCGGCGCCGACCTACCGTCGGCTAGTGGGGTTTCCCCCTAACCAGGACTCTCCCACCAGCGGGGCACCGCCCCAGTCGGGACAACCTCTAAGCTCCCGACGGGTCTCCCGGAATATGTGGTAATGTAGTGCATATTACTGTAAGTGTGTGTGTGTGTGTGTGTGTGTGTGTGTGTGTAAGGGGAGAGGATAGGACAAAGAATAGGAAGGAAATATCGCGCGCGGTCCGTGGCCGGTTGTTAGGGTGCTGGTCCGGCATTCGCCTGGTGTTGATCGGAGAACCCACGGAAAACAACCGATCAGAGCAGCCAGCCGCCAGAATTCTCCTCCAGACAGCGACTGAATTCGACCAAGCTGAAAAGCTATTGTCGGAAATCGTGTCGCCGTTAGGACCTCCCGGTCAGATCATTACTTTACAAGAGATTTGGGCAAATGAGATGTAGTACGTTTCGAATTTATGGGTTATTAATATTTTGTATATTCACAGTTATTAAATACCAGTGGCCTACAGCAACAGAGATAGTGGTGAATGATATCGTAGGCTTCCGCGGCCAGTCATGATCTGGGCTGTCCTGGCGTTGCATAGACTGCGTTGAAAGCTGAGGTGCCGATGTTTCGGCCGACATGTCGCGGTCCTCTTCAGTACTGAACTGCCAAATACAGCCCTGAAAAGGACCGCGACATGTCGGTTGAAACGTCGGCATCTCAGCCTTCAACGCGGCGTCACCCGGACAGCCCAGATCAAAAACAGTGGTGAACAAATCCCCACAAAATGGTCTTCCAAAAAGTAGTACATGCACTGTTTAGAACAACATATAAAATACTTTTCTATAACACTTAAACCAATTAAATATTTTAACAAAAACAATCTGCGAATACTACTGATAACAATGTACAGTATATCTGGATTTACACCACAACAGTTCTTTACATACCCAAAACATAAAAAATATTGCTGTGTGTAGTATTTAATGCACGTGAATAAGAAATGTTTCCTCTTCCACGAAGTCTTGCTGTCGCATGACGCCATTAGCGTCGTAAGCACTGACGCACGGAGTATGAGAGTTCAATCTGTACCTTTACAACGAGAGTAGGGAATAACACAATCAATTATATGCCTATTTCAGTCACAATCGAAACTACTCCACGGTTTTTGGATTTTCTCCGAAGTTTTGGGTATCTATCAAAACTCATGACACTTTTAAAAAGGTGGTAAGCTACATAGGTTTGGATAGTTTTCTTTCAGTTTCTAAATGCATTGTAAAATTAGTTTTATAGATACCGGTTGATTCCCCGGCATTGCGTGGGTATTCATTTACCGTTCTGCAAACTCATCCCACACTGTCCACCTCCTCCGCCAGGACAACCTCTTCCCATGTCGCCCGGCAGAAATGACACCGCCTTGATACATTGCGGGTTGCATCTAGTCCCCCCACCCACCCACCCACCCACCCACACACACACACACACACACACACACACACACATTCTGAGATGTAACCAAATTTAGGATTTCATTTGAGGATTGCGAAACTTTCTGTGGTTTCTCCTGAAGCATCAAATGTGTTGGTGTAAAATTTGAGAGCAACTTCTGTAAATGATCCTCAGGGCTCAGGAAGACCACGACAAGATGGTCGAAACGTCGGCAACACACCCTTCGACGCGGCGTCACCTGGACAGCCAAGATCATTTACATGACTGGCCGCGGAAGCCTACGACTTCAAGCAACTTCTGTAGTTGTTTAAACGTTGTTGTGGAAAACATAACCACGTATTTTGATTAATTAAGATTTAATAGACAATATCTCCCTACCAGAGACATATTTTGTCTGGCTACTAGTAGTAGGCTTCATGGCTCTCTGATAATCTTTGGATATTTTGTAATTGAGTGGAAAATGAGCCTTATGAGGCAATTATACGGATGGGAGTGAGAATAAGACAGGGAGCGGGGAAGGAAGGACATGTTCTCGCATGCTGCTCTGGTATTTCCCAGACGTGAGTAGGGAAATCTCAGGAACTACAGGGCAGCCAACATACCTACCCGAACCCGGCATGAACCACCAATACGTTGATGTAACGTACTGAGGAGACGATAATAGCTGTTGGTTATCTGTACAATATTTAGAATTTAATTTTCGTTAATATTTTAGAGGTTTGAGAATAATTTAATGGAAATAATCTTTGTAAGAGTATTTGGTGCCTAATTTAGATTTATTTGATTGAAAGAGTATGATCCCATTGTTTTAGAAATAAAAGAGAGGTCACTGAGGCAGGGAAGTTAAACATTCGTTTGTGGTTATGTTCGTAGCTCCGTGAGCAGAAACAAGCTTCTTACTCCTTATGAAATAATTTTAATGATCTACGTACAAACACTCTTCAGTCTTTGTACCTACATGCAAATAATTTGTTGTAAGACGATTTAAATGTTGCCAATCATGAAATATCGTGTTTAGTTTCGTAACGCTGAATAGTGTGTAACACAAAATAAGAAAAATGAATTGGCATTGTGATTGTTGATTGGATGTTTTTCTTTTAATCCTCCATTTACTTATTCTCGCCAGCATTAGCTATTAAATTTATCACTGTCTAAACAAAAAAATCAGACATGTTAGGAACTTATAGATGGAATATACCGAAAAAAATGCCATTGTATGGTTTGGAAGTGGTCAAATTAAGATTATCTTATTCTATTATTATTATTATTATTATTAATAATAATAATAATAATATTATTAATATTATTAACTCAACGCAAGCAATTAACTCTTTAAGACTTCATTAATACGGTGCTTTCATAATAAAATTTCTGACAGTGGTCATGTGTTATAAAAGTATAGACTAGAAAATTAGCTTATTATTGAGACTATTAACTGAAATCTCATGATAATTTTTATAGAGATAAAATCCATCCAACGCACAAACAAGCATTTTCACCAATACATTGAGAAGGTCCGCCAGTAAATGAATATTAAAAGAAATAAAAATTATAATGAAATTGTTGGCAACAATTATTGCATTAGAAATATACGTATTTGAACTGAAATCATAATAAAACCAGTAACACTTTCGCATTACGAGGAGTTAGCCACAGAGTGGTAAATACGATTTGTTCTCGTTTTAATATGACGTTCATATCAAACTTGCTGCATTACCATCTATTATTTTACTCACTTTTGATCGTTACAGAACTAATTTCCATAAAATATACCGTTTGCATGTAAATGACGTTTTACGATAATGTTCCAAACTGAACATTTGGAAATGAGAGGGAATTCAATTTCATGAACTATTCAAAAGTATATTTAAAACATTGCTTATAAACATTGTCGTAACTTCTCATATTCTAATTTAATTTTAAACATACAGAAAAACAAAAAGTAAAGCTATTAACTGAACCCGGCGATTGCATAATGTAAAGAAATGTCTCATAACGACTACTAACCACACATTTAAATTCATTCAGTACCGACCCAGCGGAGGCAGAAATCTAATGCACTTCTAGTTAATACAGCCAACGACCTAACATTTTCATGCTTAATTTCCTCGTAAGAATCGTGTCATAGTCCATCGAAGGTCAGTGGCATTTCTCCACCTTTATCAGGTTACAATGCAAGAGCAGATCTGGATTCCCTGAAAGTCTCAAATTTGTTTCCTACGAACGAAGACTGAAGATCTTCGCGGAAAACAAAAGTTACATTTATTTGCTGCAAATGAGCTCATTGCTAGAGTACATTTTTAGCACTACCTGTTCACGTAGCCACAAACTAGTTACTGGTTACATCACGCATTCGACAGTAAATTACAGGCCTCGTGTGCGACCCAAACTGCCTTGCATTTCATCACCCCGAACATTTGACCCCACTCCCAAGGCGCACCTGCAACGGGTAGGAACGCAGTAGCCTGGAGGAGCACGCGTTGAGTATTCTTCTGCATTTAGCTAATGAAAGAGGCTGAAACATAACTTGGTGCCGACGGACAACGGCTCCTGCGGGTGCGTCATGCAGATTCCTCGCGCACCGCTGGCCAAAGTAGGCGCGGCCCAAACGACGCAGTTCACTCTCTCGCCGCAGAGTGCGCGCCGTACAGTGGGGCGAATCCACCTGACTTCACAGCCTGATCTCAGGGTTGCCAGATGTGTTTCCACACCATTACGACGGAATTTTCCTAAATAATGTCTCCAATCAAACAAAATTTCCCAACTCTGAAATAAAAAATATTCTCCCAATTATGGACCAGCGACATTAGCTGTCCCTGACAATTCCAATATTGGCTCTCCCAATATTCGATAATTCAAATCAATCAATCATCGCCGTTTGGGCTGATCAAAGCCCTATATCTTTTTTTCTAGTGTTTTACTTTCTCTATTCCGGTCGTATATTTTCTTGTCTTTCTGGTATATAAAAATGAGAGAAAATAATCAAACTGTTTCTTTTTATTCATAATAATTGAGAGAATAATATTTCTATCTGGATTCCGGATGGAAATAATTCCCACATAAATTCCCCAAACATTTCCTTGCCCATTAATGTTCCCCAATCTTTCCCCACAACGAAAAAATTTGCTTTTGACGGGGGAGCGGGCAAAATTCCCCAAACGAGCAACCCTGGATGATCTAAAGTTGCCTTCGGACCCGCTAAGAAAAGCTTCTGTTGCACGTGAAGACGTCATTTCTGTAAACAGAATTTTGGAACTCGCCCATATTCTGAGTGTGTTTGATTGATTGATTGATTGATTCATGTTTCCGGGCGCGTCAACTACTGTGATCATTAGTCCTGTTAGTGTAGTGCATGTTTTTTCCCTGGAGATGACGGTGATCTTCCCCCGCTGGATGGTGAGATCCAGCGCTGACCTACCGTCGGCTAGTGGGGTTTCCCCCTAACCAAGACTCTCCCACCAGCGGGGCACCGCCGCAGCCGGGACAAGCTCTAAGCTCCCGACCGGTCTCTCGGAATATGTGGTAGTGTAGTGCATGCATTTAGAAAAAATTAAAGAGAGGAAACTGGATAACTCTGAATATTCCTGTTGATTTGATTTGATATGATTTTTTCGTGTTTCCGGGCGCGTCAACTGCTTCGGTCATTAGTCCCGTTAGTGTAGTGCATGTTTTTTCTCGGGAGATGGCAGTGATCTTCCCCCTCTGGATGGTGAGATCCGGCACCGACCTACCTTCGGCTAGTCAGGTATCCCCCTAACCAGGACTCTCCCATCAGCGGGGCACCGCCACAGCCGGGACGAGCTCTAAGCTCCCGACCGGTCTTCCGGAATATGCGTCAGTGTAGTGCATAGTCAGTGTAGTGTAAGTGTGTGTGCAAGGGGAGAGGATAGGACAAGGAAGAGGAAGGACAGATCGCGCGCGCGGTCCGTGGCCCTTTTTGTAAGGTACTGCTCCGGTATTCGCCTGATGTTGATCGGAGAACTCACGGTACTGAGTGTGTATTTATTTTTCCCAGGTGAATCAATTTCTTAAATCATTTGGTCCCGTAAGTGAAGTGCAAGGTAGCGGTGTTCCTCCTCCATGGAACATGAGATCCGGCCGCGACGCACAACTATCTCCCCCCCCCCCGAGGATTGACCATGGCTGGGACAACTTCGACGTGCGCTTTGTGCTATGCTTTATTCATGCTCTGGGGTGTCCGGGTGACGCCGCGTCGAAGAATAGGGTGCCGACGTTTCGACCGATATATCGCGGTCCTCTTCAGGGCTGTACTGAGTACAGAAGAGGACCGCGATATGTCGGTCGAAACGTCGGCACCCCAGCCTTCCACGCGGCGTCACCCGGACAGCCCAGATCATGACTCTGGCCGCGGAAGCCTACGATACCATATGCTTTATTTAAGCAAAGGTAAATTATTTGACAGGGTTTAAGAAAAGTCGATGATCGAGGAAGACCTCATTGCCCAATAAAAACGCGTATGTACGCACTGTCACAACAGCTCCTGACGAGGCCAAGGCCTTCCAGCGGCATCCCGGCCTTGCGGCCATGGGTTGAGGGTTATGAGGGTTAATAGAAATATATTACATGGGAGTTTTTTTGTTTTTTTCTCCCTTTCAAAATTTATTGCTTATTTATCCTTGAAAATAGATTTTACTACATGGGAGTTTTTTTTCTCCCTTTCAAAATTCAAAATTTAAGTAGTATATGACTTAGTGTAGGGATCACAGAATTTTGAAAATGTGCACACAATTCACTTTTCCCCATAGCACGTCATACGCAGTTTTTAACTGTTTTTGACGTAAAATAAATAAATAAATAAATAAATAAATGAATAAATAAATAAATAAATAAATAAATAAATAAATAAATAAATAAATAAATAAATAAATAAATAAATAAATAAATAAATAAATAAATAAATAAATAAATAAATAAATAAATAAATAAATAAATAAATAAATAAATAAATAAATAAATAAATAAATAAATATGTGATTAGCGCATAGTCATCCCTACGCTGTATTGTGGTCTTCTCAACTTGAGAGAAGTGAGCTTTCTCATCATCACACAGCAACAGATACTGGGACATTGGAAGGAAAGCGCACACTATAATCTGCCCAGGTCAGGAATCGAACCCGGGATCGCGTTATGCAAAGCGAACACGCTGACCAGTGAGCTACTACCCCTGGGACCCAAAATGTGTGTAACTAAAAAGAATGTTGCAAGAATCTACCAATATCATGTCGAAAAGCAGAAAGGGGTAATATATACGTGGGAATTAAGTCGCTAAACGGATGTAGTAACTGGCAAGATCATATATACAAACTTCCAAAGAGCTTGGGTTGTTTCCTGTCATCCTGCATGCAAAATATTTAATTTAATCAAAAAATTACACAATTACACACATAAACATATTTCTTACAAAGAAAGTTTTATATTGCACTTTCATTGCTTCCTGGTTACATTAATACATTGATTTCAACGAACATTCTCTAATTGCCGAAATGACAAAACTAACAGGGAGTCAAACAATTCAAGGAGAATTTAGCAAACATTTGTGAAATAACTGAGAATCATTTCTAAATGTTTCTCGTCGACAACGCCAACAATTTAGTTTGGCATCAATGGGAAACAACCAATTGGCTATCTCCACTCGCATGTCTGAACAGATCACACCCTAGGCTTACAGTTCGATTAAAACACGTCCTTTCAAGACCATGAGCTGCAAAGAGAGGAGAAACACTGTCGTCCAATCGGAATCTTCAATCCCAAACTTGTGTCGTAACGAAACCCTAATTTTGATGTGATTCCCTCGACTCTGCCAGATCGTGGCGTTGAAAGGTCTTCATCGCGAGAGGTGGCTCAGGGTATCAACTAATATCACTGCAGTGCCTGTAACCGGGAGGTCCTAGGTTAGAGTCCCGAGGGGGGTAAGCTATTCGACATTAGCTTGTCAGCCATTTTAATTCAATCGTTGTCTGAAGGAGCATTTTAGTGGCCGGATGCTCTGATCGGTAGTTTTCCATTATTTCTCCGATCAAACCACGCGAACGCCGGAGCAGTACCCTAACCAACGGACCACGGACCGCGCGCGAATTTTTGCTTCATCATCCTTATCCTATCCTCACCCGTTACTTACACACATACTAAACATGCTACCCATCACCACACATTCCTGGAGACCGCTAGGGAGCTTAAAGTTTGTCTCGGCTGGGGTGATGTCCCACTGGTGGGTGATACCTTGTGGGGTAATCTCCTGCTAATCGACGTGGGTCGGCGCCGAATCTCGTCATTCATTGGGGAAATCTCACTGCCCGTTCCCCAAGAGAAAAAGGTACTACACTTACGAGAATAATGACATTGGCACCTGACGCGTACGGAATCATTAAAAATTAATCAATAATGGAAAGGATTTCATGTTCTCATCGGAGTAATAGTAGAGCTTCCCCGTCCGTTTCAATTCGGTTTCGTCCTTCCCTTAAGGCGGCTTATTCGTTATTCGGCGAACACCGAGCAACCGCTCGCCGAATCCCGAGTAGTGTGGATGAGTTGTTTGCTATTGCGGAGTGCGACACGTTCCCCTCATGCGTTGAACAAAGGAAGCGAACATTCGCCGAACACGTCAGCTGCTCGGAAGTGGGCGAGCACTAGTTCGCTGCTCTGCGAATGCCGAATGTATGAAGCCAAAGGAAGCGAACATTCGCCGAACACGTCAGCTGCTCGGAAGTGGGCGAGCACTAGTTCGCTGCTCTGCGAATGCCGAATGTGTGGAACAAAAGGGAGCGAACATTCGCCGAACACGTCAGCTGCTCGGAAGTGAGCGAGCACCAGTTAGCTGCTGGGCGAATGCCGAATGTGTGGAGCTACCTTCGGGCGCGCCGACGCCACTTTGGGCCCAGTGCGCGCGTGCGGCGCAGGGAAGCCCTTTCCGCGCGCCATATTCGCGGGCGCGGCCCTCCGCCCGGTCCTTCCGGCCCCTCCCTTGCCCTGCGCGGCCCCGCCCGTGTTTTGTTTTGTTTCTAAAGCACCTTGGGGAGAAGTGGACGGCGCCATTACCGGGAACAACTCCGGAATATATCGCCGCGCCCCGCGGCACCGTCCCCACCGCGACTTGCCCGCCCCCCCCCCCGCCTTGCCGGCCCGTTCCTATTTACTTAGTACTACTGCCCTGGCTTCCCTTCCCGGAGTTGTTGCTCGCCCTACAATCGGCGCTGCCCACTGCCTTCTCATCGCTCGGCCGTCGTGGCTGCCACACGAGAGTCTCCAAACTACATCCACGAGTTTATACTACTCTCCAATATACAACCATACCACCAACATTTTGCTCTAGGGTTAGGAAATAATATCTGTAATATCGAACTATTCATTTGTACATTGTATGCACAATTTAATATTGAGGTATCCAATTTGTTTTTTTAAGTTTCAATACGTCTGATTTCCATGAGTCAGTTCTTTCCACGATGGTGGGGATGAATACTAATACTAATTGTAAGTTTTATTATTATTATTATTATTATTATTATTATTATTATTATTATTAATATTATATCATTATTAATATTATATCATTATTATTATTATTATTATTATTATTATTACTGTTATTATATTGCTACTTTTTGTTAGCAACGCTAAACGACTGGTACTGACATAAATCCCATTCCTTCCAGTTTTTGACATAACTACTCCCTAATTCTTCCTTTGTATTGTTGGTAGTTCAAAAACAGCCCTCAGGCTCAGTGTTTGTCTCTTTCACAATCGTATTGTTTTCATATCCCTATTACGCTGGAATTAGAACTTTTACATTATATGTCGTTATCACAGCTCCAAGTCTTTTCAGTATGAATTTTGCGTTGTCTCTAGATTGTAATCTTTTATACCGTAGTAGAACCACGTTGAAAAAAATCCATTGCACTTGCGCTGAAACGTTGATAGTCACCTGAACTTCTGTGTTGTGCTGCGGGGCATTCCTAATTGTAAAAGTCAGTCTCTAAGAATATCAATCAGATTTGAGATACATTATTTTAATGGGTGATGATGACGATGATGTAACTTAAACGATTATGTCGCAATTGCAGATTGAGAGTCAGGGAAGGCTACAGTGGCAGGAGAGCATCCCGCAATATACTTCTGTCAAACTGTTTTGTCCATCACAATGTCCATATGGATCGATTAGGATTTTCAACGCAGCGCCTGGAGGTGGATGGTTGATTGATTCTTTGATTGATTGGTTAGTGTTTCCGAGCGCGTTTTCAACCACGACTGACATTAGTTCCGTAAGTACGGTGCATGATTTGTCGCGGGAGATGGCGATGCCATTGCAGCGCCTCTGACCAGGAGATCCTAGGTTCGAGTCCTGACCGCAGCAGGATTTTCGACACTAGCTTTTCATCTTGGTCGAATTGAGTCGCTGTCTGGAGGACAATTCTAGCGACCGGCTGCTCTGATCGGTAGTTTTCCGTGGTTTCTCCGAACAACACCAGGCGAATGTCGGAGCAGTACCTTACCAAACGGGCCACGGATCGCGTGCGATCTGTCCTTCCCATTCCTTGTCCCATCCTCTCTCATTACACACACACTTACACTAACATGCACTACACTATCACATATCCCGGGAGACCGGTCGGGAGCTTAGAGCTTGTCCCGGCTGGGGCGGTGCCCCGCTGGTGGGAGAGTCCTGGTAAAGGGGAAACCCCACTAGCCGACGGTAGGTCGGTGCCGGATTTCGCCATCCAGCGGTGGAAGATCACCGCTATCTCCCGAGAAAATACATGCACTAAACTAGCAGAGTCTATTCCGATAAAAATAACCATATTTTGGTTAGTGAAGTGCTACCGCCAGACAGGGGTTGTTTCATCGGTCACGCAGTCACCGAAATACATCGCTATCACAGCGGAAACTAGAAGAAGTTCGGAATGTTATTTCAACTTCCCTGAAAAAATCATTACGGAAACTTCAGCAACAATGTAATTTTTCCTTTGGAAGTGCGCACTGTCACAGAAAAATTGAAAATTCGCATTGAAAGAGCGGACATCTCAGAAGTTTAAGATTCCTGATTGGGCTGCTCGCATGAGTTACTACTGTAATTAAATACGACGATTTGTTAACGAATGTCTTGAGGCACTTGATTAGGGGTTGTTTTAGAGATGAGACTTAATTTCATCGGGATGAATATATGAACTAGCAAAAAAATAGATTCTGGACGACAGAGAGGTCACAGGAAACAGTAGAGAGATAATTGAACTCCTAGAAAATTGGAGAATGGTGTGCCATTTCTCGACGCCGAATAATTGGTCCGTTGTTTCTCAAAGAAGCAGTAACGGCTGATACATATCAATTAATATTCAGAAACTTTGTAATACTTCTTGATTACGACGAGAGAAATTGTTGGTTTCAACAGAACTGGGTGATATCAGAGTCTGCAAAGTCGACATTGCTATTTCTGGAAGAGTTTTTTGGGAACAGAATAATTTCATGATGTTTCTGGCTTTCTCATTCGCCTGATATGTGACCATCAGTTTTCTACCTTTGGAAATGCCTCAAATGACAAGTTTATGCAAAAACCTGCTAATCTCGAAGACGTTCAAAGAAACTTCAAGGAAGTGATTCGCATAATTGACGAAGAAACTTTGCATCGGGTTGTAGCACATGTTCTCAAGTGAGTTAATGCTTCATTGTTCAGGAATCGAGGGCATTTTGAACCCTTTTTGTGAAGTGTAATTGTTTCCGACACCAATTTTTCTTTGAAATAAATAATTTCCTTTTCTTTTTTACCAAAACTAAACTAGCTTTCTTATTTTTCTTTGCAGGGAATTTCCGAAACGTTAATCGTTAAGGTGGAGGACAATGGGATGAAGTGCAAGAGGTGTAGTGAACCAGTGACTATCTTTCACTGCAATTTAACAAGAGGTTGTTATGCACTCACTACTAACCCCTTTCAAAATAATCATTATTTCTGGAGTCACTATTCCAATAATAATAATATAAAAAAAAAAAAAAAAAAAAAAAAAATTTAAAACAGAAAATAAAAAAAATTGGTAAATTTCTGAAATAAATTTGTTTTGTAACTAAAATAAGCAGAGTTTGTTATTAAATCTAACTGAATGTACATTTTACGTGGTAAGCGTATTACACCTATAAACACTTCACAAGCAAATCACTGTTCCTGTGACAATTCGTCGGACGCCAAACCAGAAGCCGCGTGCCTTCGTCCTTGAGCTCGTGACCACGACGGCCACCTCCTGTCTTCCTCACGGTGGCACAGCGATAGAGGGAATTAAGCCTACCTGCTTGAAACCCCCAGCCGATATCGGACCCGCTCATACATAGTTGCCAGTTCAATTCGCTCTGCCTGCAGTGGATAGCATTTTAAATAAATCACACGGTACAAAACCTATGTGTTGTGGCAGTTAGGTTATTGGATTTGAAAAACATACTGCAAATTTGATAGATGATCTTGAGTCACTTCCCTCGCACTTCTTATTCGAGGGCAAAAGTCCTGCCAGTGGCCTCCCCGATTAATATAAAACATCTCAACGCAAACACCTTTCACAGCCCGGACAACCTCTATACTCTGATGTATTTAACGTGGCGCCTCAAGACTGCGAGGTAGACGAAGAAGGAGATACTGTCATTCAACCGGGAGCTTCGGTATGATTTAAATTTTTGGTTTGGACCCTACCGATTGAATGACAAAGTGTACCTCTAGACCGATTGAGACGCCACGTTAAAGAAATCAAAGTATACATCCCCATCAACCACGAAATCTACTTCCACCACTACTCCGATTCCCACCTCCTGTTTTACATCCACCACTATCTTACTTCCCATTTCCATCTCCCCCTCCACCTTCAATCTCCACTGGCGGCACGCGAATCCAGTATTGCGACGCTTCAAACGGACAAAGAGCGCCGCCGTCCACTTATGGAACGAATCCATCGCAGCAAAGCCCCTGCAAGCGCGCTGTTCTTCCACTGCCGAGGATTAGGGCTCTGTGCCAACAGATGCGCGCGTGAGAGAGGAAACGGGGTACGCTGAGCAAAGACATCTGGAAGATTTAAATTATTTTTCTGTGCCTTAATATTCACATTTCAACTTCATCTTCACCGCAACATCAATCTTCACATCAACAGCAATGTTCACATCAACAGCAACGTCTACACAAACATTAATCTCTACATCAGTTTTAACCTCCACATGAAAATCAACATCCACATTAACATCAATCTCTACACCAACATCATCAACATTCACATCAACATCATTAACCTTCACATCAACATCATTAACCTTCACATCAACATCATTAACTTCCACGTCAACATCAACCTCCACATCAACATCAACCTCCACATCAACATCAACCTCCACATCAACATCAACCTCCACTCAACATCACCAACCTCCACATCGACACGAACGCCAATCTCCACACCAACATCACCCACGTAAAAAACCTCTACATCAACATCAACCTTCACATTGACTTCAACCTCCACAAAAAGATCAAACTCCACAACAACATCAACCGCCATATCAACATCTACGTTTACATCCACTCCTACAGGTCACTTCCCTCTTCCATTTCTCCTTCCAACTGCACGCGATGAGTCCATTGCAACCCAGCCAACGAAGGCAGGTCGTCGTCAACCTTGGGAACGAGTCGACGCAAGAAAGCCCTTACACGCGCGGTGCTCTTCCGCTGCCGGGGATTAGGGCTCTGCGTGAACAGATGCGCGTGCGAAAGAGGAGCTTCCCGGATTGCGCGCCAGAGGGAGTGTGCAACGAAACGTCCGCGCCAGCAGTTTAGAAGATTTAAACTATTCTTCTGCTCCAACCTGTGTCGGGGGCCGCTCTGGTGGCCGAGATCGCTAAGGCAGTAGTGTCGCAGCGATCTCAGACCGAAGGAACGCACCGGGAGCGGTAGCTCAGTGCATCAACTGATGTCACTGTAGCGCCTCTGACCGGGAGGTTCTACGTTCGAGTCCTGACGGCGGCAGGATTTTCAGTCGCTCAGTCGTTCAATTCAGTCGCTCTCTCGAGAAGAATTCTAGCGGCTGGCTGCTCTGATCGGCAGTTTTCCGAGGTTTCTCCGATCAACACCAGGCGAATGCCGGAGCAGTACCCTACCAAACGGGCCACGGACCGCGCGCGATCTGTCCTTCCCATTCCTTGTCCTATCCTCTCCCCTTACGTACACACTTACACTAACATGCACTACACTACCACATATCCCGGGAGACCGGTCGCGAGCTTAGAGCTTGTCCCGGCTGGGACGGTGCCCCGCTGGTGGGAGAGTCCTGGTTAGGGGAAACCCCACTAGCCGACGGTAGGTCGGCGCCTGATCTCGCCATCCAGCGGGGGAAGACTACCGCCATCTCCCGAGTAAAAATATGCACTACACTAACGGGACTAATGACCGAAGCAGTTGACGCGCCCGGAAACACGAATAAACCAAACCAAACCGAAGGAACGCGGATTCGAGTCCCAGCTCGGGCAGGGTTGTATTTGTGTCCATTCGCCACTTATCATCATCATATCGTTCCATCTTCACAGTTACCATAACGTGATCTCCAATAGTGGTCGCTATTGACCTAGATGTTGATGCAACCTAAAAGAAACAGTGTCGAGATGCCGTGGACTTTGCCATTCAGAAAGTGTAGACGCGAATGTTGCCCACGAAAAAGTGACGTATATTGTACAAGAGTCAATGTACAGATGTCGTTTCGATTTGTTTTCTAAGCATAGTTATTGTTTCATTGTTACCTTTTGAGAAAAGCCATCGGTCCTGAAAAAAATCTTGATTTGATTTCACAAGTTTTTGCATTATTCACTGGAATTTTGTTTTTTTCTTTCCAATAATGGCTAACTAACTATGCTTCAACAGAACCATGCACGTTTGTTCCGTAAAAATTCTACTAATAAAACTGAATTCAACGAAATGTACAAGATACCACAAAAAGCAGTGAATAATAGATACGAACTTTATGCAGGCTCTTCCTCAGGATTGTCGCAATGTTCTAGCAAAGTTTGGAAAAGATTAATATAACAAAATTGCGGAAAGAAATAATTTAAATAATGTGTTGGTAGATGCATCAGGATCATTATTTTTTGCCTCCCACTAAAACCAGATCTATTTCTAATATATTCCGCCACAAGTCAGTAGCAGTGTCAAAGAACCGAAACCTTATGGATTTGCTGAAAGCTAGTAGCAATATGTAAGATAAACGTTTTTTAATTTAATAGAAAGGTATAAAATGAATATAAAATGAAATGAAATAAAATTATGAAATTATATTATAATTTCAAGTAATTGCATTTATATAATAATCTTCAACACCGTTTTCAAGATCATTGAAGAAAATTGATCTTTTTCCTCTTTCAAAGGAATTGATATGAAGAAATTCCTATCATCACTTGATATTTTGCTAGTACATTTATAATAGTAACTGAAGGCCTATAAATATTCTATTGATTTAGAATGCATGTAGGTTTTCTACAACCTTTTTTGATTTGGGATTCACGTAGGTTACGTCAAGTCAAATACTTTCCGTCGTCATCATAAGAAGTTCAGAATTCGCCACCCAGAGCACTCACCGCTACATTTCTTATCCCACGAAAGCTCTAAAGAGGTACTTAAGCATTAAGAAACGAATTTAATATTCTGAAAATGTAAAATAAATTAATACATCTTTCTATTTTTCGTTTTCGTAGCGTTATTCCTGTCCAGATCCACGGATTGCAACACTTCTCCCTTGGCGCGTGGAGGCAATGACGGGATGGGTTAGCGCTTCCCCCGCGTACCCCAGCGAGGCTTGGGGAGGTGATGGAATGATGATGATTATGATGGAAAAGAGCGATCGCGCGCGTTTCGTGACCCGTATACGGTGCGGATACAGAATTTTACAACAAGTAATCTGTAAAGTGAATGTTAATCCATGAAAACCACCGACTAGAGATATCGATCTACGAAATCGATTCCGGCAGAACAAACGGCTCGGCAAAACAGTAAACAGGAGTAAAATTCTCTTTCCCGTGATCGAACCTCCTACTTCTCAGTCGCTGTCAGGCTAGAAGCATAAGACTTGTCCTTTGTGTTGGCCACAGACGGTAAAGTAAATTAATACAATTCATAAAAAATAGCATAAAAAGTAATAATTTGTTTATTTCTGTTATCGCAGCAGGAGCTAAAAACTTCCCGTGTATGTGAAATATCGGATTTCCGACCCTTCTTTCCGGAAATGCTCTATGCTAGTGGGTGTATCTCATACTAGAAAATGTGATTGACTCATCGCTTATCTCGAAGAATGGGAGCTAGAACAGGATAGGAAAGGAAGGATCACCCCCGATCCATGGCCCGTATTCTTGCGGGTTCCACCGGCATTCACAGGGAAGCGAGCAGAATAAACAACACAGCCATTAATATTGGAGCTGTCTGTCTTGGAATTCTTTTATAGTAGGCGCCACAATTCGCCAAAGAAACGGCGACGAAAACGAGACAAATCTACACAATCGAAACCTCAACATTCCTGGTAGTTTCGAAACCTTTCTTCATTTATTGATAGACTGATGTTTTCGGGCACGTCAACTACTATTGTCATTATTCCCGTTAGTGTGGTAAATGTATTATAGAAGGAGATGGTGCGGTTCCTCTCTTGCTGCAGATCCGTCGACAAAGTACATGTCATCTTGCGAGAGATGGCCGGCGGCGCTAGCCGACTGAATTTACTACGCTCCGTGAAGTCACGAAGGTTAAGCGCATTCGAGACTCGCGGGTTCGTGGTTGGGTGACCGGCCAGGAACCCCGGGATCTAACGGCGTCGAGCCCCTGGCCGAAGGGATAAAAGGCACTGACTGACTGCGACGTGACGAGACTTGACAATTATTAAAAAGTAAAAGCACATTAATGAAGGATTACTCCGAGTGTAAAGCGCTCAACAGCCCTTAAGGGACTTGGAGACGCGTTGCATCAAGATCTAGATTTCTTCTTGCAAGTATCTCCTACCAGCGAGGTAACGCTAACACTATAAATAGCTCTAAGCACCCACTGGTCTCTCGACATGTGTGGAAGTGCAATGCATGTAAGTGTATGTGTGTGTGTAAGGGTGAAGATAGGACAAGGCAGAGGAAGAAAAAGTCGCGCAATATTCGTGGCCCGTTCGTTAGCGTACTGTTCCGGAATTCGCCTGGTATTTATATTTGTTATAAACGCACGATAGCTACCGATTAGAGCAGGCGGTTTGTAGAATTCTCCCCCAGGCAGCGGCTGAATACGACCCAATTAGTGACGAAAATCCGCCACCGTCGGGACTCGAACCTGAGGACTTCCCGGTCAGAATCAGTGCAGATCCAGCAGCAACGCTGACTCTGTGGTGAACTCTCGAACGCTCCAAAGTAGGGCATTGTTTTTATGCTCGCCGCTACCAGTTAGTCATACCATTAACAATATCAATAACTCACTTCTTAAATAGAATTCATTCTTTTTTTAAAAAGCACAGCGTCTTCTTGTGTTATGTACACCTGTATGTTATGTATGACTAATTGGCAGAAAAAAAATAATGAAAGGGTACATGATGGGTAATAACCAGATAAATATAGGTAGATGACGCAGTTTTTATAGCAGAATCTGAAGATAATCTGCTGGGATTAATGTAAGAAAGCACGAAGACAGCAAAATTATATAATATGATAGTATCAACAGAGACAAACACATTCATTGAAATATTCAAGGAGTTTGTAATATGTAAGTTGGAAATAGAAGTCAAAGTCATCGAGTAAGTGATGAAGTTCCATTACCTGGGAGTGGATATCTCCAAAATCACCATGCATGCAAACAAGCTAGTGAGCAGGCCATGAAACAGGTATTAGGATACTTAAGCGATATAACTTGGAAAAATAAATACCTTAGTATAGAAGATAAAGTTAAAATGTATAAGACGTTTGTCAAAATTGGTCTTACCAAATGGTAAGACTGATATTGACATACGAAGCTGAAACCACATCTCATACGAAAAAACGAAACAAAAACACTACACTGATCTGAGAACATTACGATCGATCCGAATTCAAAACAAAGAAATCGATAGTAGGAAAAACCAGGAGTGACAAGACAAGAAATCAGGATAAAAGAAACCCATTTCAAATAACTTCTATTTCCAAATTACTACCTGGAGCGGTAGCTCCGTGCATCAACTGATGTCACTGCAGCACCTATGATCGGGAGGTCCTAGGTTCGAGTCCTGACGGCGGCAAGATTTTCGACACTAGCTTTTTAGCTAGGTCAAATTCAGTCGCTGTCTGGAGGAGAATTCTAGCGACCGGCTGCTCTGATCGGTAGTTTTCCGCTGTTTCTCCGAACAACACCAGGCGAATGCCAGAGCAGTACCCTACCAAACGGGCCACGGACCGCGCGCGATCTGTCCTTCCTCTTCCTTGTGCCATCCTCTCCGCTTACACACACACACACACACACACACAAACACACACACACACACGCACGCACACACACACACACACACACGCGCGCGCGCGCACGCCACGCGCACGCGCACGCGCACGTACACGCACACGCACACGCGCACGCGCACGCGCACGCGCACGCACACGCGCACGCGCACACGCACACGCACACGCACACACACACACACTTACACTACACTATCACATGTTCCGGGAGACCGGTCGGGAGCTTAGAGTTTGTCCCGGTTGGGGCGGTGCCTCGCTGGTGGGCGAGTCCTAGTTAAGGGGAAATCCCACTAGCCGACGGTAGGTCGGCGCCGGATCTCACCATCCAGCGGGGGAAAATCACCGCTATCATCCGATAAAAACATGCACTACGCTAACGAGACTAATGACCAAAGTAGTTGACGCGCCCGGAAACACGAAAAATCAATCAATCAATCAATCAACCAAATTGGTGAAAAAAGAAGGGATTAATCACTTCACGCGAGTGAGCGGTGATAGACTGGTAAAGGTAGGAAGGGACATGAAATCATTAGGAAGGAGAAATCCTGGAAGGCCACAGAAAAGATGAAAAAACATCTTAGAGAAGAGAAGCTTAGAGAAGTAGCATAGAAGTAGTGATGTACCCGTTATCGCGTCTCACAGTACTTTCCTTACAAAGGCGCTTCGTCCTCGTCTGAACACCTCACTGTGCTTACGCACTCGCGTAATCTTCGCTTATCTGCGGCTCTCTCGCGAGGTTTCTGTATGCAACGCGAGCACCGGCGCATGCATAATGTACTTAAGGCCGATAGTTCCGAGTTTCTAGCATAGACAATATCGCGTTATAAATTCACCGCACTTTATTTCGTAGATATCTTACTGTAGGTTTGATAGCAGTCGTTTGATGTCTAATGCAAATTTAAAGCGGAAATATTTATAAACAACATATAAATACACTGGGGAATTGTTGCATTAATTTTTGTTTTTAATGTAATTCACTTCCTCTTTGTTAATGAGATTTATCATGTTCATTCGATATGGATTCGCCAACAGTTTTCGAATTATCTACTATACAAACGTTTTGCAAGCATCTAGATTCTGTAAGTAAACGTTTCAGAGATTGATGTAAGTATTGATGTTAAAATATTAAAAGACTGATGGCCTGCGGCAGCCAAAATTCTGTTCAACAAAATCCTATAAAATAGTTTTCGAGAAAGTAGTAAGCACCCGGATATCGAACAATACATACAATACTCTCTTATGACAGTGCAATAAATAAAATATTTTTATAAAAAAAATACTCTTCGCGAATACTGCAATAATTTACTTCAGTATATAAAATGTGCAACAGATCTTTACATACCAAGACTATAAGGAACCTCGTTCTTACATGACGCAACGCGTGTTATGGCGTATATGCTAATATGAATTACCTACACTTTACTAATTGTAGTCACTTTTGAGAAAAACGCGAGATATTCGTTGTATTACAGTGCTACAATTTCGTTTATTGTTCACGTTTTACGTAAACTTAACAGCTTGACGTTCTAATGTTCCACGTTCACGTATTTGGTTCTTACTTATGTTTACGTTCCCTATTTGAAAATGCCTCATCGAATAACAAGGCAGCAAACTATCGAGTATACCAAAGGTTTAAGTTTCTGAACGAGTCTTCAGACCGCATCGCTTATTAACTCCATGAAAACAAAACATCGATCAAAAAGAAAACAATGCAGAACACCTACAAGGAAGAGCTGCGCAAAATGAACAGAATGGTGTATTCACGTAGTAACTCGAGGCACCGACGTGCGCCCCCTGGCGAGGAGGCGGGTCTTCGCTGGAAACAGCTCTGCGGGCAATTACACCGCGCGATAAGGCTGGCAAACTGCGGCGAGCGAGGCGTTGCTGGCGGGGATGGGGGGGGTCGCCGTTGGGGGGGATGAGGCTGGGGGTCGACGCGGTGGAGGGGTAAAGGAGTGGGTGGGCTGCTCCAAGGAGGAGACGGACGAGCTAGACGCCGTTGGCAGGGGATGAGGCTGGATGGATTGATTGATTTTTTCGTGTTTCCGGGCACGTCAACTGCTTTGGTCATTAGTCCCGTTAGTGTAGTACATGTTTGTTCTCGGGTGATGGCGTTGATCTTCCCCCGCTGGATGGCGAGATCCGGCGCCGACCTACCGTCGGCTAGCGGGGTTTCCCCCTAACCAGGACTCTCCCACCAGCGGGGCACCGCCCCAGCCGGGACAAGCTCTAAGCTCCTGATCAGTCTCCAGGAATATGTGGTAGAGTAGTGCATGTTAGTGTAAATGTGTGTGTAAGGGGAGAGGATAGGACAAGGAAGAGGAAGGACAGATCGCGCGCGGTCCGTGGCCCGTTTGGTAGGGTACTGCTCCGGCATTCGCCTGGTGTTGATCGGAGAAACCACGGAAAACTACCGATCAGAGCAACCGACCGCTAGAATTCTCCTCCAGACAGCGACTGAATTCGACCTAGCTGAAAAGCTAGTGTCGAAAATCCTGCCGCGGGAAGAGACTAATGGGCGGCGGAGGGAAAGGGAGAAGGTAGTCTGCACAAGGGAAGGGACGGGCGGGCGAGGCCCTGTTGGGGGAGGGGGTGGGGGAGCGGGTAGGGTGCTTCAGGCAGGCGACGGGCGGGTTAGAACGGGCAGTTGGTGAAAAATGAGGCTGGCTGGAGGAGGGGGGGGGGCACGGGAGGGGGAGGGGGGTGGCTGGGGGCAGCGGGGAAAGGGGGCGGGGTGCGTGTCGCAACGGCACGGAAGTGAAGCGGGAAGGTAGAGCAAGGGCAGGGTAAGGCGGGCAGGGATGGGTGCGAGGCGTGAGACGAGCGGGAAGGGCGTTGGAGGGGACCGGCGGGGACAAGGCAGGAGGGTGTGAGAAGGGTGAGGGGTGGGAAGGGCACGGTGTTGTTGTGTGTGGGCCGGGGGGGGGGCTGGCGGAGCGGTGTGAGTGCGTGGTGTGAAGGCTGGGGAGGGCGGGAATCCTGAAGAACGCGAGGAGCTAGCGGCACTTGTCAAGGGACGCAGGCGAGTGTAAACGCGGGGCGGGTGGCGGGCTGGAGGGTGAGGGACTGAGGGGTGAGGTGCAAGGGTGGGGCCGGGGGGGGCGGCGAGAAAGCCACGGGGCAACGCTGTGACCAGCTGGCAGCGAGACGGGCGGCAGGGGGCCAAGAGGGGCGGGAAGGATGAGAGGGAGACAGTGCGAGTGATGAGATGGCGTTGGGATGGGAGCGGCGAGTAATGGGCAGGGACAAGACAGGTCCGTGAGCAAAGGGGCGGGGGGGGCGGGGTGGAGCTGGGCGGGGCGGGGCGGGGCGGGGCGGAGCGGGCGGAGCGGGCGGAGGGGGGGGCGGGCGGGGGGGGGGCGGGCGGGGCGGGGGGGGAGAGCGGCGGTGGCGACGGGAACACCCGAGGCGGGGTCGATTCGCAAACGGTCGAACATACGGCGATTGAGACGAGAACGGCCGCGGCGCGGCACACAGCACTCGATTTATCAGCTACTTTGTGTAGCAAACTGCGTCTGGCATGCGCTCGGTTTAGATTCGCCTTCTGTCAATAGCGGCTTCCTGCGTGGGGCCAAAAGAACAGAAGGGTTCTTTGTCCAATGAAATGGACCACGTTCAGTGGAAAGTGAAATGAAAGGACATGCCGAAAAGAAACTATGTGGAATATTAAGGAAATGCATTTGCACTGTAATGCAGTACACAGAAATATGAGCAAGTGTACCTAAAGACGTAATGAGTAGAATGGTAGGTGAAGGCAAATGAATTATCACACTTATTACATTATCACAATCTATAGATGACAAGATAATGAAAATGATAGTATTAGTAATATCGCTTTTCTAATTAATTCTCTACATCTAATTAATGCCACAATGCTTTTATTCATCTGAGAAATAACGAAAACGGAATGTCTCTTAATTTTGTATTTATCATCCAGAGATCTTTCCAGCATTCATGATTGTCGCGGTTCTCCGTCATAAACAATAAATGAAGTCTCTTAGTGTTCCAATTGTGTAACCTTTGAAGTAAAAAGTAGCTAAATTGTTCCGTTTCTCTGAAATCATTACCATACCCAAATCCATCGTTCAACTTGGCTAATACGAAAAGTGTTGATATGCCAGGCATCCCTTAGAATGTAGAAGTTTTCGTTTCTCTCTTTTTAGTTACGCTGTTAAATTCACAACAAAAACTAGACTACGTATTAAAGCACGTAATGTATACTGTTCTCGAATTGTTTCCTGTGTGAGGATAACTTAATCTACTAATTGATTGAACAGACGCTGAAGCACACAACACTCCAAAAGGACTGAGAAATCCATTCTCCTCGAAGCTATTTATTTCAATGATTTGTCTGGTTGGATCAATTTGGATGGATTTATCGCATTTAATTACTGCTATAAATCTCTCTCGCGTTCGGAGATTGAGAATGTCAACAAAGGGAAGAAAGAAAAAGCGGTAAGTTTAAACGATCAATCCAAATATCAATGAACAATAGAAATTCACTAATCCGTCTTCCACTCTCGTCCGTATTTTTCACATAACTCAAGGTAAAGTTCATGCCTTAGGTATTTAAACCATTTGATGGTGCAAAATAAATATAAATGTTTTTGAACTAATATAATTGTTTGCGTAACAGTCTACATAATAATGCATCTTATCACGGGCGAAACAAGAGCAACATCTTACACGGGGAAACTGACGTACAAAATTCGAATTTGAATAGTATAATAATTCACTGAACTTCTAGTTAAATTTAATTCTTTGACTGCGTGACAATTTCCATCCGTAGGATCAAATCATTTGGTAGATGGTGAACAAAGTAGTAAATCTGTAAAATCTTAAAATTGCAACTGACAAGCTATTTTAATTTTCTATATATTTATAATTAACCCTCGCGCTGGCGTAATTTGTATGCCACTGGAACTGTTATCACGGTAGGTGTCAGATATCATTCAGCAAGGTCTGAAATTTGACCTAACCTGTCAGGAGGCATTTAGCTGCATCCTCCTCGATACTCGGTTGTGTATGATTTCCTGCAGTGGCTAGACGATTGTATTTCGGTTGCAATGTGTCCGTTGGCGTACTTTCTACGCCGTGTGGGTACCAATGTGAGTTTCTATTTTCTTTTAATTATCACAGAATTTTAAAAAAAAATATTGATATAATAAAATTAATTTATTTTCGTTTACATTAGGAAACAAACAGATTAATAATTTATCGGAAACGCAGATCTGTGAATTTTTACCCGAGAAATTGTCAAAACACGAAATTTGCGACGCTGCAAATGATTTTGAGAAAAACGTTGTAGTGGCCGAGAATGAACCTGACACGTATTCTGAGCTTGATTATGCTAGTGATTATTCAAGCAGCGCTTTAGAGTGTGGAGGTGATTTCATAGACAAGACAAGTAAAGACAAGGTTATAAAGTGGAATAAAACACCGCTTGTGATCAAATTTACAAACACTGAAAGTCATGATAATCAAGAATAACCACAACAAAATTAATAAATGACTGTCACATTTGCGGAAGAGAAAAATACTGCTCTACTACAATTACTACTACTCTTACTGGTGCTACAAATGTGCAAGCAACGAACATTTTCTTAAAGTCATTAAATACAAAATTTGTTCTATAGAGTAATATGCTGAAATTTATAATATAATAATCATTATTATTATTATGTAATATTTTAATATGCATATATTTCAAATAGAAGTAAATAAAAATGATATCCAAATATTATTCAGGCCTTACAGACTTAATTTTTCTAACAAAATAGGCTTGGCGTACGCCGCGCGCGAACTTGTGTGACAAAAGATAGCGCGAGTAACTAAGGGTTAAATCTGTTTCTCGACGAAAGAAGCTTATGCGAAGTTTGAAACACTAATTTCTATTTAATAAGAATTATTCATATATTTAATGTGTTATTCACGCAACTACCGTTCATTTTAACCACAGGTTCGAAATTTAATTAACGTAATTTAAACGTATTCATTATTTGAGATTTCTTGAGATATTTTGAGTATAGTCTACAAAATAACTATATATATATTTCGGGATATTCTGCTTCTCTTAGCGCAAGTTCATTCAAACTAGTGGAAATATTTTGTAAATGATCGTAGGCAAAATCGGAAATGATTTGACGCAGAAATATATAGCAAAAAATCAGAATGGGAAGGAAGAAATATAACAGAACCATCACACTGCCCGTGTATTTGAATCCGAAAGAGTAGAAAGAGCTCCTCAGTTTCAAAGTTCGCAAGCAAATGCAGATCATTGCATTCGACATTTGATGTACTTTACCTTACTACCATACATCACAGGTTATGCTAAAGATGTTGTAATATGTGTTATTTATAAGCATTCATTTACAATTATACTTTATCATTTCACATCATATGCTTTAATTTCTTTCTCAGATTATGTTTCTCAACCTATCTTTTTCTAACTTTTCGCGAGCGCTACAATAAAGGAATTGTATCTTCACAGATGCTTACATCAAATTTTTATCTAGAAACAAACCGTACCACTTTTTCCTTAAACGCACAAAATTCCTCGTGAATGCATTTTCGTTTAAATAAAACATCGTTGGAAATGTTTATAAACACATCTTGTTGATCATATTATTTAAGGAATCTATTATAAAAATACAGAAAAATCCGTAAACAATAGGTTAAAAAACATATTTTTTTTGTAGATAATGTAAGAAGCTATGAATTTACAGGAACACTAGCAGTACAAATTGATAGAGACAATAAGTAGCAGGAAACGGATAATTTTGAAGTGAAAGTAAATTTCAGAGCAGCGAAAACATTATCTTCGTTTCAACAAACAGAGCAACACAAGAGGAATGGAAAAATAACAAAAATACAATAACATTTTTAAAACGGTCGAGAATTTTTAATATAGGCAGGATGTATGCACAAACAAGACTTGAGAAATGTCACAAGAAATATAGCAAAGACAGAATGAAAGGTTGCAGTGCTATCTTCAAATCATAGAACATTAACTTTTGAATCGAAGCTACTTTCCAACGCTTCCGTCATGAATATTTTGTACGACTGCTTCACCTTTCAGAATATCCTCGCCCAATTAGTCCATACTTCCACAATCTCTCCCCATTCATAATCCAATCTATTTTCGCTGTTCCTTCCACCTCGTGACCATTACTAAATAAATGGGTGCGCTGGCGGAGTCCTCCATAGAGCGCCAGCAGGACGAAATCTGCTCGCGGGGAGGACCGCGGGCCGGCGAACATAATGGCAACGCCACCTAGAAAGGGGGAGGGGGGGAGGTGGACAGACGACACAGCGCCGGTGCCCAGCAGTTGGCCGGGGTCCGGGCCACGGAGGCGGGGGTGGCCGGTGGCAGTGAGAGGCGAGAACTGCTGCCCGCAGTGGCGGAGCGCGCTTCCGCCACCGCCACCGGTGCAAAAAAGTTACAATATTCGAGTGCAATTACGATTGGAAATTCGACAACTTCCTCTCGCGTTTTCCTCTAACAAGGCCAGTTCCGGAGGCCCGCGTACGTCGCGACGCGACGGCCAGCAATTGGGTCGGCGGCGCCCTTCGCTCGGCCCTTTCCGTCCCGCCCGCCCCTCCCTGACTCCCCCCATCCTCACCAGCGCCACCCCACTGCGACCCGCCCCCTTCCATTTCAAATCGCCCCACTAATCTCCTTCCTTCCCCGCCTCGCTCCGCCCAGCCACATTCCCCCAGTCACATTCCGCCTAGCCTTACTGCGCCCCCCTCTCCACCCTGTATCACCCCTCCCCGGCCCGACCCATTCCGCCCCGGCGCCGCCCTGCCCCGCTCCCGCGCTACCTTGCTGGAACCCGGCCCGTCATGACCACGTCCTGTTCCATTCTGGCCGCTCCAATCCCACCCCGACCCTCTCTCTGTCCCCACATACACGTCTCTCCCCGTCAAGGACACGTTTTCTCAAACCCACCTTCGTCCCCTCACTCATCCTATTCCCGTCTGCATCGTCTCTTAGCACAACGCCGCTCCCGTCCATTTCAGCCAGCCCTTTCGAGGCAGCGACGTTGCGACTCGATAGATCGATAGTTGGAGAGGGTTCATGAAACACTGACGGCGCGAGGAAATAGGCTCGGAATATTGAATTTCGCCCGGCGTGAATGAGTAAGTTCCCAAACAAGGAAAACGGGAATGCTTCATGACGGTTCGGAATGTCTTGGAGCTAAATCTAGGCAAGTTGTAGACACTGAGAGGAAGTCCAAGTACTTTCCGAAAGTCACTGTTTGCACTCAGAAACTTTTAGAACTTGACTTAGCGAATTGGAGAGTAGCGAAATGGGTTGAGCTATCTTCTTACATCAAATGTCAGCATTGAAAGATATTGTAACATGACGTTTATCAAAAGAACTGCATTGTCAAGACAAAGTTTCTTAGTCTGCTGAACCTATACATCTCTCTCTCTCTCTCTCTCTCCCTCTCTCTCTCCTCTCTCTCTCCCTCTCTCTCTCCCTCTCTCTCTCCCTCTCTCTCCCTCTCTCTCCCCTCTCTCTCTCTCCCCTCTCTCTCCCCCTCTCTCTCCCTCTCTCTCTCCCTCCCTCTCTCTCTCTCTCCCTCCCTCTCTCTCTCTCTCTCCCTCCCTCTCTCTCTCTCCCTCCCCCCTCTGTTGTATAATAAATCGTTATATATATATAATAAAAAGGAATATCTTATACTGGATACTTTATCTGTTGTATAATAAATCGTTATTTAGGAATTTGTAAATTATTTCGCTGTTAATACATCGTTATTAATTCTAACGCAATTTTTCAAATGAAAATAATTTAATAATGAAAACTGACAACGTAGTAATGAAAGACTGTATTCTCCCCAATCATACTATCAAAAAAATAAGACCGAGTTAAAAAATCAAGAAGTTGGAAGAGTGAGGTTAAAAATAATATTGAATTATAGTGTGGTGAAATACACTCTTATTACACCTGTTTAATGACAAATTCAGTAGATTTGAAAAGGTACAACAAGAAAACAATGAAAAACTGTATAAAACACTGAAGTACTGCACAATTTACAAGGTATATTGGTAATAATCACCACAAACGGAATACTGGTTGAGCGCAAATGTGACATGTGTAAAGAAAGAAAAATTAAACCTAACTAAATATTTAAGCACACAGACGAGGTCGGATTACAAATTCGAAAATAAGAATTACAGGAACACTAAGTGAAAGATTCAAAGAAGGTGTATAAATATTTCTTTATTTTGATAACGGAGAAACGAAACTCAAAATTAGAGGCAAATAAATAAACTTGCAGTTTTAGGAACTTGCAATGCTGTATTTTTGTAGTATTATGAATATTAGTTTTCGCGTGATTTTGTGGTATTGAATACTATATAGGATGAGAAGCAACAACCCTTTAGATTTTACAGCAAAATGATTTAAGAACATTTCAATAGAGCTGTTCGCAACATTTCGTGATAATCAGCTAATTAACAGGAATCCTTTTCATCGGAAGATTAGCTCAAAGAGCGGGCTATGCCGGCCGCGTGGGCGAAATGAAGTACGACCACCCGTCAGGGCCTCCTGAACGTAATTAGAGTAATTCTCCACAAAGAGAACACACAGAAGTAATTGAACGTTTATATTAAGAATCTGGCTAAATACAGACGCGCACGTCGGAATGTGCTCTAAGGGAAAAGGATTTCGCAAACGGAAAGAAACAGGCAGAGAGAGAGAGAGAGAGAGAGAGAGAGAGAGAGGGAGAGAGAGAGGGAGAGGGAGCTCTGTTGATCCTACGCGAAATTGAATACGTTTATAAGAAGTGGCTTTTAGCAACAATCTCTCTCCTTTGAAGTGGCAAAATGATATTTAACGCCCGTTCATGTCGCAAAGAGGTGGCACAAGAACATTCACACACTTGAGCTGCTAATTGAATGTGTATCTATTCAATTCTTAAATACCGCCAACATGTAAATATGTTTTAATGTATTTAGGGTTGATACATATGTAGGATAGGATTTCAAGTCTTGTTAATTAAAATACATAAAATAAACCCGTAAATAGTCGTATAGTTGTAAATTACAAATACATTTTCACACACACTGTATATCAGAGTGAGATAATGTTCCTCTAAGATAACAATATTAAAATATATTATGTAAAATATTTGTTTATTTAGTAGACCTTCAAAACCCAAAATATATCTTAAGTCATGCAATTAAAATGTAATTATCTGTCTAAGAGGAATGTATCAAACTCAATTTGTTTTGCTTCGACTAATGAGTATGCCAGAACAAAAACAATCTTCATATCTCTCATTTGAAATCGCTCATTCTCTTCTTTCTATACAAATAAAGCCTACGAGTTTCAGTATTCTTAGGTCACAAAAACCTTACATTTACTAAATAAACAGTTCCTCTCACCAGATCAAAACAAGACAGAAAACATTGAAATAGAGAGCAAAAAAAAACACATTAATAATGGACAATAATGCAGTATACATTAGTATAAATAACACACAAGAAGAAGTCATTAATAAGCAAAACGACGCATGTCTAAATAAAATGCAGTGATAATATTATCGAAATAAATCAATACTAAAATCGGGAAAGGGATCAGAGAACGGGATCAGAGCATCGGAAAAGTGGCACCACTTCAATTAACACCCAACCAGAGAAAACACATCCCGTGAGTGGCAGTGCTTATACAGATAGCAGCGCAGTGCGGCGCCTTCCGGAAGCAGCTGGAAGCGGGGTAGACAGCGCGCGGTGAGAGACCGCAGGGCACCTCGGGGGGCGGCGGAGGGGGCAGAGGGCTGCGAAAGGAAAATAGATGGGCGGCGTCCGAAAGAAAGAGCTCCGCCGAAACTACGGCCGCCCCACCCCGCCCCACCCCGCGCAGTGCAGGGCGCTCTTGACCGTCTGGAGCCCGCGGCGCTAATGAATTGCGTTTCACACTCGGCGCGGACGACCCCGGAAGCGGAAATGGGGAGAGGGAACGGGCGAAGGGGACAGGCGGAGGGGACGGGCTGAAGAGATGGGTGGGGGACACGGGCAGAGGGGATGAGCAATGGAGATGGGCAGTGAGGAGGAGCAGAGGGGACAGGGTGAGGGGACTGGACGAGGAGACGGACAGAGGAGACAGGCGAAGGCAACAGGTGGGGGGACGAGATAAAGAGATGGATGGAGAAGACGGGACAGACGGTGGGGACGGGCGGCGGGGACGGGCGGCGGGGACGGGCGGCGGGGACGGGCGGCGGGGACGGGCGGCGAGCACGGGCGGCGAGGACGGGCGGCGGGGACGGGCGGCGGGGACGGGCGGCGGGGACGGGCGGCGGGGACGGGCGGCGGGGACGGGCGGCGGGGACGGGCGGCGGGACGGGCGGCGGGGACGGGCGGCGGGGACGGGCGGCGGGGACGGGCGGCGGGGACGGGCGGCGGGGACGGGTGACGGTGGTGGAGACGGTAGCTGAGACGATATGAAAGGCGTCGGCATATGCTATCGAGAACGGAATGGTGACTGCGCTAAGAAGCAAAGAACTGCATATCACAAATGGTATGGGAGATAAAGTATTCGTTGTGAAACAAAATCTAGACATGATGAAGGCAGCACGACGCAAGGAGGTGTAAGATGACATGCTCCTTCATTCTGGAAAAGGGCAATGTTGGCAAAGAGAAAGGAGCGACAAAGAGATGAGGTAAGGCAGGGAGAAAGGAGGCGACAAAAAAGCGGTTGAAGTAAATGTATTCAAGAATGATGTGTAAAAATGTGATGATGGAAACATGATGCCAGCGGTAAAGTGGTAGCAGCAACGGGTAATTCAAATAAAAAGAATGTCTGGTAGGGTAAACATTTTGTTGGGTGAAAGTACAGGGTATAATAATCATGAACCGTAAGGGAAGCAATTGTCCTAAGTGTAACAGGTATGAAGACAAAATGTTTGTCGATTCTTTTTCTGAGAGAAACGTGTCTAGTAATTTACGCCGGATTGGCTGGCAATGCAAGGCATTGAAAGCCCATTTTTATTGGAAACAATTTTAGATTCTTTTATGTGCTTCTTACAATACTACAATAAATCAATAACCTGCACTGTTTGCCACGGTAGAAGAACGGATACACCTGATGTAAAGATAAATAAAACAATTCATTCATACATATAAAAGCTGGAAATGCAAGTAATTAAAGAATTGCAAGAGCATACTTAGATTTTTTATTATTTGGAATATTAAAAACAACATACAAATCCGTGATCATTGATAAATAGTCAACATAAGATCCTTTCTGCGTGAATCGGATAGAAAATGAAACGAGAAAAGAGAAAAATGAACATTAACTTCCGAACTTTAAATTAGGTTACAGGGACATTGCGTGGAAGTAAGAGTTCTTAAAAATGAATTAAATTCCCACAAATTTAGAATAGTATGAAGCATGTAAGTTACGTAACCAATTAAAACTGTCATTCTGAAAATGGATTCAAGGAAGGAAGATATTGACATTGAAAGAGAAATAGAAAATCCATCGGAATAACTATTGCCCTGTCTCCAAAACATACCAAGTAGGCAAAACATATAAACATTCCCGTAGTCTAATTATATGATACCTGAAATACATTTTCAAATGCTCCTAAATTCAACTGCTGAAATCCTACTTCACAACCATAAAATACTTTTAATCAAATTGTAATCTAGTATGTATGTCCTGAACATCACTAAATGGAAACGGATTGGTTTGGCCATGAAGATGATTATCGCTAAAATGAAGTGACAATGTATCAACAATCAAGGCAGCAACGCCAAACAAGCAGCAATCATTTTTTTAAATATTCCATTAATATGAATATAAAAAACAAGCCTAAACTTGACTAAAAAAAATATGGAAAAAAAAAAAAAAAAGAAAATAATTGTAAAATAACTATAACAAAAATAACTGTTGAAGAATTGATACTTTGCATAAAGAAATTCAAAACAGCAAATTAAGTTATACTTTCATGTTTGAAGGTAAACCACATAAACGAGAATAAAAAACACAACAGTTCATGTTTACATTCTATATCGCAATCACAAATATCTTCACAGATTTACCCTCTATCATTTTTAGCAAATTGCTAGTTCACGGACTCGTCCGCAAAGTAAGTGTTCCCATCTAAGTTTATCTTGTTTCTCAATTTTCACATCTACGTCACTACCCCCCCCTCCATCACCTTCACCACCAACACTGGCACACTCACCGTCACCACCACCACCACCAGATTTCCCCCCCACCACCGCTGCAACATTTTTCCACATCAAACCTCCACCGGTTTCGCTGCCGCTAACATATTCCGTGTCCTTTCTTTTCTTCCCTCGCCCACCACTCACCTTCACCAAACCTTTTCGCTTTCCACCATACCCCGCGAGTGCACACCGGTTACAAAGGCTCTGGCTTCGGCGGGGCCAGCGTCCTTCGCTGATATTTAGAGTCCGTCCCACAGGGATTTTAACGAGCCTCGTCTCGCTGCCCGGGATAAATTAAACTTTGTCATCAGATAAGCCCTCCCGGACCAGAGATGAAGTGTAGTTTTATCGGGCTTAAAGCCGGCTACCTGGTCCGCCACCGCCTCCGTGGCCCCTCTTCACCCTGCCACACCTCCGCTCCCCCCTCCCCCCTCCAACCCCCCCCCAGGCGCGTTCCGTCCTCAGACGAGAGGAAATCCGCATCGTACAAAGGAACGCGCGTGAAGTGGCGAGTGGGAGAGAGAGACAGGGAGGGGATGAAAGGGGCGGGGTCGACGCGACGAGTCGAGCAAAGAAAGAAAGAAAATAATTAGCGGGATTTTCCTTTGTGTGCTAATATTTTGGTTATTCCTGCCTTCGCGAACGTCGCACTCCCGAGCCACTTTTCCTGAAGACGTGCACTTTCTTTGACGAGACGACAGGCCCTGTTTTCTCCGGAATTTGCGTCAAAGAGATGATACTCCTGAATCGCTGAGTTTGAATGGCGAGTGGGGTCGTTCGTGCCCACTTTTTCAGTCGGCTTCCGGCGTCATCGATCTGATGTCTACAATTGAAGGGTTTGACATGCCATCTGTTTTCTTTATTTATAAAAAATGACAGTATTCCATTTTTGGAAAGTTGTAAACTCAAGACGCGTTACAGGTCAAATCAAGCTATATGCTACCTTTAATGTGGCGAGAACATATCATGTTCGTAACAAATGACGATTGCACGTGAAATGATTTTTTTTATATCCTATAATATTGCAGAAAATAAAATAAACCAGTTTTCTCAGAAACGTCTAAATAAATCTGAAGTTGTATTCGACTCGACAACCTATACTGCCCGTAGTCATTTCGAATTTCAATGCACAATACATTTTAACATACTGTGTCCACTGACGTGAGTTCAATGTTCACAAGAAATATCATTTTCTGTCGTTGTCTCAGTTTTGGAAAATGTACTTTCATACAGGTGTATATCACATATTGTTCCATAATAATTCTTCAATGTACTACATGCACATGTATCACATTGTACTACATGCACATTGGCGAGTCGTCGAATTGACGAGTCGACGAGACGAATCGATCACAGACATAAAAAGTATTGAACTTAAATTATCTTTAACGTTCTATCTTATACAGCACTGTAAGTAGTAAACACTTAAACTTAAATTATATCAAAGTATAAATTAGAGTCTTTACTTAAGAGGTTTCACTTTCCTCTGTTATTTTTTTTATATTAATAAAAGAAGGAAAGATTTGGGAAGTTAGACGGAAAGTTCTCCTTCTCTGGAAATAATGAAAAGAAGACTGAGAAGAAAGTTGTGGGTTTGTGTCAGGAAATTATTTGATTTCAAGTTTAATGGAGGACTTAAAGTGTAAGAAAGATTTCTTGCCTTAGGGAAGAGAAAGATTGTTATGCATATTTAGAAAATACATTTTTTTTTCAATAGTCTCGCATTGTGTGTGAAAACATAAAAATAGAAATTTATTTCCAAGTAAAAGTTAAATTTGCTCATTTTTCAACAACTTTAATTATGCATATTTTCTTTGTTAATATTCAAAAAAATTCCAACGCGTCACATTTCGTTGATTATGAAAAGTATTCCAGCCGTATTTAAACTATGATTGAGAAACGTAGAATGAAGAAAAATTTCAATCTGAAAAATTCATCGCGAGTTAAACATATTCCTATTCACCATAGATTAACAGTAAATTTAGGCGACATTAATGTCAGTTTCATTTTTTATGAAACGATCTCGTTGAAGTTACATTATTTTCGAATTGTGGAACAATTATGGTTCTCAAATATTGGCAAAATTTATATTAACTACAAATCATTCTAAATATCATTCAATTAATATATTACTTTTAATCGCCACTTCAAATATTTGTCATAAAATTCTACGCCACAAACAACCGAAAATACCGCAACAAAAAAATCTACAATTCAATAGTACGTCATTTTATAATCGTAACTGAGTTATTACACGCAGTACAATTCGAATTTTGGAGGAGCAAACGCAATACATCCTGGCGAAAGAAAAAGAAGGTTCTTTTCTCGTTTTTTTCCGCTAAAACACGCCGCAGTACATATTTTCAGCATCTGACGGCGTCGTGAATGCTAAGCAGCCGGGATATTAAATCACAGCCAGCAGCCGCGGGAGCTGTAGGCGCCCAACGCAGATGGTTTCGGGGCGAACACCTGCAGTGCACCTCAGCGCCCGCGCCCGCCCGCGCCACATCGCCCCGCATCGCCCCGCATCGCCCGGCATCGCCCCGCGAAAGCGCGAAAAGAAACGACCGCCGGCGCAACAAAGCTGCTAATGGGGGGCCCGTTTTATAAGACTGTCGCTAACACAGCCACTACAGATCGCTTCCTCTGCTTCTCTCTTCTCCTCCTACCGCCGCCTTCGCCGCCGCTACCGCCGCCGCAGCCATCGCCCCTAGGTCGTAACGCGCGATTCAATTATATGAAAAAATTTACGTCTGGGACATTCGGTCCGGCTTACGAGAGACGCGAAGTGGAGAAGAACGGGGCGAGGGAATGACGCACAAACTACGAGGGTAGGTGATGTTCGGTGGCTTCATTGCCATAAAAAGTAATTTATATTTACAGCTTATTATTTTTAAATCTTTTACCTCATTCTAAAAGAATGAAGGCGGACATAAACGTTTAGAATCGTTAAACGAAGAAATGTGTTCGTGTTAAAGTAGACGGGTGTCTAACAGTTCTCAGACAGCAACGCACGAATTTCTGTTGCACAGAAAGACTCGCCGGTCTCAAAACAATTTTTTAAGAACTATGTTCAACTTTTGGTTTTATACAAGATTCCTGTTTTGGTAGGCTGGTAGTTAGCATACATAGCAGTATTAATTTCATCTCATCGACCAAAACCCAGATTTTAAACTAGTTGGTATTGCATATTCTGAGACGAGCTCTATTTATCATCCAAGTCCCCTGACGCCTACAATGGAATTCCAACTGAAGTTCCAAACACGAAACTACTCATTTACCTTCTAAATAAAGCCGGTTGTTCTGTCCCAAATATGGCCGGATTTATTCCCCCAAAAAAACTTGGCGTAAATTGGAACTTACTCCCAATGAGGAACGCGCAAACTTCACGACACGATACGTCACGTCGCGTCACAACACTTTGCATTTTCCTTTAAATCGCTACCTCTATTTTTTCACGACGGAGGGGACCGGCGCGCGGGTCGGGGCGTCGGCGGCGTCGGCGGCGTCGGGTGGCCGACGGCGAGCGTCGCGGCGCGGGTCCGGCGTCGCGACGCCTCGGGGCAATCGCGGCGTCGGCCGCGCGCTCTACTTGACGCGCTCCAAGCCAGAAAAATGTGTATTCCAAAGCGACGTTCTGTTATTCGCGCGTGCAAACAAAAACCATACGCTGCATTACCATTGGCGTATCACTCCGATGCATATTCATACAGCAATTATTTAGAGATTACGAAATAGCCGTCGCTGGAGGCTGTGGTCTCTTCGTGTCACACGACGTTATTCCGTGGGCAATTGGGATTTTGTTGTTCGATGAATACTGCAGATGCAATACTACTGAATTTTAAATCGTTTAGAAATACAAAGGTCGGGAGGATAAAGGCATTGGGAGAGGTACATTTTATATATAAATGGTTTAGTATTAGTATAATTATATTCAAAATTTAGGGGACCAATTTATTTTTGAACGTAGGAGGTATAGTATAATTTCTGGGATTAGTTTCAATGTTCTTTATGTGAGGTTTGTCGAGAAAATTTTAAAAAGGGGATTAGAATTTCTTTTTTTTTTATAAAAGGAGTATTAAATGTACGCTGAACATAAAGCAGTTTTACTCAATTTAAAACTCTTCGAAATGTAAAAAGAGCACTTACATGTAGTTTAGTTAATCCACTTTGGCCGACTCGTTATACCGGCGTACTTCCTCCTGTCCCGAGACGGCGGACGTGGGCGGCACCGTTCAAAAAGCAATTGATCCCCACACAGAACGGAGCGCGCGAGGGGTGCAGAACGCACCCCACGCGGTGAAAATGTGGTGTCGATGGCTTACCCTTGAGTCGTGTCCGAGCGGATCGAGTGTCAATTCTTTATTAGCAAAGCAGTGGCGCCGCACGGACGCCGACCTCCTGGTCGGACGTCGACTGAGAAGAGACAGACAGACAGAGAGCAGACAGGGAGAAAAAAGACAGTGTGTGTGGCGGGGTGGCTGGGTAGGCGGCGAGAGCGCCGCGTGTCACGCACAATCGCACGGCAGAGCGCGCCACTCGTCCCACAGGGTGCACGCGAGAGAGAGAGACAGAGAGAACTGGACGCGGCGGTGGCGGTGGCGGCGGCCGCGACGGCGACGGCGGCGGTGGCGACGGCGGCGGCGGCGGCGGCACCCGCACGACACGAGGTGCAGTCTAGGCCCGACGGCGTCGCGCGCCCGACTCGACGCCGCGCAGCGCGCCGCGCCGCCGCCGCCCCGCCCCGCCCCGCCCCACCCCGCCCCCACCGCCCGCGCACTGCGCCGCCACGGGCCTCTCCAATCGCTACCGCCTCTGCCGCCGCCGGCCGCGCCTGCTGCAAGTCGCAGGGCGCAAGACCCAAGGGTAGGCCCCCCAGGCGGGTCCCCAACGGCGGTGGACACGAAAGGTGCTACTAGTCACATATCGCCGCTTTTAGCTAGGGCAATGTCATTTTCATAGGCTTGAGGACTCTTCAGGATGGTACCTGGTTAAAGTCACAGGACGCAACACCCAAAGGTAGGTCCTCAATGTAAACTTCTATGAAGAGCCACTACGTCAGTGTACACGAAAAGTGCTACTAGCCACAAATCGCCGTTTTTAATTAGGACAAGAAACAAGTTTAGAAAATGTCATTATAATAGGCTTGAGGACTCTTCAGGATGGTACCTGGTTGAAGCCACAGGACGCAACACCCAAAGGTAGGTCCTCAATGTAAACTTCCATGACGCCACTACGTCAGTGTACACAAAAAGTGACATTTCTCGCAATCGCTTAAAAAAGAAAATTGTAATGCGTTTAAGGGCTCTTTGTAGTAGGGTGGTCAGGAATGAAACATAGTTAAAAATATAATTATAATGAGTCTGACAACTGTTGTGGCGTCTTCTCGCAGAGCGAAATGCTCAAGGGTAGACCCACGAGGGAGACTTCCGAGGCGCCTACTCGTGGGCCCACACAAAAATTAACACTTCGCACAAATCGTCACACTCGCTTTAAGTGGAGAAATATGCACTGAAATATAATTATAAAGGATATTAAATCCTTCGAGAATTCCTATTCTAATCAGACGGCACATTCGCTTAGTTGTACAATGACGCAAATAACGAATGCCTGTGAATAATTGTAATGGGCCTAAGGACTGTTTTGGAAGGCGCCTGGCTTAATTAGCAAAGAGCAAGATCGGGACGATTCCCGAAGAAAAAGTTTGTTCATAATGGATTTATAATAGATTCTGACAATGTATTCACGTTCAGAAGAACACGACCGTATACGGTTCCGACTGAGGTGGCTGAGGGTATCAACTGCAGTTTTCTGATCAGTACGAAGCCAACGAGCAGAGCAGTATACTAACAAACGGGTCACAAAACGAGCTAGATTTTCCTTGCCTCGTCCTTGCCCTAGTCTCATCTCTTACTTACATACACGTACATGTACTAAAAACTACACATGTCGGGAGACCACTTCGGAGATTAGAGCTAGACGCGGCTGGGATGGTGGCCCGCTAGTGGGAAATACCTGGTTTGGGAACTCCCGCATGCCGGCCTGTAGGTCAGCACCGTATCACACTATTCAGATGAAGAGAACACAGCTACCTCCCTCCATACAATACATACACTTACCGGACTGATGACCGTAGCAGTTGATGCGCCCAGAAACACGAAATAATCAATCCTTCACTGTTTAAGGTCGATTATTCTCTGTAGTGCAGGCAGGTTGAACTGTATTCGACGCTTTATGGTGAGCACGGCCGACCTTCCAGGTCAGATTACCGATATCAAATGAAGTTAACTATATTCGACCATGCTGGATCGCAACTGTCTTCCCAAGTTTAAGAATGAATCGAATGAATGAATGAATGAATGAATACGTCATACACCTCTTTGATCGTCATTCTTGACTTAAATGAAAAAATAGGCTAAGAACATAATAATTATTAGTTGATGGACTATTTGGCTCTTTTCATTGTACTGCCTTACGAATTCCTTATCAACGTATGAGCAACGAAGTGCCTTCTCGAGTTACATCAGGTAAATTGTAAGCACAACACCGAGGGGATCTCGAAAGATACCTCGGCGTGATTATTGTGAAATGTAGTATAAGTTGCAAATGCAACCGGTTAAAGTAGGGTTAGCAGTTGCTTTCTCCTTTTATAAGAGCATATGCATATGATGAAATGAATTGTTAAATGAATAGAAGTGTATGTGAGAGTGAGTGTTCTCTAGAAGATGATTTATGTAACAATAAAAGTCGCCGTTGAAAGGCTAATGCATCGTAACTTTATATAAAAAGCAAGCACGTCCATCTGATTTTAATAGTTTGGAAATGAAAGATCACGTAATATTTTCGATAAGACGCGCCTCTTGATTGAATAATTCTTTGTGGTTTTAAAGATCAAATGTTAGATTGTGATGATTTGTGTTTGATTTTATCTATGTGCTTAATATTCGTAGAATGTCATAAAAAGTCTCCCATTCGTATTAATGCTCTTTTCATTCAGAGTATATATCGCGAAAATAGTGTTATATTTTATTTAGTCTGATAAAAAAGATCAAGTAATAATACGATAGGCATGAATTTTCACAACTATTGTTTGCAAAAGTCATAGAAGTTTCTCCACTGCACCTATCAGAAGTTCCTGCGAGAGGAAACAGCACAAAAGTGCAGTCACAGAACTTCCTAGAATTGCTCGCCCAATTCTCTCAAAGCTTAAATGAACTATGCATGGCCTGTCAATCAAAAATTAAGTTAAGTACAGATCAAGTTAAACATAAATGTTTCACTGTTATTGTAAAATAATATTTAATTCATCATACAAGTTTAAAAATATTGTGTACAGTCATCATTAATTCCGCATTTTTCCACACCTGTCGTAAATTAGAACACGCCTGGAAATCCGGAAAGCGAAAAACAGAGCTAATCTGTCCACACATTCGTTATCCACTTCTGATAAGAGATCGAAACCCATAACAAGAGATGCAACCCATCCCCCGCGCAATACTCAGTACTTTTATAAGGATAGACAAGCTCCAGTGCAATTACCAGACACAGGATGTTTAAGCACTACAAAATCGTCTTTTAATGCACAGAAAATGTCAAGAGTAAAACGAAAAAAGGAACTTTCATAAGTTACATATGTTAAATAATATTGATAAATAATTGTCACCTTTGAACAAATTTATCTAATAATGATAAATTGAAATAAATTAATATGATGTTTAATTCAATTCAATAAAATGAAAAATTGTTGGTAATTTTTGTCTATATTATTTTGTAAACTTAAATGCACAAATCAAGTACGTACATTTTAATGTGAAACTAGATTTATATATTTGCAAGTCTTCTACATTTTATTCTTCACAGTTTGCATTGCACCCAGTAACTTTTCAAGGATCACAATTTCAAATCTGTGACTTTGGGGAGAAAAAATCAGTTTGAATGCGGACAAGGATCTCTCAACATCTTCTAATGTGACTGGCATATATTTTATAAGTCCAACATTAGCAGCACCGAAACCTTTTGGGAACTTACATTTATTTCTACTTAAAATTTCGGTGTCGTGGTATTGTCAATAGACCATGTTATCAGAACATGGCTGGTATTTATGAAATAAGGAAATGGAGAAAAATCTATTGGTATACTCTTACGAATTCTATCGTATTTTAAAATACAAAGACGTGAATTGTAGATTTCGTAATGAATGGTCACGTTGTACCATAGCAAGGTTTCTGATATCTTCCATTATATATAAAAATAATTCATAAATGTCAAGGCATGCTTAAAAAAGCAGAAATAAGCATTATAAAACTTTGTCATACGTCATCATTTGTCATGATTCGTGCACATGTATTATCAGCCTCAAAGTAAGCTCACTATAATAAAATATACATTTCCATAAACTTCCGATGTCTAGCAATTACAAATGCAGCAAAGAATCTCTGTGATGTGATGTGATGTGATGTGATGTTGGTTGATGTGATAATGCCCCAAAGGGATTAACAACTATAAAAAGTCAATTTAGATAATGAGTGGGTTAAAATAAAATCATCATAATGTAGATATTTGTCTTTCTACAGAATTTAAGTAAATATTGTTAAGCACAAACACGTTTCATGTTTCAAAAGACGTATTGTTTTGTCTTATTTTCAAGAAATTACATTCAGGTAATTAATTAATTTTTCTACGCGTCGTAATTTTCTTCTAATATCGACAGTGTTGAACTTGATTTAAGGAACTAAGACGTCACCTTGTTGAGGTAAATCGTTACCACTTTCTTCTTGTGGTGAGTTCTTACTAGTTCCTGTAAATTGCGATTCCTCTTATTCACAAATCCAGATTTCCGGGCTTGCGTGCGCTATCATCTAAAAGAACCGGAAAGGCTCGTCACTGGCTTGTTACAGCTGTCAGTCCTTGTTTCGTTCAATTATGTCATCCCTGCAGCCACTTTCAACATTTCGTCTGCTCCAACTTACAGTGGGAAGTGCTAGTACTCATCAAAAGTAAACGAAATAATAGGTATGGCCAAGCACACAACATTCCATTTATTATTATTCATTTAATGATTCCCCGATCATCCAAAAAGTCATTTTTTTACCGTGCAATTTTTTTTATTATTTTGTAATCTTGTAATGATTTTAACCAATACATCCATTTTGATGATCATAAAAAACATTTACTACCACTGCACTGCATTATCACATCCATAAAAACGCAATATTTCAACCATCATATGATTAAATATTAAAGTTTTTAAGCCCCTTTCAATTATTTGCTTTCGGGTTCTTAGAAATAACAAAGAAAATAAACAAGGCTTTCCAAACTAACACATTCGAGACTAACTAGCACTATAATCGTGAAACCTATAGTGCGTCACTTTGATAGCTACATTTTTAAAGTCTACAATAAAATTAAAATTTACCCTCTTGTTGTGTGAATTACAGTAGCTAAAGCCAGGATTTTTATTTCGAACAATATTGAACGATATCTTGTATAATTATTTACAGGTAGCATAAGTAACTCTCTGTTGACAGGCGTATATTTATTACATTCATTAATTAGATAGCAAACGGATTAAACTCTTCAAAATGTATGTGATGCAATGTGTAAAATCTAAGTATTTCATCACCTAAGGTGCCCCAGGGCATCAACTGATATCACTGCAGCGCCTCTGACCGGGAGGTCCTAGGTTACACTCCTCACGGCGGCAGGATTTTCGACACTAGCTTTTCGGCTACTCCGTTCGGTAGTTTTCCGTGGTTTCTCCGATCAACACCAGGCGAATGCCGGAGCAGTACCCTACCAAAGAGGTCACGAACCACGTGTGATCTGTCCTTTCTCTTTCTTGTCCCATCCTCTCCACTTACACACACACTTACACTAACATGCACTACACTACCACAGATTCCGGGAGACCAGCCGGGATCTTAGAGCTTGTCCCTGCTGGGGCGGTGCCCCGCTAATGGGAGAGTCCTGGTTATGGGAAAACCCCACTAGCCGACGGTAGGTGGGCGCCGGATCTCGCTATGCAGCGGGGGAAGATCACCACCATCTCCCGAGAAAAATCATGCACTGTACTAACGGGACTAATGACCAAAGCAGTTGACGTGCCCGGGAACACGAAACAATCAATCAATTACGAACAAGTACATCAGGAACCCTTCCCGATCCAGATCGACCCGCTCTGCCCGCCATCTTCCCGTTCTTTCCTACTCCCCTTCGCCGCCTCCGCCATCCCCGCCCGCGCCCGCCTTGACCATATCTGTCGAAACAAATTTTCAATTAGAACCTTCAAGTACTCGAAGCCGTTTTGCGCTACCCGAAAGCATGAAAATGTATTTAATAATTCAATACATTACACGGGGGCATTTTTTTCAATTTTAAGTAGTATATAACTTAGTGTAGGGATCACAGAATTTTGAAAATGTACACACAATTCACTTTTCCCCATAGCACATCATACGCAGTTTTTAACTGCTTTTTTGACGTAAAATAAATAAATAAATAAATAAATTTGTTGAAAGATGTAATGTATGTATTTAATACGAAACTGTATGCGCTTTTAGAAGATTCTTATACAATTTGGTGATTTTCCGCAGAGTTTTTCTCTGTTTTTGCGAAAAATTAAAAATGTGTTCCTTTGATTCTGCGTTAGAGAGCCAGGAAGTGGGAGGGGGGAGGGGATAGTTTCTACGAATCGTGAATAACTATTGTTTAGAAAATCCAGAGCACGAACTTTCATTACGATCGAAAAAGAAAACAACTGTGAGGAGAAGTAAATATTTTTGAAGTATGACAAACAAGTCTGTTTAACTCTCCGCGAGATTAACCCGAAAAAATATTCAAATACAAAAAATTTAAAAACAATTGAACGTGTTTAAATAGCTTGTAAATAATCATTTGAGCTTATAAAAGGACGGGTATTTTGAAATCATTGGAAGGCACATCTATATTATTTTTATGTACCCTCGCTTGCACAAAAATGGGCGATGTCCTGAGCCGAACTTTACCAGAGTTTTGGTAACATAAATTCCCGCCCTGCGGATCGAGCTGACCAATCCGCTTTAGCTTCATTTCAGGGAGGCGGGACTATTCATCTTGAACATTACAAAATGGCGGTGATGGCGAGTTATATTATAGTAAATATTTGAATATAAATATTAAATCAACCAACAGTTTTACATAAATTTTTGTATATACATTTAATTACATAAATAAAGGCATGCAATTTCCCAGTAAAAACATATTTTAAAACTGTTATAAAACGGGTTTTTTGCAAAAAATAACACTGGACAACGACTATTAAGCTCCATGTCTACATTTCGTCGTTTATTATTGTAATATTTAATATAAAATGCAAATAATTTGCATTGTATGCATTGTCTAACCTAGTTATTTTATTAGTAAAATTAATAACTTAAAGAAATACGTTTTAGAGTCAGTTTCACAAACACGTCTCCGAGATAGCAGCTTTCAGTTGTGAAAAATTTCATCATCAATTTCTCAGATGACCCAATTAAAATTTACTATATGGTCGCGAACATTAATATTGTAATAAAATAGTTTTGATATGTAAAATACTAAATAAACTTAAAGTATTTAAAGTTCATTTAGTCACAATGAAAGTTTTCTTCTGCAGACATTATGATTGGTAAGTGCAGCTGTAAGCAAATGAATGATTTTTGATCTTTTGTTTTGGGGATCACAATTAATTACCTCTTCCAATCTAACGTTGGGGAAATTGCTTTTTCCCAGTTTTTTTCCCAAATATTAAAATTCATTGATATGTCTTTGGGGTTTTTTGCGTGAGAATAAAAAACAAATTTGACTCTTATATAACATTTTAATATCTTAATGGGGGTAGAAACCCCCATTTTTCCCTTGCGTAACATTGGAAAAATTACACACACACACACACACACACACACACACACCACAAAATACACACCCCCCCCCCCCTTATCAATATATTACTTACTTAAATTTATGTATGATTTCCAACCCAACCTGAAATTAATATATTTATATTATTATAAAGTATTTTTTACATTACGATTTTTTTATTTTGAAAACAAAGCACAAAAGTTTTACACTCATGGAATTTTACACCCACTTCTTTAGATGCAGCCCTATGCAAACCTGTTTTTAACCCTTTAAGAATCCTAGATATTCTCCTGTCATAAATTATTTAAAAATTGTAATTTTAATAAAAAAATTTTTCAAATTTGGAAATCTTGTCACGATAATCGTTAGAAAATGAATAGGATCCTCTTCTGAAAAATATTGTTCAAAAAAATTTTCTTTTTCTTTTTTTACATTTCAAAAAAATTGCCAATTTATTGATATTGTTCACAAACCCATTTGAAATTTCCCCATATTCATAATTTTTAATGAATTGTTAATAAATTTTAAAACAAAATAAGCAATTAATTTTTTTTTTTTGGGAAAAAAATTTCATTTAAGTTATCAATTTTATAAAGAAATTTTAAATTAAAATCTATAATATGAATTAAGGTTGAATTTTAAACTTAATCCTATTTTTTATTGTTGAAAATTTACTAAAACAAGTAAGTTTTAAAATGTACTGCCCATTGTTGATAGTTTGTGTTCGTTTGTATTTTTTGCAGGACGTTTAAAAAAAAATCAAAAAAAAGAAAAAACCCTCAAATTTAAAATTTTGGTTTTGGGTCAATTCGGCGACCATTTTAATCAAGGTCGGGAAAAAGGAGAAATTGCTGGGTCTGCCAAATCTTCAGGGTCACCATTGGTTCCTTTACTTAAGTCTTAGGTTTCAAAGTGATACTAGATATTTCAACATTAACTTGAGAAAAAATTTGCATACCGAGAGAAAAATGAACAAATTTTGATTTAAAAATCTGCCTTTGGAATCCATCAAAGTCCTACTCTTTTTAATTTTTTTTCGTCTTTTGAAAAACGCCGAACATTTTCCCGGGTGAATTATTTATCGCCGCAAAAGGGAAAGATTTCGGTTAAAGGACCCAATGTTATTGGTGAATAAAATGATTTTAATTGTAATTACATTATTAAAATTGCAAATACAAGTAATTTTTTTTGTGCTATTTTTTTTTTTCCTTTAGTCCGTCAATTTTTTTGAAAACAAATTCTTTTTTTTTTTTACCAAAATAAATTTTTCGACCTTCAATTGGAAGAATATTTTTCCCATTGAAAAACTGACGGATAAAGGGCCCTTTTCAAATATCATAAATACCAAATGAGAAATATCGTATTTGTTATCAAAGGACTCCCTAAAAAATAAAAAAATTTTCTTTTTTTTCTTTAATCTTTCAAATAAGAAGTTTTTTGGTTTTTGGTTTTAAATTTTTCCGGCAAATTTAACAGATTTTCCCCGCTATTGGCCGCCAAAAAACAAGGCTTCTTCACCCGGTATCTTCCATTTGGTTTAAGGTAATTATTATTAAATTTTTGGAGTTTTTTCAGTTCAATGAGTTTTAAATCCACACAATTTTTTTTATTCCGTCAATTTCCCTCTATTCTTGTGCCCTTCATTTCAAATCCATGACGTTTTTACAAGATTTTTGGCCTTCCTGTTTTTTTCTTCAAAAAGGATTACCAAAAGAAAATTTTTTTGATATTCTTGCATCATTCTGCAGCATCATTGGAGTTGTTTGATTCCATTTTCGACCCCGTCTTCAATCATTATTATCTTTTTCCCCTTTTTTTAGTATTCATCAAACATTTCTAAATCTTTCCCCAAAATTTTTTCATAGCATTAAACCCGGGGTTTTTTGCATCATTTTTAATTTTTTCCATCATACAAACCGTCCACCATTGTCTTGTATATGTCTTTTAGTTTTTTTTGAAAATTTTGTTTTAAAAAATTTTTGGTCTACAAAAATTTGGGCCCTTTCCCTAGCTTTTTTTTTAATGGCAATTTTTGGCCCCCCTGTTAATAATCCCCTATATTTTTAAATTTTTCCACGGGAAATATACCTATTTTTTTCTAGATCTATAATTTTCCCCACAACCATTTTCTTGACTTTAATTTTTATTTTGATTTCCCCTTTTTTTGTTTTAAAATTTTCCGATTAAATTTTACAGATAAAAAAATTTATTTTTCTACCTATTTTCAAGTATTGTTCCAAAAAGGGGAAATTATGAATTCAAGGTTTTGCATTTTCTCGAAGTCTTAAACATACCCAAACTTTTTTTAGTTATTTGGATTATGCACTAATCAAACCTTTCAAATTTTTTTTCCAGTCTTGATGACTTATTGGGTGTTTTAAAATAATGTAACAAGTATTTCAACTCAATTGGGGTAAAAAACTTTTCGTGAAAAAATTTATATAAAAAAAAGATCTTACTTCATCTTCATTACTAGTTTTCCACTAGTTCTTTTGAGAGAAATGAATATTTTCTAGGATGAAGAGGGGGAGACCCTGAGTCTTTTTTTTTGACCCGCGGTTGGGATGGTTTAAAAATAGTTTGAATTTTTTGAATGAATATTGAGAAGAATTTTAATAATGGTTTGTTTATTAATAAATCATTCACAAAAATGACCCTTTTCAGAATGTTAAAATGGGCGTAAAATATTATAAACTAATAATCGAATATTTGTTATATAAATACAGGGTTTTTAAAAACCAAAATTTTTTTTTCAACTTATCACTAACATTTTTTAAAATTTATCTGGGGACGATGTTCCCTTATTTACTTTCCCGTATACTTACGTATATACGAGTAATATACGTAGTATAGAGAATGTTATATAATTGCGCGAAAAACCCTTTTTCTGCGAAAAATCATTCCCGCGCTCTGGTGACGAAAACTAATAAAAAATTAAATAAAAAAAAAGTCCTCTAACACGGGTGTACCCAAAATTTTTTTTGGACCTAAAAAAACCAATTTGGGAAAAAAACGTCCGTCCCCTCATAAACTCAGCCCTAAACCATTACGTTTTTTCCAAATTAAGAAACCCCTGTCTTTTCCCTGAGCTGAATATCATTTTGAAAACATTCATTAATTTTGGGGACTATTTCTGGACTTTTTAAATTTTTTCAAAACGGCTCCAAATTTTTTTTAAAATTTCTTGTAGGACTTTTCTCTATGTAAAATACCTTATTTAGAATATGTCCAAATTTCGGTTAAACCCTAATTTTGAAAATCCTAAAATTTAAATTTTTTGCGCGTCTTTTACAACTCAAAATTAAAAGATAAAATTTTTTGCTTCAAATAAATTTTTGGTTATAATTAGATCTTTTAATAAGGTAATGAAATTTTTTTTAAAGTTTTAGTTGATTTCGACAATAAGGCTTAAAATTTTTAATTTTTAAAAATTTACATAAACAAGATTTTCTAAAAAACCCCCAAAATTTTTCTTTAAATTTTTTTTGGGAATGCCAAATGAAATACCCGATGAATAAACGAGATATTGTCTATTCTATTTTTTAAAATTAACAAATAAATTTTTTTGAAATACCTCACGCTTTAATATGAGCTTTTGAATAGATTTTGATTATTTAATTTTAGTAAAATTTTAAAATGACTTTGGGAATTTTTAAAAACTCATGTTTCCTGTAAAAAGGCAAAACGAAAAGTTGAGAAAATGTAAAAAATGTATTTTGTGGGGATAGATGTCAGCTGGAAAGAAAGGAAAGAACCTTAGGGAGCTGGCAAGAACCTTAAAACCAGTCCACATAGAAATTATAAACATTTCGAAAAACCCCCATTTGTAGCCCCTCTAGTTCTTCATATTTTGGTAGTAGCGAAGTGTAAGCATTTTTTAAATTTTTTTAAAAGCAAAAAAAAATTTCAGCTAGAAAATTTGAAAAAAGTGAGACACAAATAAAAAAGTTAATTACAAAGGACGTAATACTCATTGGGGGTTTGGGGAAAGGGAAAGAAGTACCAATGTAAAACCAAAACGGCCTATGAACGGGAAAATATGGAGTAGGAATGATCTGGTAAACACCAGTAATCGAAAGTACAAAAAATTTTTTCCCAGTTTTGTAATGGTATCTTTTGCAAAAAAAAGGAATGTTAAAAAATTTCAATCGTTATTAGAATTTTTTTTTCATTCTTAAGTAAAACCCGGGGATATCGTACATTTGAACACGCCTTTATTGTGAAGGCACCAAGCGGGGGCCCAAAAAACACAGTCACGAAAATTTCCTGAACACTAAATTAAGAATCTTACAAATTTTTGTCTTCAAACTCATTGCTTTTCCCCTTCTGAAATTTTAAAAAATTTAAATAAATTACCTCTAAGAGACAATGAAAGCAAAAAATCTGCCCTTAAAAAGTTAATTCTTTAAAAATGTTTCAGTTCAGATATGTTTTTTGCAGGCGCTTCGGTTCTACCCTGCCCTTTAAACCCTTTTACCCCCCGCCAAGGTGAGTTATTAGACTTAACTTTGGGGCTGGACAATTTTTGACAGGGACATTCAAATTCATTTCTGAAAGTAATTACTAGAATCAAAAACTTTATTGACTTCAAGAAAATCACATATCTTCCCAGTTATTATTTTTTGTTCATCTATTTTTAAAAAAAAAATAAACTTTATTTTTCTTTTTTGGGTAATGTTTTCAATATATAACAAATGTTACACTATTCCAATTCATTCGTTTTGAAAACTCTCAAACGACAATCAAAATCATATTAAATTATTGAAAGGAAAGTTTTAAATTAAAATCTCACACATTGTAAAAAAATAAAAGTTGCATAAAACCCAGGACGTAAACTCGAGTCTTGTTCTTCAAACGACCTGAACCAAGGGTCACTCCCGCAGCCCTTTTGTTTTAATATTAGAAGGGTTGACGAGTGATATTGTTGAGTTTCTATAAAGACAGGATGTTGAAAACAAAGAAACAGAAAAAAACGATTTCGCAAATCTTTTTGAAACGTTTTAATATGAAAAAAAAAGGGTTTCATTGCAGTTTTGCATTTAAAAACCATTTTTTAAAAATTTAAATTTTTTGGCACTTTTGCACAAAAAACCCATCATTTAAAGAAAGCCTACAGTTTTGAAGAACAATTATGGACAACAAATTTCATTTAAAAGAAAAATTTTTTTTTTAAATTTTTAGTTGGAAAACCCCCAAAAATTTCAAATTTTTAAAAATTTTCAAAATTCGGGGAGTTAACCATAAAAATTGGCATGTCATCCTTCTAAGTGTTTTTTTATTTTTACCAGAAAATTGGAGCCGTTTTGAAATTTTTGAAAATGCCCAATTTCTTTAAAAGTACCCCAAATTTTAAAAGATTTTTCAAATTTCCCAATAATAAAAGGAAAAAGGGTTTCCATTTGAAAGGATCACGTGGTTTAGGCGCTGTAGTAACCCAAACGGATGGACGGCTTTGGAAAAAACCATTTTTTCGACCCCAAACGTGTATTACCGTTTAACCCAAATCATTTTCCTTTTTTACAAACTTTCTTCTACGTATACGCACAATATACTCGTAATATCAATACGAAAACTTATACTAGATATTCGTGCATTAGAAAGAAAAAACAGAAGTACAAGTTTTGTTTTGTGCTGAGATAACAATTATCATTTTAAAAATCCATCTAAACGTTTTACAGCATTTCCCAAAAGGTGAGATAAAAAAAACAGTACTGAAAATTTTTCTGCATTACTGATTGTCATTTCAAGGTGAGTTTTTTTTTTTAATAAATGTTATTTTCAAAATATAATGATTTATCTAATAAAGAAAACAAATTTGCCCAACTAAGAGTTGTGAAAAAGTCACCTTTAATATAAATTTTTAAAAGGCCCAAAACCTCCTCATTTGTTACGAAAATGTAAGGGTGAAAATATCAAATGCGGGGGGAATACACAGCCCAAGAACCCCAACGTGTTTTTTTGGGAAACTCAGTGCTGAGCAATGGTCGTAAATCGAACGATGGGGGTTTGTTTCCCTTCCCAAGGGAATTACATCTTTAGTACTAAATTTAATACGGTTTCAGGTCACAATATGGATATCACTAAAACGGGAAAAAATTTCCTCATTTTCATTTCCCTAAAAAGTGACAGAGTTGTGACAAATTTTTTTGGAAGTAATGAAAAATGTATTAAAAAAGTTCACTATTTTAAATTTCCCAAGCGGGGTTAGATTAAATTTTCAACAATTAAAAATAAATGCACTTTTGTATAAATATTTGTAATAAAGGGATCAAACTAATTAAAAATTAAAAGTATGGGTTCAGCAAAGATTTTAAAACAATAAATAAATGTTTTTTCCCTAAACATTTTTATCTTTAATTCTGACTTGGGTAAAACAGAACGCGGAACAGAAAAAAAAAGGCATCGCAGAACTCCCTCAATACCTGTTTTAAAAACCCCGGTTCAAACGTTTTCACCCCGGAAGTTTTGGTTTTTCAGTAATCCCCCTTAATGTATCTAAAAAATACAAAATATTTGTTCTTTTTCTCCCTTTTCTGGAGAACATTTAAGATAAAAAATCATTTCTCTAAACATATCGTTCTCAAAAAATTTCGGAAAATGCAATTTATAACTGATGTTTTTTAAAAATACATGATAAATATTTTTTTATCGAACCCGTTATCATATTTAGAATTTTATAATAAATTTTATTTAGATTTAAAAAAAATTTATCCCAAAACATTTTTGGGTCCCAAATTACCTCCTTTTTTTTCCTATATTGAGACTAAATGAGAGTGATTTTTGCATTGGGTCACCACACAAGCATGGCGATTTCATTGATATAACTAAAAAATTAAAAACCTTATTTTCTTTGTAAAAATTGGGGCTGATTGAAATTTACCACTTAGTCTCAGTCTACCCCACAAAAATAAGGTATCAAAAAATTGTTTTTTAAAATGGAATAATAATAAAAAAAAGATTTCTTTTTTACATGACCACGTCAAATGTACTTTATTATTTTGAGTTATACATTTTGAAATGTTACCTACCGAAGATTTACATTTTTTAAAAAAAAAGAAAAAAAACGTTCAAAAAAATTGGTTTTTTACTTTTTCCGGCACAAACCAAAAAAGGTAATTTTAATGAGTTCTTAGTCTCTAAAGGGAAATTTTTTAAACGTGTAAAAAAAATATTCCTTTTCAATTAATAAAAGAACGAAAAAATTACCTTTATTGCAAAAATTTTTTAATAAACCCACAGACTTTTTTAAATTTGATTATCTCTGAATTTAAATATGAAATTCTTTATTATAAACTTGGTACAGACTTTTTCATATTATTTCTAACATTACATAAAAAAATGATAATGATATTGCAATTGAGACACTGTTTTTTTAGCCATTTTTAAATTTCGTTTTTCCATTGCTTGGAATCAAAAACCCCAAAAACTTTAAAATAATCACATTATCGTTTACAAATCAAGTTTGTTCCCCCTTTCAAGAATTTTGGGAAAGTCTCTCTCGATGATAGTGATTAATGTGTTCCCGGGATCAGGGAAAAAAAAAATATTCGGGAGGTTGATCTGGCGTCCATTCCCATCTACTTGCTTTAATCCAAATATTACAAAGGTATTACCCAGATGAGGGGTTTAGAATGAATTCTATCTTGAAAATTTTTTGTTCTTTGATGTACAACATTTATTTAGGTTCGAAAATCCATTCTTGATAAAATTGTGAATCATCAGCGCGATACTATTCTATAGGGTTCTAGTTAGAAATATTTCGTTGAATGTCTTTTTTTGTAGGGCCCAAATAGCTTCTATCCCGAACTGCATCCCCCCTCCCAAACTTCAAGGTGATTCCAATTACCGGGTAAGACTGAACTTATCTCGAAACACCCGTCTGAAATAAAAACCGCTAGTATTAAGGGAAATAACTATTGATTTTTTTTCCCAAATTTAAAACAACAAGAGAATTTACAAATTTTCATTTTTCATGAAAAATTTAACCTAAACTTGAATATATAATCAACAATATTTTAATTATCTGCAAATATTGATTGTTTTTTTAAAAAAATTATAATGTTATAATGTAAAAAACAAGTAGTTTTACAACAGCCATACTTTCTTCTCAATGTCACTGCTCCCAATATTATACTAACATGAATTGGGAAAAGAGTTTTCCCGTAAGATTCTATTTCAATTTTTTAGTTTTTAAAAATTTAAATTTTTCAATTTTCAAAAAAATATAGGTTTCGAAAAAAGGGCGAACCCCCGGGCAGATAGAACAGAAAGGGGGGTTTGGTCGTCGCGGACGAAACCCCCTTTTTTTTAAATCTTTCAAAATTATTAATTAAAAAAATTTGACATTACACTGAAATCACACCATAACGGGAAAAAAAATATCACCTTCGTTCGAAATCACGTTTAAAACGACAGCGTACCTTTACGTTAACCATCGGGTAAACGGTTTCTGTTTTTGCCACTTAGAAAAGAGTTAAATATAATAAACCCATCTAAATAGAACATAATCGTTTCAAATATTTTTTTGTTTTCATCAATCTTCAATCTTTTTGTTAACCAAGTCAATCCTTTTAAGTTTAAAATTGATACATAATATAATATAAAATGTATAATATAGGAATATTAAATATATTAATATAATATAATTATATTTTAATAGAATGCAATTTTCTATAGAAAGAAAGTAAATTTTTTATTTTTTCCCCATGCACTTATAAAATTGTCATAATAAATAAAGGACTTCAATTTTTCGAGAAGAGTCAATTTGAAGTAGGAAATTTTAAAGAATACTAGTGATGCTAAAACAGGGGACTTTTCACCCGTATTTTCTGAAACTTATGCTGAAAATACTAAAAGTTTTAAATGCATGATCTTTTTTAAAAAACTTTTCTTTAAGGAAAAGTTTCATCAAGGAAAATCTCAAATTTCAATTTTTATTTTTTTGGAATATACGAAAAATCAGTTTTTAAAAGAAAATGGACCGCAATATTCCCCTTAAAAATTCCACTATCCAACCTAAAATTAATAAAAAAATTTTGGATCCCTTTTTTTGAACATTTGAAAATGTCCCAGGGTTTTTGTAAAGTACCCCCCCAATTGAATATCGGTTTCAAATTTGGCGCCAGACATCAGCCGACGTTTGGGATATTAATTTTGAAAAACGGGTGAAAGGTTTAGCCCAGCGTTTTAGGACGGACGGACGACATTTTTCCGTCAGTCGATTTTCCATCAACCACCCAAAACTGGTTCTGGCCCAAACCCCGTTTTGGGGGATTTTTTCATTGAAATGGATTTATCCCTTTTTTTGTCACAAGGGCCGGGAAATGGTTTTCTGCAGACAACCTTTTTTCGCGTACATTACGTAACTTTCTCTCCTTAAAAAGAAAGTGCAAAAATATGGAAAATTTAGAATCGTTCACGGAAAATTGTATTTTCATAAAAACAATTTTCCAAATTTAAAAAATTTTTAAATTTTTTTTTAACCATTTGTAAATTAGTTATACCGGGGGTAAAAATTCTGAGAAATTTGAAACAAATTTGTAATTGTAATGTTGAAAATCCCCGAATATTAATAAAAAGGGACATTTACTACATATTTGAATAACGGTATAGTGTTTTGAAAGAAGAGGTAAAGTAAAAAAAAAAGAGTTCTTTTTTAGAAAGTTTCAAAATGCAAATGAACATATAATGTATAATATAAATATATACATGGAACAAAATATAAATGGAACATATAATGAAATATCCCGAAATATTGGAATATTTGTTCAGAATCCCAATGAACTTTAATATAATATCAATTTTGAAAGAATACATTGATTTGAAGTCAGTAATGTTTTTAATTTTTGCGGGCCTGGTACGGTCCCTTTTTCCACAACATCTAAAAAAAAATACATTTCGCAGAGTCTTTTTTAAATATTTTTTTGGGTTCGGGTTTCAAAGAATTTTTCCCTTTAAAAACCCGGGAAAAACCGTTTTTTTGATATCATTGTTTCTGTAGGGGGTCGCATTCAGTGTAAATATGTAAAAATTTAATGAAGTCTTAATCAATATTAGTCCCAAATTTTTTTCCGTCACTGTTCCCGCTTAAAAACATGAAATATTTAATGAAAGAAAAATTATTAAATTCATGGGACTCAGTTTAAAATTTTTTTATTTTTCCAACAAATGGAAAGGGGAATAAAATATGTATTGGCTACAATGAATATCATTCAAATTGTGGAAAATTTGAGAGATGAATATTAAGTTAAAAAAAAATCAATTAGCTGACCAAAATGAAAATTTTATTTTGATTAAATAAACCGTTTTATAATTATTTTGCCGGAAATAAAGTCCTTAGGTTTTATTAGGCAACGTTATTTAAACTCCCATTTCAAATTTGAAACTTTCTTTGACAATTGGAAGTTTTTTTTTTATAATTTTTTTTTTTTTTAACTTTTGGGTTTTAACGACCACTGTGACCTTTTTTGTTTGGGGTTTTTTGTGGGGAAAACGTAAGGGCATCCGAAAACATCTATGTCCAGGGGAACCCGGGGCCCCTTTGAACCCCGGAAGCACGGGCCCTTTTCGTCCCTTTCCTCTTTCCTTAAACCGACATCATATATCCAAATCAAATACACGAAAATTCCAACTCCCTCATTTTACGTTTTTCCTGTGTTCCTGGCCACGTGGGGGTATGGAAAAAACCCTGACTGGTAAAAGTTCCCAGGAAAGAAAGACATCTTTTTGGTAATATTCTCTTTCCCAAAATTTTATCCCAAAGTTCATTTTTAGTGCAAGCAGGGGCAGAATTTTTCAAACTACAAGGGTCATAAGACCCTTTTTCTGGCAACCCGTGGGTCAAGCCCGAGGCAAGTGTTTTTCACCTTCGGGTCGATCCCCCCGGACATCTCGTGCAGTTACCCACCCCTATCCCCGAAATGAAGAACAGATCTCAAAACATGTCCTTTACATAATGAAAAAAAGGGCAACTTTTGATTATGGGGGTGCTGGGATGTCCCCCAAACTTTAAAATTTTTTAGCTTGGGGTTTTAAAAACTAATACGCTAAGGGGTGATTTTAACATGCCTTTTATAACTAATTTTGCGTTTTTATGTAACACTGTCTTTGTCATTTATTTCATTTTAAAATTAGTCATATTTTACTGTTTTTTCTCTTTTTAAACTTTAAATTTAAAAAAAAATTTTAAATGACTTTATACTAATTTTCAGAAAAATTTTTGAATAATATTGAAAATTTAAATTAAAGTTTTGAGCACAATCAGTTCTTTTTTTTTATTAAAAAAGGTATGAAGTTTTTTTCGAAAAAAAAAGCTTTTAGTTTTTTGATTTGAGAACTTTTGATCTCATTGAATCTTGTTTTCATTTTATCTAAAAAATTTTTTCAGGTTATATCATTCAAGATTGGGATCTTATGAAAACAAATTTTTTTCATGCAATTTACAATGGCTAAAATTATTTCCAATTAATCATTAAAAAAAAATTTTTTCGGGGAAAAAAAACTTTTCTTCCAATATCGATAACCTTGGGGTTTTGAGTTTAATTTGGGAAAAGCTTTTGAAACAATTAAAAACCCCCAGAAACTGTTTCTTATACAAAACCTAAAAAATTGGGAAAAATAATAGATTCAAAAAGGTTCGTTAAATATTTTAATTGGAAAAATTTTCCCCGGTTTAAATTTTTAACTAAAACTAACTTTTAAAGTTTATTCAAAAAGTTTTTTTTTTCTTAAAACTCGTTTTAAGAAAAAATTTCATTGATTTAACATTTTAATTTTCAAATTTTTTTTTTACTTTATTCAAAAAAATTTAAAATATTTCTTCAGTGAATTTCACAAATTAAAATAATTAAAAAATTTTTTTATATTATTTGCTATTTATTAAAAATATCAATTATTACAATTTTGAATATATGTAATGTGATATGTTGAAAAAAATTAATTATTTGCCTACAGGAAAACAGATTTTATGTCCTGTAATTACCTTAAATAAATAAAAAAAAATATCATGGGAAGGGATATAATCTTCTATGTAACAAAAAAAGAAATTTTTAAAAAAATGAAGAATAAGACAATTATATTTTTAAATATTTCAAGAAAAGGCCCCAGTTCCTTTTTACATTTCCCATAAAATTACAATTTTAAAATAGTCTAAAAATTTAAAGCAATTTTTCAAAATTTAAACACTTGGGAACCCGGGATTTTTTAATTATTCGAAAACACTGTTTGATCACCTGCTCATATGAAAAATGGGATTACATTTCTAATGAATAAAATTTTGTTTTCTTGCATTTCCCTTTAAAAAAGGCGAAAAACTAAAATTTTTAAATCTAACATGAATTTAATTTGTTATAGGAAATGTATTTGTAAATCATTATATTTGTTTCCAAAAATTTTTATTTAAAATTGTTTTTGCTCTAGAAATTTGATTTTAAAATAGTTTTGAAAAAAATTTTTAAAATATTTTTAATCTGCCAAATTTCTCACAATTTGATACCAAATTGACTTCATTTTGGAAAGAACTCGATAAAATGTCAAGCCCTTCCCGGGCCCCTGCCCCCGGGTTTGTCAGCGTCCAGGGGGTTTAGGGCCAACGTCCCGTGCAATTGGCGGAGTGATCCTCGCGCCCGCGCACCAATCCGTTTCGTTTCTGTGCCTCTCCTGTTACCTCCTCTTACTTCCTCTCACCTCCTCTCCTGTTACCCCTGCTCACGTTAGCGAGGCAGCGTCACTGACCTGAGAATTGCTCCGCCCCTTTGAGATAACTAGGAGGAAAATCTTCGAGGGAGGAAGGGGACGTGTCTGAAACTTGGAGCAAAGCCAATGATAAGAGCGGATACGCCTCGACGCCAGGATTGGTCAAGTGTCCATCGATGGTTGTCCAAGCTGTGGTTGTCCATTTTCGTCCACATCGTACATGAATTATTTATTACTTATTAAGGCCTTCAGTAGTGAATTCAAGCATTGACTGATTTAGCCAATGTACGGTACTATGATAAGATTTGAAATTTTCAACGTACTGTTGGTTGTCCATTTTCGTCCACATCGGCATTCACAATGAAAATATAGATTTACGCCGGATAACTTCGAACCAGCAACTCTTTGTGAGCCGCGATCCGACTAGCACTGCAAATGACAGCACTGTTTACATCGGCCAGTCTCTGTTTAGCTACCTTTACAGCTTTTCACTAGGAAACAATTATTGGCAATTATTCCAAGAAATGCATTCGCGTAAAATATCTATTTTTCGTTTCTTTACAACTCAATGGCAGGTTTTCCCCACTCCATTTTCTGTGTTTATAATCGCACACCCGACTTACTCTCTCTTTTCTGTTACTCTCTCATGGCATCCCTTCCTGCTTTGTTTCATGTTCGTTTAGGACTATTCAACGTCTTATTCGGCACATCTTAAGAAGTTATGATTCGCTGATTACTTCTTTTAATCTCCTCAGTCAAAGGATAGAAATTACTCTCCTGTACTATCACTACAGGAGAGTAATTTCTATCATTTTTCACGGTAGATTGCCCTATCGTTTCCTCATTATTTCTATTTATGCCATGCATTCTCCCTCTTTTCTCAATTGTACTACTTTGAGTAACAAATCATGTATGCAACATCTTTGTCAAAACATAGTATCAGTTGTCTGCAATTCGCCTCTCATTTATTTTTCAGCTTTAAAAAGACCTAAACTTTATATAAAGTACCATGTTTATTTGTTTCTTCATGTTTCTTGAAAAAATGAATTTTATAGCATCAGTTGCCGATATAAACTTTTGGGAAGGCTCATGGGCAGCGTACTTCCGGTGCTCTGGTCCCGGGTTCAATTCCCGGTCGAGGCAAAAATAGTTGTAGCTTTCCTTTAAAATTGTTCCAGTTTCTGTAGCTGTGTGACGAAGAAAAGCTCAAGCAGGCGGATCTTGCTACTTACGGAGAAGAGAATACGTCATGTTCGTCTCATGTCGCTCTTACCCCCAAGCATGAGAATTTAACTAGGCCCAGACATGGAAGACACCGGTAGCTGGCCGGCGAAGTCGGAATACCGACCCAATAACGCCAAAAAAGAATACATACATACGATTGCCAATCTATTGTGATTATACACTTACTGCCCTATTTTCTCGTTGCACATCATGTTCGTTTCTACAATCTTTTGCAAGTGAGTCTTAAACATTTAGACTTTTCAATGCTTTTAATAGCTCGTCTGTGAGAATTTAAATAATGAGAATACGCACACACTGTCACACGAGAAACGCAACATTTCCTTTATACTGAATACCATACTAAAATTGCCATACATTCTATTACGCTTAATTTACCACTCATGGAAAAACATACCTGTTGATGCAGAAATCACTTCAACAGAGATCGACAAGCTCAAAAAAAACAACACATTCCTCGCCAGAAGCAACACAGTTTCTGGCAGCGACACACGCCGAGAACGTGCCAGCCTCGCGAAGAAAGAGACAGAACGAAAAAGACTTCTCTCCTGTTGCTTCGACCCCCGGAATCCTCACGACCTCCCCACCTTCGACCTCGCTCCTCCAGCGAAGGGCCAAACCCCTTCGCCACCGCCTCCGCCACCGCCTCCGCCACCGCCTCCGCCACCGCCTCCGCCACCGCCTCCGCCACCGCCTCCGCCCCGCCCCGCCACCGCCCCCGCCACCGCCTCCGCCACCGCACTGGCAGCGTTCTGCTCCCGACAACACTATTAGCCGCCCGGATTTATAACGAAAACTTACACACATATAATACACACGTAAATATATTTCGGCGGCGAGCCAGCGGTCGCGGGGAGGCGGGAGGGGGGGAGTAGCGGTGGAGTTTTTCAACGTCCTGCGCCCGGTTGTGCACAATGTAGAGGAAAATTGAAACAAAAAGCCACAGCGGACGCAGGCAACGGGCCACGGGTGGACGTGTGGGGGGACGCCGGGACGGGCAGGGAGGGTGAGGGGGGGGGGGGGGGTTGGGGAGGTGGGGGTTGGGGGGGGGGGTGAGTTGTGGTGAGAAGGGGGGTGGGTGAGAGAGTCGGTGGGTGAGAGAGTGGGTGGGTGAGAGAGTGGGTGGGTGAGAGAGTGAGTGAGTGAGAGAGTGGGTGGGTGAAAGAGTGGGTGGGTGAGAGAGTGGGTGGGTGAGAGAGTGGATTAAGAGAGTAGATGACGGAAAATGCTGTGTAGTGAATTTGAGGAAAATAGAACAAGCAGTAGGGGAAGGCACTCAAGACTAAGAAGGAGACAAAGGTAAAAACAAAAAATGGTATACTGAGGAATTGAACAGTTTAATCTTAAATTACACCCAAAACGAAAAGAAATAATCGATTCTGTGTCATCTCAACCAAGGGTTGGGTGAGTAAAACGAAGAAAATAACAAACTAATTAAATGAGAAAATTGTGCATTTTTAACGGCGGGTTTCAGACTATAAAGTCTATGTTCCTACCAGAGAATGTTTAAGTTAAAATTCTCATATAAATAATAAAATTATATATTCTTTCCAAATTTTTACTCCAATGGCTGTGAAATAATCGCCTCTTAGAGTCGCCTATACAATTAGGAGTCCTTGCGGGAAGAAAAGTATCCTAGGAAGAGAAATACAAAAATAATGTTTTCTATTATTATATGCACATGCATTGTTACATATGTAAAATTATTAGCACAACAAAATGTTTTAACAACACACAATCTATCTGTGTCCCCCATACCTGGACCTAGTTAAATTCCTACGCTTGGGGGTAAGAACGACATGTGGCGAACATGACTTATTCCCTTCATCGCAACTAGCAAGATTCGCCTGCATGAGCAATTCTTCGTCACACAGCTATAGGAACTGGGACTATTTTAAAGGAAAGCCGCAACTGTCTTTAGCCTTAACTGGGAATCGATCTCGAGACTACATCACGGGAAGCCAGCTGCCGTGCCCATGAGCCATTCTAGAGCCTCATGCTTTTATTGATGATTACGCCAAAAATGACTACTCGTTCCCCTCAAATTGCGGGTTCATCCTACTAGGCAGAGAGGAAGCCGCCGACCTCCCAGTGTTAAACATTCGCAAAGCGCACAATGGAGGAAAACTGTAATAGTATAGGGATGGCGTGGTTGATTGATTCATTGATTTTTTTCGGCTTTCCGGGCGAGTCAACTGCTTTGATCATGAGTCCCGTTAGTGTAGTGCATGTTTGTTCTCGGGAGATGGCGGTGATCTTCCCCCGCTGAATGACCACATCCGGCACCGACCTACCGTCGGCTAGTGGGATTTCCCTTAACCAGGATTCTCCTACCAGCGGGGCACCGCCCCAGCCGGGACAAGCTCTAAGATCCCGACCGGTCTTCCGGATTATGTGGTAGTGTAGTGCATGTTAGTGTGTGTGTGTGTGTGTGTGTGTGTGTGTGTGTGTCTAAGGGGAGAGGATAGGACAAGCAAGGGGAAGGACAGATTGCGCGCAGTCCGTGGCCCGTTTGGTAGGGTACTGCTCCGGCATTCGCCTGGTGTTGATCGGAGAAACCACGGAAAACTACCGATCAGAGCAGTCGGTCGTTAGAATTCTCCTCCAGACAGCAACTGAATTCGATCTAGCTAAAAAGCTCGTGTCGAAGATCCTGCCACCGTCAGGACTGAAACCAAGGATCTCCCGATCACACGCGCTGCAGTGACATCAGTTGATGTACCGATCAGTTGAGCTACCGCTCCCGGTTATTCATTTCTTAAATAGCGCCAACTTGCAAATATGTTTTAATATATTTAGGGTTGATACATATGTAGGATAGTATTTCAAGTCTTGTTAATTGAAATGAATAAAACAATCTCGTTTGGTAGGGTGCTGCTCCGGCATTCGCCTGGTGTTGGGACTGCATTGTCTGGACCCTGTTCGGTCGCCGATCTGACCGAGAATGACGGTGGTGCTCTCGCGGGGGCGGCGCGGGGGCGGCGCGGGGGCGGCGCGGGGGCGGCGCGGGGGCGGCGCGGGGGCGGCGCGGGGCGCGCGGGGCGGCGCGGGGCGGCACGGGGCGGCGCGGGCGGCGCGGGGCGCGCGGGGCGGCGCGGGGCGGCGCGGGGCGCGCGGCGCGGGGCGGCGCGGGCGGGCGGGCGGGCGGGGCGGGGCGCGCGGGGCGGCGGGGCGGCGCGGGGCGGCGCGGGGCGGCGCGGGGCGCGGGGGCGCGGGCGGCGGGGCGGCGCGGGCGGCGCGGGGCGGCGCGGGCGGCGCGGGCGCGCGGGCGGCGCGGGGCGGCGGCGGGCGGGCGGCGCGGGCGGCGGGGCGCGGGGCGGCGCGGGGCGGCGCGGGGCGGCGCGGGCGCGCGCGCGGGCGGCGCGGGGCGGCGCGGGCGGCGCGTGGGCTGGGGTCGCCGGGGAGGGGGCCGGGCCGGGCCGGGCTGGACTTTATGGCCCGACTGGCTGCTTGTCAGATGAATTAGAAAGGAATTACGGGGCGGCCACCCCCTCAGCGTGCGTGGGGGCGGCGGGGGAGGGAGTGAAGCCGCGAGCGGCAACGTGTGTGGGTGGGGCACCGGGGGTGCAGAGCTGGAAGAGGGGCGCGGGCGGATGTGTATGCGGTAGGGTGGTTGCGGGAAGGTGATGAAGAGACGGCGGGAGGAGGACGAAAGGAGGTGGTTAGGTAAGGGAGGAGATAAAGACAAGATAGTTGAAGGAGAGGAGAGAGAAAGGAATGGTGAAGGAGCGTGCGAGCATAAGAAGGGGTGAGAATTATGTAGCAAAGAGATGAGGAAAGGTCATGGAGTGTATGGATGGACAGGAAAGAGGTGACGTAGCCGGGAGAAGGGAGAAAGGCAGGAAGTGGGCGAAATGAGGTATGCGGATAGGATGGAAGAGATGGAGGGTAAGGGCTTGAGTAACGGGGAGGAACAATTGAGAGAGAGAGAGAGAGGGGACGAGGGGGACTCTGTCGGGGAAAGTGGTAAGTGGCGAAAAAAGTAAACTGAGTAGGGTAAGAGGCGCGGTAAATGACAGGGTAAGAGATGGGGTAAGAGGCAGGGTAAGGAGCGGAATAAGCAGGTGTTGGTGGCAGTAAGTGGCGGCTTAAGAGAAGCGGAAAGAGGCGGGGCAAGAGACGGGGTAAGCGGCGAGGCAAGGGGCGGTTTAAGGGGTGGGGTAAAGGCGGGGTTTGGGCGGGGTAAGGGCGTATAAGGGCGGGAAGGGGGCGTTTAAGGGCGGGATAAGGGGCGTGTAAGGGCGGGGGAAGGGTCGGGTAATGGTCGGGTAAGGGACGGGTAACGGCGGGGTAAGGGTGGGTAAATGGCGGGTAAGGGAGGTAAGGAGTGGGGCATGGGGCAGGATAAGCTTGGCAACGGGGAGACGCGAGCGAACGCGCGGCTTAGACTTGTGCAACGGCGGAGACGCGAGCGAACGCGCTGGCTTTGACCGGGGCGTGGCTTAGGAGGAGGAGGAGAGTGTAAAAGTTTGTGTCCAGACAGCGAAACCAACGCTCGCCAACGAGCAGACTCGAGGTAGATTGTCCCTGACGGCGGCTTCACGTGCGATCAGATGAGCCACTGTCGCGTCGATACCACTTGCTGCGTTTTGCGTCCTGATGACGCGTGTTAGACTTTGCTTTTTATGCAAAGTAATTCCATGCGCGCGGGGAAACTTGTGGCCTTTATTCGTATCATTTTAGCGAGAGCAGTGGCTCAGTGCATCAACTGATGTCACTGCAGTGCCTCTGATCGGGAGGTCCTAGGTTACACTCCCCACGGCGGCAGGATTTTCGACACCAGCTTTTCAGCTAGGTCGAATTAAGACGCTGTCTGAAGAACAATCCTAGCGACCGGCTGCTCTGATCAATTTCTCCGGTCAAACACCAGGCAGATGGCGGACCCTAACAAACCCTAACAAACCCCTAACATACCCTAACAAACGGGCCAAGAACCGCGCGCGATCTTCCATTCCTCTTCCTAGTCCTATCCTCACCCCCTCCACACACACACTAACAAGAACTACCCTGCCACACACCCCGAGAGACCGGTCGGGAACTTAGAACTTGTCCCGGCTGGGACGGTGCCTTGTTGGTGGGAGTTACCTGGTTGGGGAGTCCGCTAGTCGACGGTAGGTCGGCGCCGGATCTCGCCATCCAGCGGGGGAAGATAGCCGCCATCTCCCGAGAAAAACATGCACTATACTTACTGAACTAATGACCTTAGTAGTTGACGTGCCCGGAATCATCAATCAATCAATCGTATCATTTACGTGTGGATTCGATGACGCTCAATGCCCTGCACAGCTTAAATTCGTAAGTAAACCGATTTATTATTTCAACTGTAAAATTTTGACGGCCAAGAGTTGTCACCACGTAGAACAGAAGAGTGCAACTAAAAATATGAAATTATTAGCAGTTATTGCAGAATATGTCATATCCAGTGCTTAAGCTGAATTGACGTTTTTGAAGCATGCAATTAAAAAATAAAATACGTAACATTTTTATGTTGATAGTATGAGCTGTAGTAGTCATGTGAATTAGCTTTACGCTATTGGAGTGAGGCGATCATAGCTCGAACTTCAGTTCAAAAAGCTTCGATTTCAGTTACTCGTATTCTAGGGAAACTGCAGATGTGAGTGCAGAAATAGACAACTCATTATGATGCTCCATTTTATGAATTGTCTGACGCAAGTATGCTTCATACTGCACATGTGATGTACATTTTCGTATGAATATTACAAATATATTCGCAAAAATGTCTCGTGTGAGCATTTATAAAGATAACTCACAAGAGATCAAGAAACTCATTATTTACCGGAGTAATACAAATTCGTAGTATGACTAATACCTTTTTCTATCCCAAAGTTTTATATTTTTGAAATATTAGATGTGAATATAGTAGTAGGCAACGCGATCTATAAAGTGAAGTTGGCATCAATTAATCAATAATACTTTCAAATATAATCTTATTTGAATAATCATACGAACTATTTGTTTTTACACATTGCAGCAATTATTAAATGTGTACAGCATTATGATATACAAAATATTTTAGTATCGAAGAATGATCCATCTGAATTCTTAAACAAATGGTAATTCTTGAGATTTTGCAATTGAATCTCATTATAATTTTGTCTTTTATGTAGAAAAGCTTCATTCAAATCCATATTGTCACTTTCAATCACATCGAACAGCCGTATTGTCTACTATAAAGGATAGTATGATAAAACAAGAATTCAAATATTCGAGAAAGAAGAAATTTGAGTGCATGCATCGTACACCAACATGACACCAAAGGGTTGGGCACTTAGAGAAATGGACAATTTACACTTAATGCATTTATAATGGTTTAAAGAAGATCGCATCTGGAAAAAAATAATATCCGTCAATATTTCATATCAATCTAAATATCTTCCTAAATTTATAATTTACAACCATTTAATTACTAATGATGAAGATATATCAAGTATTCTCCGCCTTGATCTTTGCAAATAACTCACACGAAAAATTATGATAAGGAATTTAAAAAATTCAGAACCGAATCATCCGTTACAATTGATAATATATTTAAAAAATAAAAAAACTTCTAATTCGTAATTTTTACACCGTGTGAAATCTACTACTGTCAATAAACTTCGCAATTTCTAATTCTGGACAAGATCTAAATTTCTACATTTCTACGAGAACTTCCTCCAAAATCAATTCAATACCTCACTTCGTTATTTAATGATCTCCTCTCTATTGGTCGTTTCCCAACTCTTGGAGATAATCAATTATAATTCCAATTCTTTAAAAAAATAAGAATTCTAACCTAGTTGACAGTTATCGGCCTATTTCACTTACTAATCCTTTATGCAAACTACTTGAGAGAATTATAGGTAAAATACTGACGTAACTTTTAAAAGTTAACAACAAAATTTCTCCGCCTTAAACTGGATTTCGACATCGCCGCTTTACTTTAGACCACGTAAGTAATATTCATAGAGATAATTTATTAATGCTTTCATTAATCATGAGCATCTTCGCGCTATAAGACTTCATATGGAAAAGGCTTATGACATGATTTGGAGAGAGAGAATTGTCAACATATTACTTCAATTGGTAATAACTGGTAATATCTTGATACATATAGCAAATTTCTTAACGAATATAACTATACATGTTCATTTTCATAATCCATTATCCAACAAATGCTACATCCAAAACGGCGTCGTTCAAGGGTCTGTTATCAGCATATTATTCTTTTTAATCGCAATCAACGACGTAACTATGCAAGTCTCTCTACCCGTAAAAGTATAATATTCCAGATGACGTCACAACAACAGTCAATGGCAATAACATTCGCACCACTAAACAACTATCACAATCAATCCTCAACACACTTGTTGATATGACGCATGAAACAGGATTCAAAATATCCCACACAAAATCTCAATACATTCTATTCAATATAAAAAGAAAAACTAATAGGATTTACTCTGCCTCACTATAAAATCTCAACGTCTTCATTGTTGTAACGAAATAACTTTAGGAATGCTTTTGAACAATAAATTTCCCTTAAAATCTCATATCGCCAACTTGAAAATAGAATGTCTAAAACAAATTAATATCATCAAATCTCTTTCAGCTACTTCCGATAAAAAAATTCTTCTCATATACAATTCATTAATACAATCAAAATCGGACTATTATATACCAGTCCGCTAATTCACCTATACAAAAACCTTAAACTCTATGCATTCCTCAGGGCATAGATTAGCATTGAAAGCTTCTCAAACTAACCCAGTCTACAGTATATACGTAAAGACTAACAATGAACTTCTGGAATACCGAAGAAAAAATACTTTTACGTATGCAAATAAAATTTCATTTAATCCAAATTATCCAACCAACAACAGTATATTTACTAATACGTTTTTTAACAAATATAGGAAAAAGAATTTTCCTAAATCACTGTCGTATATCTTGGACACACTTCTTCAAGAACTTGATCTTCTTTATTTGAAAATCCATCCTACTCGTCTAATACTCCGCCCTTCATGGCTGACCTGTGACTGAAAAGAAATGTCTCAACTGTTTCATCAAAGAAGAAACTAACTGAATTTTTTATCAAAATCCCTATTCAACGAATTATAAAATAAATACAAGGACTACATACAAATTTATACAGATGGTTCACTCTTCAAATTTGCATCCGGCTTCGCAGTCAAAATTATCGAAAACAATCGTCGCACTCAGTAACATAATTTATTCTCAATTTTCTACTGTGAAGCCCTTGCTGTACTCACATATATTGAAGAAAAGGATGATAAATTATTTTAATTTTGCTGATTTATTGAGTGTCCTAAATTCTCCGAGTAACTTAAATAAAATTGAAGAAATTATAAATGACATCATCAATATTTACAATGATTTGGCTAATAAGAAAATAGACATAATTCTTTAATGGATTCCATCCCATAAAGGAATTCAAGGTAATATCCTCAAAGATTCAGCTGTTAAGAGAGCAACTAAACCCACCTCTCCAAGATAAAACAGTTGCACATAACGACATGAAGAAAGAACTCTATAGGACATTTTAAACTCAGTCACAGCTACCTAATTAAAAAGGTTACTCCTGATCCTTGCCCAAATTGCGGACTCCCAATTTCCACGAAGCATATTATAGTTGATTGCCACGTGATGGCGACTGTGAGAACAAACCTTAACATCAATGATAATCTCTACTGTATATTCAATTCTTATCCCGGTCAAAAGAAAATTATAGAACTCCTCACCAAATTTAATATACTAAATAGTATTTAGCTAGTGACTATACATTGTCTGCCCTATGTATAACACCTAGATTTAGAATTTGTGTATGTGTATCCTATGAAAATGTGTAACTAGTATGTGAATTTGTAAATACTGTATTTTTGTAACTGTGGTCGCCAATGACCTAGCTGTTTATAAGGCGACCTTAAATAAATAATTAAAAAAAAGAACTCTATAGACGGCTTAAGCTCCACTGGAACACGACGTGGTATAATTTTCCTGGCTACCTCCACCAAATCAGAAGTATTTCTTTTAATGACGCTCTTGACCTTCAAACAAGAAAAGAAGAAACTACTCTAGCAAGACTTCGCATAGGACGTAGCTAGTTTTCACACTCACTTCTGTTCAAGAAAGAATCTTCACCACTTTGTATATCATGTAATATTACAATATATGTTCTTCATATCTTATTAGGTTGCCCAATCAATTCAGAGCTACGTACGATACAATCACTTCCAAATTGTATTTCCAAGTTACTAACTGAAACATCTCACATTGATAATAACTTCAAATTTCTGAAAGATATAAAATTTTTTGATGAATTGTATAAATGGTCGCTAATGACCATGCAGTTCATGAGACAAAAAAAGTTGACCATATTAAAAAAATCATTATTTTTTTGAAACGTGAATATGTAGAATTTTATTAAATCGATAAAGTATCTTATAATCAATATAAATATTTCTTATACCAAAAGTTTCTGGAATCAATGTTAGAGCCCTCACAAATAGGAATTAAACTTTATTAAATTCATATAGCATGATAATAGAACTAACGTAAGTAGCTCAATATTATTATTTTGAACACATCTTATTAATACAAGAACTGAGTTTCAGTTGAATTCATTTACTTCTAGAACCCCAAGGAAACGTTTTCAGATATTACCAAACAATTGAGCTCCCAAGTTCAATAACTACATCTTCATGTTTCTATTTACTGTTTTTTTTCTGTTACGATGTACTTTTTTCTCAATTTTACTTCTTTTCTTTTTCTGTCAGTGCGTTCAGAATGATTACGGGCTATTTGGTTTCCTTATTGGAACACTACTTTGTCGTTAAATCAATATTCCGGCGACATTTCACAGATTTCCTCGATTTCATGTTGAAAGAACTTGATGAATTTATTCCCAAGTCAACCGTTTACCTCATTCTACATTCGTATAAAAATTCAAAAACACTGTTCCGTCTAAACATTCAAGTACATTTATTGATAGTACCCTGCTAGCGTAATTCAAAAGTATTTAATTTCATACATAATAATTTACTGCAAAGCAAACAATACTTTACTAAAAAATACATTTATTTTTAATTATCTCAGGAATAATGTTTTAACTATGGATTGCAACTAGTGAGGCAGATAAAACTAGTGGTGCTACAACAGCACATCATTTCTCGCATTACTTTCTCTATTTTCGAAAATGCAGAGAGTTCTGCGAAAATCGCATTTGCGTCATTTTATAAATGTGCGTTGTTCTACCTCAGAAAAAATTGGGTTCATTTTCGAGAAAATATTGAAAATTGCGTTTAGGTTTCATATAAAGCACCAACAAGAATGAAAATATCCTTTTTAAAAATCCGAGGGACCACGCTATCAACCAGATCGATCGGGGAATATCAATTTAATTGAAAATTCCTCCCAAGGTTAAGCTTCTAGCGTTTGGGTTCGCAAGCGGACAGACAGTCAGACGGACAATCAGACTTTTTCTGTGAACCCATTTTTCGATACAAAGGTTTCGCAAATCTTGAATGCTGCGAACACAATGCGTTAGAGCCAGTCATTTACTACGTACAGAAACAAGAATAATTAACCACCAAAAATTCGAATTTTGCAGACCAAAAATAGCATTTTCCACTGCAGCACACACAGAACTTCCTCTATTCTGCGTAAGTAGTATTCAGAAAATTATAATCAAAACTTTGCTGACCACTTTTGAATGCTCTTTTTTCACCACGAGAGGGTTATATTCGTTATTAACGAGTAAAAGTATATAATGTAACCTGTGAAACACAGAAACATCTTATAAAATTTGTAAGTGCAATCTTCTAATATATTAGTAAATAATTATAACTATATATCAATATAAACTTATGTCATTACCTAGAAACTGAAATCTTTTAACTGACACAAATAACAGGTGCAATCCAGAAAATTTGTAAGCATATACTGCAAATTTCGGTAGCAGAAATGCGAAATGGAATTAAATTAAGCTTTTTTAAATATTCAATCCTCACCAGATCACGTATTACAAAAATCACTCAAAATTAAAATAAATCTCAAAATTGTTCACTTCACCAACATGATACGCATTCCAGGTTCACAGGTTCATGAATCTGTAACTCCAAAGTTCTTGATAAAATCAAAATACTTCTCAAGACCAATATTACAGATTAAAGTATAGAGAGTCAATGTTACAATATTGTGACATATTTCATGTTTTATTTGCCCCTTTTGTAGTTTCTAACCTACAAGTCAGAAATGCATCGTAACCTATTGATTCTGTGTAACCGTAAGATGCCTAAAGTTTTCAGTGATGTCATTCATTACGCTTTATGTACAAGAAGGCGTCCAATTAAATAAAATCCAAAACATACGCCCGTTACCTCTTATGATCGTTAATATTACCTGAATAACTCACACATTAAACAACAAATTAATTAAAAAAAAACACTTACCAGAAGAACACCAGCAACCTGTCACCTTGTACACACTTATCACCAGCCCCCTTCACCACTACCACACCACCACACTCGCACCACACCGCGTGTTTTCGCTAACACGTGCGCTCGTGACGGGCACGCGGTAGACCTGTCGCTGCCCCCCGCACCCCCACCACACACGCCCCCGCGGGCCCACCCCCCCAACCGGGGGCGGCGAAAAATGCGCCCTCCTAGACGCGCCGGCGGCGCCCGAAGGCAGCCGACCTCGGCTTCGGGCCGCGCCGCGCCGCGCCGCGCGATTGGGGTGGCTTCCCGGCCGCGTAGCCTTGGTGCGTCGCCGTGGGCGAGGTCGCGAGGGGGAGACCTTGAAGTCGATGCAAATGCGATCGTGCGCGCTGGGCAGGCACGGGCTTTGACACCGTTTGGGGGAAGAACATTTCGAGAACCAATTCCAAACTTTAATTCAAAATTATGTAATTAGGTAACAGCCGACCTGGATGGCTGAGGTGGCTAAGAGCGAGTACCGACTCAGAGCATCGGTCCGACGGGTCGCGGTTCGAGTCCTGCCTTGGGCATGGTTGTTTGTCCCTTGACTTTGTATGTGTTGTTGCGGAGGGCCTCGCGTTCTGCTGATCCCAGATCAGAGGAGCCCGCAAGTGTGTTGGTCTAGTGAATGGTCGAATATGCGTCCCATCGGGACGTAAAGGGTAACCGGCTGTTGGCTGGATAAAAGCCCTAGAAAAAACAGAATACCAACAACGGTAGCGGTGGGCTTAAAGACAAAGCCTGAACACCGACCGAGATGGTTCTGGGTAACAATTGGTTATCGAGTCTTGACGGTGACAAATAGTCAGTACAGTGGAATATCTCTACATACGTATCTAGATCAAAACGCTCACTAACGAATTCTGGCACCCGGCTGCCCTAATCAGTAGTTTTCTATGGTTTGTCCAATCTATTTGTCCCATCTCGATCAGGTTTTTCGTCCAGTTTCCCTGATCCATTGAGCAAATGCTGAGATGGCCCCTTGTTTTGCTTCTGGACATAAATGTAACTTCATTTCCTGTGCACGTCTTCTAGAATTCAGTGGGAAATACAATTATTCAAATTATCGTTTCCATGTTGTCGCGGCAGGAAGTAATAAGAGCCAAAATTTATTGCTTATTTATCCTTGAAAATAGATTTTATTACATGGGAGTTTTTTTGTTTTTTTTCTCCCTTTCAAAATTCAAAATTTATTGCTTATTTATTTTTGAAAATTTTGTTTTTTTCCTCCCTTTCAAAATTCAAAATTTAAGTAGTATATGACTTAGTGTAGGGATCACAGAATTTTGAAAATGTGCACACAATTCACTTTTCCCCATAGCACGTCATACGCAGTTTTTAACTGTTTTTTGACGTAAAATAAATAAATAAATAAATAAATAAATCTACCAGATCAATACTAGAGCAGTACCTTAACAAACGCGCCACAGACCGCGCGGTTTCCTTTCTGATCCTTGTCTCCTCCTCTCCCCTTCCACACACACACACACACACACACACACACACACACACACACACACTCATAACCTCAACACAACCACATATATGTCGGGTGCGTAGAGCCGGTTCCAGCTGAAGAGGTGCCCCAAAAGGATGTACTGATGTACGGCAATAACTGTACATGTATATTTCTGCTGCCAAATGTTGATAAATTCACTCGACAATATTTTGGAACCGTGACAAGAACACAGGCAGAGTGCTTTCAATACTGAGAAATACAGATTGCCTACATGTGTTACATAAAATTATTTTGTAATCGATATTTTCTGAATAATCTAAATGTCATATATACATCACATATCTAAAATGACATACGTTGTTCCTACGTGTACATGTATTAACTGATTCCCAATTATGTTTGCAGATCATTCCTTTTGCGAATCATAAATTAGTTGGTTGACAAAATTTCGTTGTCTAATGAACTAATTGCCTATTGGTGGTTGCCTAATTTGTCATTGCCTTGCACACCATGTATTATACAATTAAAACACTCGCACATTGTGATGGGGTGCAAGCAACAAACTTTAAGTCTGTGCAACGAGACTACTGTTGCAGACTGCTTAAATAAATCGTAAAAATTGACGATAATTTTGCCGATTTTCATAAACTAGCCATGAACACACAGTATTGTACAAATCACATATACAATTAAATTAAATCGTTCTATGCAATCAATCGCTCAATGCTATCGTTCTATATGCAAGTACAAAATTTCAGCTTCGGTATTACAAATGTAAGAAAAACGCGTTGCAGGCTTTAAAATTTAAAGCCGGCAATCTGTTTTCCTTATACAGGGTGGAACAGCTAAGTGTTAACACCCCTTGTATCTCCTCAACCGCGCAAGATACGAAGATGCCGATTGGACAGTCGATTGCTGAAACAGGGGCTACTTGATTACAGCATACTTCGTCTTTGCGCTATTTTTTACTATGAAGATATAAGGTCAACTTTGTTTTTTTAAATGGAAACCTATGCTAAATTTTAGCGTATGCGTAATGCGCTTAAAAAGACTATTTCAAATATGTGTATATCTTGGTATTTTAGCGAATAGTTTTTTAGCAATTGATGTGCTTTTGTAACATATTTTTTCTCTGAGGCGGCGATTTTCTGTTCGATCTTCCTGCTACCTAAATGGGGAACTTCGCGAGAGTGTCCTTCAGACAAAGGCGCTCATTTACTTCAGCACAGTAGCAACTACTTTCTTCGATACTAATTTTGCCGAAAGATGACTTCGTGCAAAGAAGACTCAAATGCTGTATTCAAGATTCAGGAAAGTTCTTGTTTTGCCACGCAATTACTATTATGTTGTTTTGAAAACTGTGACAACACATTCTATTATCAATTGGGAGTAAATAATACAAAAATAAATGAACAATATCTTATTAATCATAATTTATTCTTAACTAACCGTCACGTACAATGAATACACATTAATCAAAATAGAAATAAAAACATACAAATTACATTGTTACAGAACAATGCTTTATTTAAGCATGTGCTCGAAGTGTTGTCCATCTACTGCAATACACATTTGCAGTCGCCGTTCGAAGGACAGATGAACAGATGTGAGGGTGTCACTTGATATACTCGGAAAGAGCTTCGGTGATACGTCGCTTCATATCCTCTGGCGTTGTTGGAACTTCTGCATAAACCTTATTTTTGACCCCCAAAGAAAAAAATCAAGAGGAGTCAAATCAGGAGACCGGGCAGGCCACTTTACTTCAGCACGCCGTCCTATCCAACAATTCAAGAACTTTTGCCACACGTGAAGAGTGAGCTGGACAGCCGTCATGTTGAAACCACATGCACTGACGCGTATCCAGTATCTTTTCTAATAATGTGGGTAGAACATTTCGAATAAAATGTTCGTACATAATACCATTTAACATGCGTGGGATGAAGTAAGGTCCCACAATGAAATTTCCCACGATGCCACACCACACGTTAACACTCCAAGAATTCTGATGTACTTGCCGAATCCAGTGAGGATTCTCTAATGACCAGTAATGCATATTTCGTAAATTCACATTACCGTGGTTAGTGAAAGTCGCTTCATCCGTAAATAGCACTCGTTTAAAAAAAATGGATCATCTTTCAGTTGTTTCAAGGCAAACCGACAAAATTCCATGCGCCGTTCGAAATCCGACCTCCGAGTGCTTGATGCAATGACAAGTGATACGGATGGAATTTGTTTCTACGCATATGCGAAGGACACTCATGTACCACACCACATTCCTGGGCTACATGTCGCGAACTAGCATGTGGATTGCACTGCGTCAATGCCAGAATAACCTCTTCATGTTTTTCGTCAGTTGCAGTTTTCTGCCTTGTCCTCTGTTTGGTGTTCCAACTTCCCGATTCCAATAGTTTCGTGCACATACATGCGAAAAGCTGGCGTGAAGGAGCGCTGACGATCAGGATACAGCTCTCCATATCGTTGCACTGCTCTAACAGCATTTCTTCCGCATTCACCATACACTAGTAGCATATCTAACTTCTCTTCATTGGTGTACATGGTGTGACTGCTCTAAAAAACAGGTAGAAGTGCGCTATCATAACCCCAGCGGCGCATTTTATACTTCTGGCCTCCGCCCTGTTGTCTACGTAGTACATGGCCTTCGATTGTTTTCGGAAAGTAGGCAAAACCATTCACGAGACATTTTCCTTTAGTTTCTCAGCGGAGAGCACGGAAGGTCGAGTGGAAAAGTGCCATTTCAGTACAAAAATATGTTGCAAAAGCACATCAATTGCTAAAAAACTATTCGCTATAATACAAAGATATAAACATATTTGAAATCGTCTTTTTAAGCGCATTACGATACGCTAAAATTTAGCATAGGTTTCCATTAAAAAAAACAAATTTGACCTTATATCTTCCTAGTAAAAAATAGCGCAAAGACGAAGTACGCTGTAATCAAGTAGCCCCTGTTTCAGCAATCGACTGTCCAATCGGCATCTTCGTATCTTGCGCGGTTGAGGAGATACAAGGGGTGTTAACACTTATCTGTTCCACCCTGTATTACATTCTTCCATCCTTTGATAATTTTATTATATTCTAATTTCATATTTAATATTATATTCTAAATTTTGGTATGCACTAAGCTTTATAGACGGAGACTAATCTTTATATATACAGTTCAAAAAAATGAATATTGTTTCTCAACTAAAAGCTGTATTTTGAAATGAAAGAAAAATGCAAAATAACTGTATATATTTTAACATTCCTTGCGAAGAATGGAAATAACATTTTTAACTGCAAATAATCTTCTTAGGAAAGACATTTTTGCGTGGTTTGAAAATAGCATTCACAAAATTGAGTACATTATACTTGTGTGAGCTAAAGGTCGCGACCCTCCGGTTATTTCATAATTGGACATCTCTTTTACCCTTAAGCACGACAAATAACAGGTAACATTTGATCTTTTATTAACTTATGTCTTATATTTATTAAAGTGTATAATAGTATTTTCAAACACGTATTAAAATACTATTTTACATTCTACTTTCGATGGTACAGTTAAACAATGAATAAGGAAAATTACTCGTATTTATAGCGATGAATGAGGACGCTGATTTTTCTGTTCAATGTGAACACGATACGAATATCTAAGAATAAGTGCATACAGACTGAGAAAATGTAGAAGAAGAAAAGTGTAAATACTAGCAGAAACAGCAGAAGAGGAGGAAGAATAAATAGAATGTAAAGAACTATCAACAAAGCTTCGACGAAAGATAAGTACGCCTAAGGGAAGAAAACCAGATACAAAGGGTGTTCGGCCTCTAGAATGGCTCACCGGCAGCGTACTAGCTTCTCTTTGTGTGATCACAGGTTCGGTTCCCAATCGAGGCAAGAAGAGAGTTGAGCTTTCCTTTGAAATCGCCTCAGTGTCTGTCCCTGTACGACGAAGAAAATGTCAGGCAGGCGGATTTTGCTAGTTACGATGAAGACAATGCGTCATGTCCGCCACATGTCTTTCTTACCCCCAAGCATGGGAATTAAACTAGGCCCAGGCATGGGGAGGGCGTTACCTTACCGGAAAAACGGACAATAGACGCAAAATGCCGAGTACACATGAAAATGGTGTTCAAGAAACTTCGACAAAACAGTTGAACAGTGCATTTCACATTTTTTATTAACAGATAGTTTTCACATAACAATACATTATAGTATTTAAGTGATTTTAATATAGTTAATAATGTTTAAAATCTCTTTTAAAAGCACTTAGAAAATTAACTTGAAAGGAAAGTACAGCACAAATCTTAATAAACATTTAACGTGTTATATTATTTTTAATTATATTATTAGTTAATTATATTATTTTTTCTTTATTAATTACTACAAAGCTGTTTCTTTCATTATTTTACCACTGTTAATGTGAGAAAAAAGTTAAGTCAACATGAAGTCAAGCAACGAAAATGTAAACTGTCACAAACTTTCGTTGTCACAAACACCGCACGTCACCAGTTAACCAATGAACGGTTAAAGTATTATACGAAAATTAATAAAACCTCTTCAATGAAATTTTGTAGAATGTTTTCAGAGCCGATTCTCGCGTTAGAAGTGAACTGATAGCAGTTTCTATAATTCTCTTAAAAGATCGACCATTGGTTTCTCCCATACTTCGACATAAATACAATTTCTGAGGTTAATTCGAGAGGTTATTCAAACACATAGGGTGAACGTTTGGAATATGTTCTGCTGCAATGAGCTGGTCGTCAGAACACCTGGTCACAGCACAAACAAAAATAAAAGTGAAAACGCTAACAAAACAAGCAAAAGCGTAGTTAAGTTTATTTTCAAACAGCTGCTATTAAAAGCGGTAACTTTCAGAGCATGGCCAGCGTGTTACAAGTGAGAAGATGCTTACAAGCTTAAATGAAACAAAAAGCAAACTAATTTAATCTGATAGCTGCAACTTACCTTAATGTAACTCGGTATCCAATATAGTGATTTGTGCAGTTGAATGAAAATAAAATAAAAGTCACTATGGTCGTGTAAAAAGTTGTGTATAACACGCGCATTAAAAGTGATTTTATTTTATTTTTAGGATTACTACTCGGTTACCGGCCTTGAGATTGCTACTCGGCTCTCGGCCTCGTGTCGCAACGTTTGCTACTTGCAAAACAACACTAATAATAATGTCACTATTACCACTCGTATCATACGAAACTACGCTACTTGTGGCAAAGTGGTCAGCTAAGTGAAGAAAAATTGCAATACGCCGTGCGCTCCACAGATTGGCAGCGATGGCCGATACAGTTAATAAACAACACTTGTAAAAACTTGGAAGTGGTATAGGATATTTTCATCATTAGACATTATTGGCGTAGTAATGTCACACGATAAAAGTACAGAGTAAGACGTAACAATCGGCACATACTGAGACTGGCTGAGGTTGCTCTCAACACATACGTATGTCACTGCAGTCAACTGATGTCACTGCAGCGCCTCTGACCGGGAGGTCCTAGGTTCGAGTCCTCACTGCGGCTGGATTTTTGACATTAGCTTTTCAGCTAGGTCGAATTCAAGCGCTGTCTGGAGGAGAATTCTAGCGACCGGCTGCTCTGATCAGTAGTTTTCCGTGGTTTCTCCGATCAACACCAGGCGAATGCCGGAGCAGTACCCTATCAAACGGGCTACGGAACGCGCGCGATCTGTCCTTCCTCTTCCTTGTCCTATCCTCTCCCTTTACACACACTTACACTAACATGCACAACACTACCACATATTCCGGAAGACCGGTCGGGAGCTTAGAGCTTGTCCCGGTTGGGGCGGTGCCCCGCTGGTGGTTAGGGGGAAACCCCACTAGCCGATGTTAGGTCGGCACCGGATCTCGTCATCCAGCGGGGGAGGATCATCGCCATCTCCCGAAAAAACAAAAAAAACTACTCTAACGGGACTAATGACCAAAGCAGTTGACGTGCCCGGAAACACGAAAAAATCAATCAATCAATCTAACCGGGATATTCTTGGGTTCGAGTCACAACGGAGGTGTAGCTGTATGTCTAGGTCGAATTCAGCTGCTACTGGAAGAGAACTATAGCGTCCGGCTGCTCTGATCGGTAGTTTTCCGTGATTTCTTTATTCAACATCAGACGAATGCCAGAGCAGCGGGGCAGGAACCGCGCGCGATTTTTTCTTCCTCTTCCGTATGAGACCCTCACCCTTCAAACGCACCTACAGGAACTACACTACCACATATGTTGGTAAGCCACATGGAAGCTTAGAGCTTATCCGGCTGGGACAGAGCTCCGCTGGGGAGGAGATACCTGTTGGGGAAAACCCCTGATAGAAGTTGCAGCGAGAGAAGAGTATCGCCACTTCCAGTCATTTTGTTGTGAATTCATCTATATTCTACTTAATAAGCGTTTTTAAAATCTACATATTGTATCTATAGATATGTTAATACTATTCTTATGATGATTACTGATTATGATGATGTTAATAACATTCTTAAGATGTGCTCCAATTTGGTCTATTCCAGTCTAGAATAAAATGTTTCTTCTGTTTCTTGTTGCTCACTTACTGTGTGCCAGCGACGTTCCCGTTCACAAATTACCTAGGTCCTCCGCTGCAGATCTAACTTGGATTGCCTGTGACCGCAATATAACGGGTAAAATCAGGAAAATCGTGTCCGGTAAGTGTACCGGTAAAATCGTGTCTATCCTTAATATATACATTTTAACTTTTGAGCAGTTTATTTAGCAAGCACAAGCAGAAACATATCTCATAATCTGATGATAATTTTTACATTCTGTAGATCCAACTTTTTTTACTTACTTAAGGTCGCATTTCTACAACTAAGGACATACAGCGACCCCTTGTAAGTAACATTGTTTTTTGTAACTTTGGGGGTAACGAAAATGATAAAGGAACTCACGTATACGAACACACACGAACAGCCATATTCTAAGTGGTATTCGAACACGCGACTCTTCAGGCACGAGGCAACTACAGCTTTTCAGTCTTAACTATCTCAGCTATCCACACAGGTATGTCTAATTTTCTCGATCTCGTTTCAACGAATTTTGGGCGCCTCGGTGGGCGAGCTAGCTCACTGGTATCTGGACCCCCAGTACGTAGATTCCAGCCCGGCTGAATCGAGCGACTTTTTGAAGAGCTGAAAATCCCACAGTGGCCATGACATGGTTGTGACAGGGAAATATTATTTTGTGTAGAAAGTGGAAAAAAATTATTCATGCTTCACTAGTTTTTCCGACCTAAATAGAAACGTTTACTCTTTGCTCAATGACTACAGTCCAGAATCGTACAAATTGTCTTGCGTTACTTTCCGAGACTACAAAATTGCAATGAACATCAACAAGTACGTACAATTGCCAACGATACCTGTTCATTTTCTAGATTCCAATATAATTCAAATCACTACCCATCATTCTCCATATCTTTATAATCTTAAGCTATTTGTAATTTTAAACTCTCAGTGGTTCACTGACGTACAACAAACACCAATTCCATATCTCGAGCTTCACCACTGAAACCAGTGCAAATCTTTAGAGTGAGTGAGACTGTCGTCATTAAATCGCAAGAAGTGATATCTCAAAATTTGTTATTTTGCAGGATAACGATTTTATTTTAAGTAGGGACTTTTATTTGGTAGTCAAAGACAAATTCTTTTACACTATATTCTCTGCCTGTATTATGAACTATCTTCATGAAACATTAGCTAGTAATAATATACTATTTCTAATTATCAACTCAAAATGACGAAATTTGAAGTGTGAGGTAACTTGTGCATGGACGAAATAAACATTTAAATGGTGCGAAAGTAATTTGAGCTACCTAAATTTTTTCGTCGGGATTTTTTATTAAAAACTAATTTTAGTAATTGTATTAAATAATAAAGTATTAAAGTATGTAAACATTTTTGACTTAAGAGAAATAAAATATAAAGCATTATACCCTCTAGAAATAAACCCCAAAATCCAATTCATTCATCCATTGGTATTCACCAAAATCCTTCGACTGGCTCCGAACGCATTACATGTTCTTGTCGCTCGCGTTCCGTCGCAATCTGCAGATGCCCTTTAAGCTCGCTCCAAATCCATATATTAATGAATTTGGGGATCGAATCGCTTCACACGAGGCGTGACCTGAATCCGCATAGTCCGGATTTGAACCCCGGAGTGGGAGAAACGGACAGCCTTGATTGCCGGGTCTCTGGCCTAGAGTCTAGCACAGGGGCGAATATGGTTTTGCCTTCTTGGTGACGTATTCTTGCCCTTGCCTCCGGGGCACAGGTACTAAAGATCACAGCTGGGGCGGACAAGGCAAGTAATTTGAGAGTGGAAACAACGCTGCCAGCGTGATAAAGAATCAAAAGAAGACAGAAGAAGCAAGTTTATAAGAGTATATTTTTTCTTTCGAACTTGTTAATTTGATGAACAGAATATCTAAAGATTAAAATAAACATGTATATTTACAATACTTTTTAACAATTATTGAAAGAGCTTATTAAAACAAACTAGATGAATATGTAATAAAAATTTGATAAACGGCATGTTTTTTTCTGCCAATTTATTTATATTCGGAATAGTTGGAGTAGTGCTTAAAAGTAGAGAACATTTCAAACTGTGATGATGTAGACTATTTAAATGGTTTGATTTTACTCCTCAGAGAAGAAAACAATTGTTTGCGAACATTGTGAACTGAAACATACCATTAATTTAAAGTGTTTGTAGGGGATTTGAGCAACGTTTAAAACGAATATGAGAAACATTTAATTTAATTAAGTATTTAATTTATAACTTATTTAATTAATTAATTATTTATTTAATATTTAATTAATTATTTAATTATTTAATTAAATTTATTTATTTAATTTTAAATTAAATTTATTTATTGATTTATTTGTTTATTTATTTATCTATTTATTTTTTTTTATTTATTTATTATTCTTTTTCTTCACTACATATCAGTTCCGTTCATTTTATTAGAAAATGAAGAGGAGCTGCATGAATACTAAGCTAAACTACCAGGTCAGCCGTTGTGTGTGTGTGTGTGTGTGTCTATATATATATATATATATATATATATATATATATATATATATATACATATCTTTGTTTTTAAGGACACGGCCAGCTGTAAAAATTATAAATCGATACAATATCTTCTACTTTCTTAATAATGAGCTCCCAATCAGAATGAAATTTTGCCTCTTGCCTCTTAGGTAAATACGTTGAACACGAAATAGGTGCCATTCCACAGAAGTACAGTCATATTCCCATCATGTACTAGCATTATCGACACATACAATTTTCATTATGCACCACCGTCCCTACTTAAGCATAGAATCGAAAAAAACTAGCTGTTTCTCAAAAAATGGGAAAATGCCGTGCGGGACAGAGTTAGAAAGGGAGTAAGCGATAAAGAAATAAAGTAGCGAGCAAAAGAGCAACACGTGAAAGCAGGTTTAGAAACGTGGTGAAAATGTCGAGGGTTATCGTAGGCTACTGAGCACGCGAATGGCTGCAGAACCGGCAGCGAAGCCCAAGGAGGCCAGAAGCTGGTGGCGGCGGGAGAGCGCACTGTGGTCCGAATGAGGAACTCTCAACAGGTGGGAGGTGGTAGTACACCAGTTAAGTAGCTGGATCAAAGACAACCATTTCTTGGATTATATTTCGAGAGGTTCGCTTCTCCGATCGGTCGATTTAATCGTTTCCACAGAAGATGTAGTTCCCTAAACACGGGGCACCGACCACTCTCATCATAGCCTTGATATACAAACTACTTCAAAAGTTAATGTTGATGAAATAATAATGATGATTTTCAAACAACGTGACTTTGTCGCGTCTTGAGTGGGAAAAGAGTCGAATTCTGAGTTGTCGACGATGAACTGGTGCTGTGGGTCTCGTCCGTGGCGCGCTTTTACGGCCATCTTTGAGAGCGGTTCAAACAATTGAAACACGCGAATGAATTTATCTTCTCTCTGCAAGCTAGTGGAACGCGGGACGTTTGAAATGTAAACTCTTTGCTGTTAATTCGGCCCAAAGAGTGCTTATAATTGACTTATTGCAAGTACGGCGCCAAATTTGAATTAATTTGGACACCTACATGCCAACACTATTTGTTTTCAACTTTTATCAAATTTGTTAATACGTTCTTTTTAAAAAATTTTAAAAATTTTTCCCCTTAAGCAGTATCCGAAAACTGTTAAATTCTTTCTTTAAATAAAAGGCTGAATGTACTCCATAGTTTCTCTTCATGAAAAAATTACATTTCATGGAGATACTTCACTTTGTAATGAAGCTGTTCAATTTTTGCACTTGAATAACGAACAGTGAATGTTACTGAGAAAACAAATTTTGTTAACTTCTTTCGTCTTTGAAAGCATTGTGCGGTGGAGTCGTCCGCGGCAGCGGCGGCTGCGTTGGGGGAAGGGGGCAGGGTGGGGGAGGGGGCAGTGCCAAAGGGGCGGCGCGGGGCGTGGGAGGGCGGTGTCTGCACATGTGCCAGCCTGCGTCATTTCAATATTGAATATCGGATCAGGCAGGTTGCGTCGGGCTACGCGGGGGGGGGGGAGTGGCCGCTTGCTTTAAGGGAGACGCGCCCACGAGGATGGGGGGGGGGAGGGTTTCCACCGTGGGGGAGGGCCGGCTCAAGTGGAAGAAAATGGGGCTCAGGAGCAGACCAAGGAAAAATAAACAAGAAATGTTGGGGGTGAAACGGACTGGAAACGAAATCAAGGGTAAGGGATTTTAGGGACTCTGCGTCAACATAATTGAGGGAAATAATAAGTTAATGAGATGTAATGGAGAAGGAGAAGAGAGAAGCTAAAAAGTCTGAGCTTGAAATAAAGGGAGTGAGATTAAGTGAAATATGGTACAAAAAGATTTAAACAAAAAAACAACAAAAAAACGAAGAACAAAATGGAAAGATTGGTGGTGGGTCGAGAACTAAGAAGAATAAAAAAGTAAAAATAAAAAAATGGAAAATGTACTTGGGAATATAATTACAGGGAACAAATAAAACCACAATATGGATTGGAAACTGAGAAATTGAATTTATCACCAACTTGATAAGTGTCAAAGCAGAAAATAGTAAGATGAAGTGTTAGCTAATTAGATAGATTAAGTAGTGAAGTCAAAGTGAACAGTAATAAATTTGACAGTGACAAAGTGAACAGTGTTACTTATTTTGTGTGTAAATATCATTAGATTTTCTTATTCTGTATGTAAATAGCGTCTGTACAAGAAAGTTCCCAAATTCGTTACTCGGGAATTCTACCGCTAGGTAACTCACCCGATAACTGATCTGAAACTTTTAGTGCATCATCTCTAACAGTTTTTATTAAATTACAGTACTCGTCTGTCAAATAAGCGTTTCTTTGTCTTACCTAAAAATCACGTAGAAAACTTCATTAACAATGTTCAGCATCAAGGAATTAGTAATAAATTTGTTTGCCGTGCAGACAAAAGAGAATTTGGAAAAAGAAGAAAAAAGAAAAACAGGAGGATGCGAAAAAAGGAAGAAAAAAGTGGGAGAAAAAGGATAGAAATGAATCATTTGATAGAGAAAAGAAGAGGAAAACTGAAAGATAAAAATATTAAAATGTAAGTATAAATAAAATACAGGAGTGTTAGATTGAGGACAATAAGTAGCTAACAAGTTCATAAAAACAGTGAAAGAGGAATAGGAATAGAGTGAAGAAGAAAATGAAATATGCTACTAAAATAAGAGAAAGAGTAAAAGTACCCGGAGAAAAGTAAAAAGAAAATGAAAAAAGACAACAGTAATACAATTGTTGGAATACTGATGCACAGTCTTAGACTTTTGCTACACAGCGAGACAGATGATGACGGCAAAGCCGTGGAAAGCCGACTCTCTAAATAAATATATTCAGTAAACGGAGATGACTTCAATTGTTTCATCAAACAGTAATAGAAGATAGAAAAGACTTAGCATATAACACAAAAGGAAAGGCAGTATAAAAGAGAAGAACTAAAAACAGCAGAAGAATAAGTAGAAGAAAACAGTATGATAAGAAGTAAGTAAAATAAAGAGTAGAAGAGGAAGAATAATAAGCATAAAAACACGTCAGTTTATAAGAATTAGTAGAAGAAGCAGTCATAGAATAAGTAACTAGAAGAATAAAAAATAAAGGTAGAAATATCATTGTTAGATCTGTAGTAGAAGAGGTGTCAGAAGAAAAAATATACGTAGTAGAGTAAGAAGTAGAAGACGTAGTAAAATAGATTTAGTCCCAATAGAGGAATAAGAGGAAGGGGAGGGGAGGGGAGAAGGCGCGGGTGGAACCCAAGCCGGGTGCGAGGGGGGCGGGGCCTTGAGTGCGGGACGGAGGCGAGGGGGCGGCCCAGAGCCCACGAGGGGCGCCTGGGAAAGAGAGCGTGTGTGCGCGTCACCCGCCACGCCCCCTCACTGGGCTCAGAAGGGACTCAAAGCGCGCTCACGAAACACAAATTCATTTATTTATTTAACGTCGACAACAGTTAATGCACATATATTGTGTTTGTTAACGGTTAACCTTTTCTATTCTTAACAGTTCAATAATTGGTTATTTAGAGTTTCCGGGTGCGTCAACTACTATGATCCCGTAATTGTAGTGCATATTACAAGTATATGTTTTTGTAACATCCGCGCGCTGGCATGCACATTCCCCCTCCAGTTATCTGTTCCAGCGGGGTATCCCGTGACGAGACGTGCTCTTTTTGCCCGTCTGAAGAAGAAATCCTGACTGATCTCCTTGGGTATGAAGCGGGAGCAACGAGGAAGCAGGAAATATCGCGCTAGGCCCGTGGTCCATTTGTTGAGCTACCGCACTAGCAACTATTTCATGTTGGTCGGGAAACTCACGGAAACTACCAATGAGTGCAACCGGCCGGTAGAATTCACCACCAGAGAGTGGTTTAGTTTAACCTAGCTACGTGGCTAGCGTTTAAAATTTTTTCCGCACCCTAGGGCTCTGAACCTTGGACCTCCACGACAAAAATTCTGTAGAGCCAAGACTTACCTCTGAGTTATCTTAGCTGATATGAATAGTTTAAAATTTATTTATTTAAGGTAAAAAACTTAATCGATGTGTGAACCTGAAGTGGGAGAAGAATAATTTGAGCAAGTTTTTCGAGCTCTGTAATCCTTTAGTACCTTTGAGTGAAATAGGAGTGAAGGTAGAAACGAGCGTGTTTGGCAAAACTGGGATACGTATTATATATATTATTAAATATTATTTAGTTCAATAAATAATATGAAAGTTGTTTAGCTACATAGACGTCTTATTTTTATTTCTTTATTATTGAATAATTTGGTAAATTATAATATCCAATAAATAATATAGTTTCGTTATTTAAATAGTAATAACAAGTTTTGAAATGTATTTTGTTATATTATTGATTGATTAATGATTGTGAGAGCGTCAACTGCTAAGGTCATTAGTCCCGGACGTGTAGTGCATGTTTTAAGACAGAAGAGCGGCGCGGGTCTGCACGTCGGCTTGCAGAATCTTCCACAACCGGGTATCTTCCACCGCCCCAGCCGGTACATGTCTTAGCTCCCGATTGGTCTCCTGGCATATGTGGTGGAGCAGTGCTTGCAAGCGTGTGTGTAAGTAGGGGATAGGATGAGGAAGAGAAGGGAATGGCGCCTACGATTCGTGACCCGTTTATTAAGTAGATAGTGTCGAAAACCCTGCCACCGTGGGGAATCCAACTCAAGGACCTCCGACAGAGGCATGCAGCGACATCAGTTGATGTCCTGAGACACGTAAGACAGTTTCATTTGTTGTCATTCTGGTCATTCTGAAACAATAACATTTCGCTATATTTTCCAATGAATAAAAACTGAAAAATATATTGCAACATTTTTGAAACATTTTCTTGTACACATTTATTTATTTATTTATTTATTTATTTTACGTCAAAAAACAGTTAAAAACTGCGTATGACGTGCTATGGGGAAAAGTGAATTGTGTGCACATTTTCAAAATTCTGTGGTCCCTACACTAAGTCATATACTACTTAAAATTTGAATTTAACATTGTTTTTGATTTATGGAAAGGCAGTTATAAAGACACAATAACACTTAATATCAAGTTATTTTCGGATTTCTTTTCTTATGTTTTTGAAATTGTCATGCTATCCTCCGTGATAGTAGCATCTAAACTCTTAAAATTTAATTGCAGATCTATTTGAATTCAAGGATTATAAAATACAATTGCTGCAGAATGGTACCACCTTTCTTGTGCTATTTAGATCCCCTTTGTTTTGTCATTCTTTTGAACTTTACAACACCTGTTTTTCGATTGCCATCACTCGGCGCCTAAGAAATCTCCGTCTTCGGCTCTCATAGCTCAAAATTCTCCTGAACCATTACATGACCATTGTGATCTGTCAGCCTATCAAGGCGTTTGATCCTCTACTCTACGTACACGAAAAAGATGTATCTCCCACTTTCGTTTATTGTGCGCCCTGTGCGCGTCATTTCGGCCCACTGAGCGGCGGCGTCTGGAGGCGCAGCGTGCAGCTGCCATCTACCCTTCCCCCTCCCCCGTCCGCCACTGCCCACGGCGAAATCGATCGCAGGAGCTGTGCACTTCCTCAATGAGTCCCTCCACCACCGCTCCCACTCCTCCACTCACGTGTTTTGCTCCCCTGCACAGCGTTCCAGGGGGAAAATATCCATCAGCACTCGGCTCCCTTTCGCTGTTTAAGACGTCGACTCACTCGTACGTGCACTAGATGTTTGGTTGGTTGGTTAGTGATTCCGGGCGGTTTAGGTTATTAGTTCCGTAAGTGTAGTGCATGTTTCTCCCATCGGGGGATGACGGTGATCTTCCCTCTCTGGATGGCGAGATCCGGCGCCGACCTACCGTCGGCTAGTGGGGTTTCCCCTAACCACGACTCTCCCACCAGCGAGGCACTACCCCAGCCGGGACAAGCTCTAAGCTCCCGACCGATCTTTGGGAATATGTGGTAGTGTAGTGCATATTGGTGTAAGTGAGTGTGTAAGGGGAGAGGATAGGACAAGGAAGAGGAAGGAAAGATCGCGCGCGGTCCGTGGCCCGTTTATTAAAGTACTGCTCCGGCATTCGCCTAGTGTTGATCGGAGAAACCACGGAAAACTACTGATCAGAGCAGTCGGCCGCTAGAATTCTCCTCCAGTCAGCGACAGAACTCGACGTCACTATCTGGCTGGTGTCAAAAATCTTGCCATCGGCGGGACTCGAAGCGACAGATATGACCTCCCGGTTAAAGGCGCTGCAGTGACATCAGTTACTGCACTGAGCTACCACTACCGGTGGGGTATTTCGAAATGTCTGCTTCATTATTTCTAATACTACGCTCCGTTTATTTTCTGAATGCGCTTTATCAGTCAATATGTCTATTTCATTTCGTATGTATGTACTTTGGCATGACAGCTCTTTAAGAGCTAAGGCCTACCAGCGGTGTTCCCCGAAATAGCGATGTCGAAAGTTGGACAGAAATGCCAATGCTCGTCTCAAATGTTTAAAAAAATGTGGTTTATTGAAAACGGCGAGGGCGGTTTTATTTTATTTTGAATGCTCAAAAGTGTTCGATTAAATATTTCCTTTTGGTTTCTTTTCTCGCTCTCTCCCCCTCACTACCTCTCTCCCCCACTCTCTTGCGTTCGATTGCGCGATCGCTCAGTCTAATCCCGTTAAGGTAGGCAAGTAAGTCGTGGTCGGTATGGATATTTCTTCTTTACATTTTTTGCTCCAATAAAGCAATTCATAAAAACATGAAATGAGTACAATTGTTCATATTTTTGAATTTAAAAAATATTTCAAATGAAGCAATATGCTAAAACTCCAATTACACAAGAAAAGTCAGTCTCAGTCTCTCTCTCTCTCTCTCTCTCTCTCTCTCTCTCTCTCTCTCGTAATACTTCCCCACATCATCTTTTCTTTATTTTATACCTCACCTCCAATTATTTTAACTTCCCTCTTTCTCTCTGTTTTCCAAGAATTCTCTTTTGTCTGCACGGCAAACAAATTTATTACTAATTCCTTGATACTGGACATTGTTAATGAAGTTTTCTAAGTGATTTTTAGGTAAGACGAAGAAACGCTTATTTGACAGACGAGCAATGTAATTTAATAAAAACTGTTATAGATGATGCACTAAAAGTTTCAAATCAGTGAATGAAATACCGTAAAGCCTGACGCATACTTACGGTATTCGGAAGTATTGTTTTCTCTCTTTCATTCTTTCTTTCTTTCTTTCTCTCTTTCATGCAGTGGCAAGGTTAAGGTTAATAATTTGTCACAAATATAAATTTTATATATCCTCTAAAATGACTAGTATTCTGAACGAATAAAATACGGGCGATCAGACACATCTCGCAGATGAAGAGTCCAAATGTTTACTTTTCACAGCTTTAAGTCAGCAAACTTTATATTCCGTTAGATCAAATCCCAAAATGCCCCAGCGGTTCCTTTAAACACTCCATATTTCAAATGCTAATTTTAATCTTCTAATACGAATAGAACTGCAGTATAGAACTGTAACTCTGGTATAGAACTGTGAAACTGTAAAACTTTAAAAGAGAGGATAAACATTCAACTAATCACTAAAACTAGTAAGAAATTTCCTACCTCAAAATAAAATTTCTCAAATTTCTCAAATTTTTCAAAATTTGGGTTATTCAACAAAATCAGGAAATTTCAATAGTGTTGAGTTAGCAAACATTTTCAGTTTCTGCTTTGCAGCTTGGGATAACGTACAACGAGATAAATAGAGATTTAGCTTGAGAACGCTTGGGTTGCCAGCATTGCTCTGTTACGTTTCTAGGTTGAATTAAAAGTCTCGTATTATTTTAACAAAAACGTTTATTTTGTTTCTTAACACAATCACTAAAAACACTTGATTATTTATTTACACTACACTTCTCTTTAGTTATTTACACTACACTTCTCTTGATTATTTATTTACACTACTCTTCTCTTGATTTATTTACACTTCACTTCTCTTACACACTCGCACAGTCCTAAGCACTGGCCACAGTTCACTGCACTGATCACAGTTCGATGCACTAGTCACAGTTCACGTCACCGACCACAGTACGATGCACTGATCACCGTTCACGTCACTGAGCACAATCACTGCACTGCTATTCACCGCGATGCACACTCTTCACAGTTCAGCTTCCACTGCGGACTTAAGACTGACTCGCGGTCGCCGGCCGCCGCGTATTTATACTTGTCGAGACAATCCAGAACCTTCCGGACACCGCGCACGTTCTGGAATAATCCGCCGGCAGGTGATACAACCCGCGCTCACAGGCAGCTCCTGGTAGCGCCGGCAAATGACGAAACCCGCGATCACAGGCAGCTCGGGGTGGCGCCAACAGATGACGCAATATTCGTTACAGCTTCATGTTACCAGAGAGTGAGTCACAGTATGAGTCAGTAAGAATTTACTGTTTGCCGATGCTACTTAGTGGTGCGTGTAGAGCATGCTACCCCGGAAGTGCGGTGTTTCTTTCCCGCTAAAACTTGAGATGCGCGCCGGCGTACACACAGGCTGGCGAGTTTTCCCTTTCCAAGTATCTCCCTCAGCGAGGCACCTTTCCAACGCGGACAAACTGTAAGCTCCCGACTGGATACCGACGTGTTCTAAAGAGTTCCAAAGAGTCCATGTGAGTGTGCGACAAGGGGAGAGGAGCGGATAAGCCCGAGGGAAATGATGAATGCTAGCACGCACTGGTAACCCATTTGTTGGGCTACAGGTCAAGCATTCGCCTTGAATTGAGCAGAAAAACCGGAAAACTACCAATCAGAGTAGTCGACCGCCAGAACTTTTTTCTGTACAGTGGTTGAACCCGACATAGGAATGTAACTAATGTAATAAAAGTTGAGATCAATGTCAACCACCTCGATTGATTGATTGATTTTTTTCGTGTTTCCGGGCGCGTCAACAGCTTTGGTCATTAGTCCCGTTAGCGTACTGCATGTTTTTTCTCGGGAGATAGCGGTGGTCTTCCCCTGCTGGATGGCGAGATCCGGCACCGACCTACCGCCGGGTAGTGGGGTTTCCCCCTAACCAGGACTCTCCCACCAGCGGGGCACCACCCCAACCGCGACGAGCTCTAAGCTCCCAAATGGTCTCCCGGCATATGTGGTATTGTACTGCATATTAGTGTAAGTGTGTGTGTGTGTGTGTAAGGGGAAAGGATAGGACGAGGTAGAGGAAGGAAAGATCGCGCGTGGTCCGTGGCCCGTTTGGTAGGGTACTGCTCCGGCATTCGCCTGGTGTTGATCGGAGAAACCACGGAAAAGTACTAATCAGAGCAGAATTCTCCTCCAGACAGCGACTGAATTCGACCTAGCTGAAAAGCTAGTGTCGAAAACCCTGCCGCCGTCAGGACTCGAACCTTGGACCTCCCGGTCAGAGGCGCTGCAGTCAACCACCTCGAAAAATTCAATGTTTCAAAGGCAGCAAAATGCTTAAACATGACCTCAACATTAGTGACTCGAATTCTAGCACCTTCCAGTGAACGGCGCTTCAGAGGATACGCTGTTGGCTGAGTAATCGCATCCGGTAGCTTCCGAAGAGATTTCGCAATACAACGACCGGGTGAAGAATGCGTAGGCCTAGGTCGGAATCACCTTGGCACGGGTCTCCGGCTACGCCCCCACCCGCCTTCCCCCACCCCACCCCCTACCGCCACCGGAACCGTCGCCGCCGCCGGCCCACGCAATATCCAGACACACGAGCTGGGGGTGGTTGCGAACACAGTGGGCCATTGACACTTCTCCCACACAAAGACACAGTGGCTATGAACACACGCTGCGACAGGTAGTGGCACAAAGTTTCACAAACGAAACTTTTCTTGTGTTGTTCGACGGTTAGATAAATAAGAAACGTGGCATTTAAAACTATTTCTATTGCTTGACCCATCTCGATCAGGTTTTTCGTCCAGTTTCCCTGATCCATTGAGCAAATGCTGAGATGGCCCCTTGTTTTGCTTCTGGACATAAATGTAACTTCATTTTCTGTGCACGTCTTCTAGAATTCAGTGGGAAATACAATTATTTGAATTATCGTTTCCATGTTGTCGCGGCAGGAAGTAATAAGAGCCAAAATTGTTGCTTATTTATCTTTGAAAATAGATTTTATTAAATGGGATTTTTTGTTTTTTTCTCCCTTTCAAAATTCAAAATTTATTGCTTATTTTCTTTTAAAATAGATTTTATTACATGGGAGTTTTTTTTTTTCTCCCTTTCAAAATTCAAAATTTATTGCTTGTTTTTCCTTGAAAATAGATTTTATTACATGGGAGTTTTTTTTCTCCCTTTAAAAAATTCAAAATTTAAGTAGTATTAGACTTAGTGTAGGGATCACAGAATTTTGAAAATGTGCACACAATTCACTTTTCCCCATAGCACGTCATACGCAGTTTTTAACTGTTTTTTTGACGTAAAATAAATAAAAAAAATTGCTTCTGATGAGTATTGTCCTGTTATATTGTAAACGTTGAAATGTTTATATTTAAATTGATTCCATTATATTATGTGAAAGTTACTATGTGGGTTCTTCTTCGTCTTCTTCTTCGTCTTCTTCTTCTTCTTCTTCTTCTTATTATTATTATTATTATTATTATTATTATTATTATATACTAAAATTTAGTTCTTCATATATACTAAAATTATCCAATATATTCCAATAAAAACTCCAAAATTCTAAAAAAGCTGTGGTACAATTATAAAATACCTGAGAAAGGAAACAAGAAAGAAACACAACTTGAATTTTAAAAGAACCTGGCTATCCCCATACTTTTTTATGGATACGAGACATGGACCCTGAAAAAGAAAGATTTTACCAGAATTCAGACGTCTGAGATGAGTTCTTGAGACAAGTGGAAGACTGAACTTTATTAGACAAAATAAAAAGTGAGATAATGAGAGAAGAATTAGAAATACTCTCATTAATAAATGAAGTACAAGATTACAGGACCCGATGGTCCCAACACAGAATGAATAGTGACCGCATTCCAAAACAAATACATCACTACAGACCTCATAGTAAAAGGGATGTTGGCCGTCCAAGATTGAGATGGCCAGCTGACGACGGAACAGGAGTATCTCCTAAACCCTAAAGAGATGATGATGATGATGATGATGATGATAATGATGATTAGTGGAAGACTGGCTTGGTTGATGTGACTTATCTTGCTGCGCCAAGATTTTTCCGATGGCGCTAAAGACCATCGGCCTAATTCTCGAATAAAATTAGAAGTATTTTAAGTTATTCAGTAGGGAATATTCTATGCGTTATCATATTTAATCTTGAGTAAATAAATCTATCAATTTGTGTTTCAAATAAAGTTGAAAATGAATTTTTCACATATAGTTTTAAAACCCTTATTGTTTAAAAATGTTGAGTCAACCATGATATTGATGTCTACATTATTAAAAATATATTAAATTTCAGATTCACGTTCATGTGGTTCGGATTATTTTGGGAAAAGAAAGAACTCTTTGCGCCAATTTTGCATAATTATAAAAACGTACAAGAGTAATCATTTAAATAACAGCTTTTTTTATGATTTTAGTGCATCATATTTTTGAAATGTACATAGCAAGCAAACTTCGAGTTTAATTCCCTTCCGAAGTCATAATATTTGCAAAAGTTTTGGTGAGAAGAGGGGAAGAAATGTCTATTAAACAGTAGTAGTCTACTAGTGTTTCCGCTTACAAAGTTTCCGCAAAAATCGATTGCGAAGAGTAATTCCTCGCCTCTATCTTTAAACAGTGGACAACTTTAAAAGAAGAAGATATTTTCTGCAGTTAAACTAACCTAAGATGAAGGAGAAAGATTTAACAGATTAATTAAACATTAATCTTGAACTTTGGAAACACCAGCTTACTGACAAACTTAAAATATCTATTGAGAAATATTAGTAAGGACAGTTTTATGGTACGAATATTAATTACCATGACAGTTTCAACCGCATACGAGTTTAATTACATACAAAAGTTGTAAGTTTTCTGCTCGAAATATTTCAAACCATCAATTTACAGAGTATTTAATATTTTTCTATTGTAGAGTTAGTTTATAGAGAGGGGTAGGAAAGTATTGAAACTATACACACAATTTATAAAGTTTACAAAAAGTGTATGAAAAATGTATCAATTCCACTTGTTACATCATTGCTTCAAAAACATGGATCCCGAAAACAGTTATTGATTAAGACTGCAGGAAATCACCAAGGCAACAGAATATTCGATTTTGATGACATTGTAAGTTTCAATTAGGAGTCATCGGTAGTGGGACATGACGTGGGCAAAAAAATTTGGATTCTCATGACTTCAACATTTCAAAATTTAAAAGAACAAAATTGATTATACAAGAGTATATTTTGGACGAAAAGTGGTTAGTAAGTGTAAATATCAAAATTTTATGAATTTTGGTCACATTAACTGGAATTTTTGTTGGTCATATTAATTGAATTATATATAATGAATATATGTGTATATTGAAATTCAACAACTTCGAAGTTGCATTTGAATCTGCATCTAGCTACAGGTATTGAACATATAGCTCTGCTCCTACAACTGGCATCTGCAGCTGGGAGGAGTAAAGAACATCAATCACGTCATTTCACATTCTAATAGCAGTAGGAATGAAGATCGCACAAAAACATTTACTGTTGTTCTTTTTGTACATTTATTTTATGCAGGGACATAAATATTTCACAATGCATAAGCTGAAGGAATAAAGCAATCACATTCCCAAATAAATGAGCAGTGGCATGAGGGGAAAGTGTAGACACTGTCTATCCTATGGAGAAACACTTGGCAAATTAAACAATTCTATTTCAATTCTGACTTTCAAAACTGTTTTATAAGATTTTGAAGCCATGGATCTCTGAGAGTTGCCTTGCCAGAGGTGAATTAAATAATTACTTAGTGTTTCCAGGTGCATAAACTGCCATGTCCATTAGTTCCGTAACTGTAGTGCATTTTATATAACGGGAGCTTGCGCCGTTCCTCCTCGCTGGACTGTGAGGTACGGCGCTTATCTATTCTTCGGGTTACAGGGATTGATTTGATTGATTGATTGATTTTTTCATGTTTCTGGGCGCGTCAACGGCTTTGGTCATTAGTCCCGTTAGTGTAGTGCATGCTTATTCACGGGAGATTGCGGTGATCTTCCCCGGTGGATGGCGAGAACCGGCGCCGATCTACCGTCGGCCAGTGGGATTCCCCCTAACCAGGACTCTCCCACCAGCGGGGCATCGCCCCAGCCGGGACAAGCTCTAAGCTCCCGACCGGTCTCCCGGGATATGTGATAGTGTAGTGCATGTTAGTGTAAATGTGTGTGTGTATGTGTGTGTGTGTGTGTGAAAGGAGAGAGGATGGGGCAAGGATGAGAAAGGACAGATCGCGCGCGGTCCGTGGCCCGTTTGGTAGGGTACTGCTCCGGCATTCGCCTGGTGTTGATCGGAGAAACCACGGAAAACTACCGATTAGAGCAGCCGGCCGCTAGAAATCTCATCCAGAAAGCGACTGAATTCGACCTAGCTGAAAAGCTAGGGTCGAAAATCGTGCTGACGTCAGGACTCGAACCTAGGACCTCCCGAACAGAGGCGCCGCAGTGACATCAGTTGATGCACTGAGGTGGTTACAGGGAATTTCCTTTAGGTGACTACCCACGGCCTCCCGCTTCAGGTGGGAAGAAGCCGTAAGCTCCCGACTTGTCCCACAAGTGTAATAGTGTAAAGCATTAAGGTGTGTGTGGGGAGTGAAAGGCGAGAACACGCCAATGAAGAGGAAGAAAAGAGCGCGCGCGGTCCGTGAGCTGTTTGTTAAGGTACTGCGCCACCATTCACCTGGTATTCATTGGACAATCCATGGAAAACCACAGATCAAAAGAAACGACTGCAAGAATTCTCCTCCAGACTGCGATTGAATTCGATGTATTTGTGTAGCTCCTATTGATAACCCACCACTGGCAGGACTCAAACCCTATGACCTTCCAGTCAGAGTTTCTAAATTCGCAACAGTTATTCTAGTGGGGGTTAAAATAGTTTAAATTAACCGCCACTATCAAGAGATTCCCGGCAGGGGCGGGGCGCACTTCGGCGCTCCGCAGATAGAGGGCGTGGCAATTGCGGCGTCGCGGGAGCGCCGCCATGTTGGAAAGGTATGGATGAGCATCATATCTGACTTCAGATAATTACCTTCAGGCACCAGTTTTCATCACACTATTAGCGTGAATTTTGAATGCAGTTAGATACCCAAAAGTTCACTTTGTTACAAGTCATTGAAACAGATTTATGAATTTTTTTTTAAATATTGCATCTTTTACTCCTTCACCGTGTTATTTTTGGTTGATTAAAGTTGAAAATTGTCACTTAAGCCACTCTAAAAATGTTTCTCAACACTTCTGTCCGTGTTGTGGGCAATTGGGGATTTGTGATGCAAAACGCGCAGAACGAGCAAAAATCAGTGCGCCGGGGTAGCCCACCCATATGAACTGGTGGTGGCTGGCCGGCGCGTCGTCCCCCTGCGACTGCGATGGAAAAGGGGCGGCGGCGCTGTGAGCAGCTGTTAAACGGCGGTCACGTCCACCGCGAGGCAATGTGTTGGGAGAGCCCCAGAGTATGATTCACTCTTTAACCTTGTAGTGATTATTGTGGTTATTGAGTGGATATTGTGTGTGTAATGTGAATTATTGGTCTTGTATTTGGTATAGGGTTGCCTCGGCGTTCTTTTGTTACTTCTCCTGGAACTGTCAGGGCTTGTCTCTGTATTCCGGAGTTGGGGCTACAGATTGTCATAAATCTAATAAAAAGCTTTTAACCTGGCTTGTGCTTTCTTTATCCATTCCCGGTTCGCCATAGTTATTGTCCTGAGCCTACTCAGTCTGTCTCCTCCAGCGATAAACTCTAGTTCAATCACAAATATCTGAATTGCAAATGCTTCTTTTTCAAATTAAATGCCCAAGTTTCAGTAGTGAATCAAATTGTTAATTTTCAGTACTGGAAAGAATAAAGTACATTTCGCCATCTGAAACTAGATATTTAATAAGAAAAATTAAAAGTTTGAAATGATTCTTTTTAGATAAAATTACTAATCGACTGCTAAAAGAACTTCTTATAAAGCTACACATTTATTAACAGACAATTACAACCCTTGCTTAAAATTAGGTTACTTCCCTCAGATTTGGAATAGAGAGTAAGTATTACCGATTCAAATACCCATATAATTTATAAAAAACATTGAAAAAGAACTAACAATAGATTCACTGGTTTAATGTAAAGAAATATATCGACCCAATTGCCAACGAATCTGGTCGTGACATTCCAAGGACTTACTACATCCTCCTTCATCACCATAAGGTTCCGAAACATTATGAAATTAATTAATTATTAAGAAGAGTTTTTGCTTCTTTATGTCAAAATAGTGTAAGTGAAAATTAATTCATGCATCTTGAAAGTGTGACGTAGTAATTATTTATATTCATAAGCCCTTTTATGGAATAATTTCAGAAATGTATTGTATTTTTCATTCTCATTAAAAATATTGATAAGAGCGTTGAAAGGCAAACATAAAAAACAAAGAATATAAATTGTAAGAAAGTAAGAGTTAGGAGAGACAGATTTGGATCTCTGATCAGACTCTCCTAACGTCCTGCAAGGAAGTGTGTTGGGGTGTAGTGCTCTATGTATTATCCACTTCTGAGCTGCCTAAACCGAAGAAACAGTAACAGCTACATTTGCTGCCGATATATCATCAGACATTGATCCAGCTCAGACAGACATTGATTCAGTAGAGGCTTGTAGATTGTGCCAGGAATATCTCAACAAACTACAAACTTTGTGAAATACTTGGTGAATAAGGGCAAATAAAAACAAATTAAGTCACATTACTTTCACCATGGAGAAAAGCGTTTGTCCCATCGTGCAAATGAACAGAACTAATATTCCACAAACACGTTCAGTGAGATATTTAGGTGTTTATCTTGATACAGAACTTTTGTAAAAAAAGCAACATATTATATGTAAATGAAAAGAACTCCAGTTAAAATACCATAAGCTATATTGGTTGTTGGATGGAAGCTCAATGTTGGCTTTAGACAGTATAATATTCATTTATAACTCATTATTAAAGCCTATTTGAACTTAATGCATACAGATCTGGTGCACAAATAGCAAATTCAATATCCAAATCATTCAAATATTTCAATCCAAACTATTAAGAAACATTACCAATGCCCCTTGGTATGTTCTAAATGATGTAATTCACTCAAATTTTAAAATGTTAACAGTTAACAAAGATATAAAAAATGGTATTATAAATATATTAAAAAATTAGAATGCTAAACAAATCCTACAGCCATAAATTTGTTTGATAACAGTTTGGAAATAAGACTTCTTAAAAACTCATACCTTTAGATTTGCCTCACGGATTTTGAAGTGTAGTTGTGTCAACTGCGTTAGTGGAGAGATACTAACGAGTATCTTCTTCAATCAATGCTAATTATCTAGTCAATAAATTGACTTATTGTTCTCATGTATGAAGAGATTGTAAATAAACGTTTAATAAAAAAAGATCAAATTTTTCATGAGAAAATTACGCGGCTTTTCCGAGTCTCTTTATGAGCAAAACTTCAATCGCTGAAGTAGATGTGTCTTTCTCCCCTGGAAGCTTCTCAGTTTGCATAGTTCTTGAATGTTATGTTTGTAGTGCAATAATTCAACACTTTTTAAGTATTAAATCTTTTGATTTTCTCAAAGACTGTTTTCTTAAATTACATTTAAGGTCTTTACTACCCTCCAGCTACTTAAACATCTCCAATTAGAAAGAAACTTCTTGTGCGTTGCTATATTTCCGTTTCATTTCTGAAGTTCGTTTATCATTTAATAGATTGATGGGAGAGGACGACCAGAAGCGGTTGCTCCGCAGGCAGTTACTATGGTCTGCTACTAAACAGGGTTATTTGAACCGAGTGACGATTATACGAGATTGATACAAGGAGTCACCGACAAAATGATGATGGTGTATTGTGAGGAGGAAGGTAGTGGAGTAGTGATGGTATTTAAGGCAGGCGCCTCTAACGATTTTTTCACCACAATTTCCAAACTGATAATTAAATATTTAAAATCTGGTGCGCAGGATGAATAATAATAATAATAATAATAATAATAATAATAATAATAATAATAATGTCTTTATTAATGGCGCGGCTCAGGCCATAGGGTCTGCTCTTCCGCCTAACTACTCAATATACATTAATACAAGGTAGTAATGTAAGAGTATCGGGTAGTTTATTCTAGGCCCGGATAGCTGTAACGGTAAAAGATCTGTTGAAAGAAGTCGTGCTGTGATGTGGTACATAAAGCAGAGCTGAATCACGAGATCGATTTAATTTCAGAGGATTGAAGTTACTTATTAGACGTGTTACATGAGAACCGTGTAAAATTTTATAAAGAAGAAGTAGAGTAACCGTCTTTTGTTTTTTAGATAGGGAGCAATCTAACTATTACACCACAGGTCGGCCACGCCACCCTCATCAGCCGCACCCCAACAGCGGCAGAGAATGAGGCGGGTTCGATGGCCCTGGCGGTGCACCCGTGCAGCTGGTGCAACGCAGCGCAACTGCGCGCCATGGACGCGCACAAATGGAGCCGTTCACGCGGCGCCCGAGCGCCGACCCCCGATCATTCCGCCCCGCCACGCCCCCTTGGGGGAGGGGCAGGGGGGAGCCGGTCCCGACACGCCTGCTCCACCTCCAAACTGCTCTGTCACCCGCGCGCTCGCCCGCCCTCTCGCCCGCCCGCTCGCCCGCCCGCTCGCCCGCCCGCTCGCCCGCCCGCTCGCCCGCCCGCTCGCCCACCCGCCCGCTCGCCCACCCGCCCGCTCGCCCACCCGCCCGCTCGCCCACCCGCCCGCTCGCCCACCCGCCCGCTCGCCCACCCGCCCGCTCGCCCACCCGCCCGCTCGCCCACCCGCCCGCTCGCCCACCCGCCCGCTCGCCCACCCGCCCGCTCGCCCACCCGCCCGCTCGCCCACCCGCCCGCTCGCCCACCCGCCCGCTCGCCCACCCGCCCGCTCGCCCGCCCGCCCGCTCGCCCGCCAGCTTGCTCGCCCTCGATGGGTGCGTTAGGTAGGGATTGACGGACGGCAGTGAGAAAGGGGAGAGGTTGGTCGGGTGGGCATTTAAAAGAGAATTTGTTTAGGTGGTTGGGTAGATATTTCGGGAAAAGTCATCCCTTGCTTCGCCAGATGGGCGGACGGGCTGGCTAACATGTGAGAGGGGAGGGCATAAGGGCGTGTGGGTGGGTGGGCGAGCAAGGCTGAGAGCTTGCGAGTGGAGCGGCCAGCGAGCGAGACGAGCAGTGGGGCCAGCACGCTAGCAGGGCTATTGAGTGCGAGCCGTCCGCTATTAATCTCTTTGTTCGCGGCGACCAGAGAAATGACGGCTCAAACTGTCACACTGGAAACTCGTCATTTGGCGATTATGCAACCTAATAAATTCCATTACAATCTGTTTTATGGTTCAGCTGGTGCAGATGTATTGGAAAAAGTAGAAATTACAATGTGAGGCGTAGGAAATTTAGAAATGTTTTGAAATAGGGAATTTACATTTTCATAACTTGTAGATAGAAAGTAAATTTGATTCAAGTGTACCGTCCATTTCAATTCTTATTCAAATTTGAATGGTAAAATTTAAAGGGAGTTGCAACTTAGATGAGCATATTAAATGTACATTAAATGGACTTCTTCCTTTCACCCACACGTTTCATTGCACATCGGTTTATATGTAATAAATTGAATTTTAAAAATATAAAAAATAATGTATGTCATTGAATGGGTGCCTGTAAATTGATGTGCCCTATTGTTTTCGCTAACAAACGGAACCTCTGCGAAACGGTAGAGGAAATATGTTTGGGCGTGACATTGCTTATCGAGTAATGTAAGATATTATCGAATATTTCGGCAGATAAGACGGTAGATGAATAAAAAAGACTCCGAAAATGCGAGATAATCTTACAGTACACATATATGTATATATTTGGCATTATTGGGTCGGTAGTCTGACTTCGCCGGCCAGCAACCGGCGTCCTTCATGCCTGGGCCTACTTAAATCTTCATGCTTGGGAGTAAGAGCGACATCAGGCGAACATGACGTATTATCTTCACCGTAACTAGTAAGATCCACCTGTCTGAGGTTTTCTCGTCACACGGCTACAGAAACTGGGACGACATTAAGGGAAAGCTACAACTTTATTTTTGCCCCGACTGAGAATCGAACCCGGCACCACAGTACGGGAATCTGTTACGCTGTCCATGAGTCATTCCAGAGGATGCAGAACAATAATTCTCACATTCATCATACGAGGCAAAAAGTTCCGGGAGTGCATCCTCACTTTCATTGTCAAGAAGTTCATTATGTGTCCCATTCTGTACTTAACGAGTCGATTTTCTCTTCCTCACCAGTATTCCATAACAAATTTTTATTGATACCCCTTTTTATATATGTACATTTTTATTGATATACTCCCTTTTGTGCAATTTAACGATTCCATTTTAGTATCTTATATAGCAGGGTCTCCATTAATCCACAATAGATCAGGTTATCCTTCTAACGGCCCATGGTGCTGTTTAAAGTGGCTCGCGAAAGGTTATTAGTTAGAAGTGAAACTCCCTTGACGCGCGACAACATTGTGCACTAAGCATACGCACCCTGCTATGGTCAACACCGCCTTAGGGGGACAAGGACATCCCTATCTTGTTGTCTATGACAAGGACAAGGTCATCCCTATCTATCTGAAGCCTACGATATCATCCCTATCTTGTCCACGTTTTAATTTTGAGTACGCATATCTCAAAGACTATTTTACTTTCAGGGTTCATTTTTGTATTCTAACATTGAAACTTTTGTTACTGTAAATCACATCAAAAATCTGATATACAATGATTCGTTTTTGAACAGGAAGTTTTATTAAATTAGGAAAAAATTACACATTTTTTTACTTAAAGTTTTTTACTTTTAAATGGCTGATCTTTATTGTAATTTTGTTGCTGATTATGACTCTACAGACATTGAATATAGTGTTGTACAAAATTAAACATGAACTACTATTTTTCCCGGAGATAAATGTTCCGGAAGTTAAAAAAAAAAGAATTAGAGTAAATTGACTCCAAAGTTCTGGTGATAAATTTGTGTGTACTCAATCATTGACGGCATTCCTGTTCTATATTCTCGGGGAACCGAAGGGTCGCGGGTTCGAATCCCGCCTCGGGCATGGTATTTGTGTTCGTCCTTTCACCCCTTATCATCACCATATCGTTTCATCCTCATAGTTACCATACCGTTAACAGCAATAGTGGTGGCTAATAACCTAAGATGTTGATGCGACCTTAAATAACCAATTAAAAAAATGCAAGGTCAGAATCGAAATCAGAACCACAGCGGCACGCTTGACGTCGCCGTTCTGCAGGGGCAAGCGACGCGCTGTGCCCCTTTCCATGTGGAAGCGCAGTGTGCTCCGGGCGCGGGGGAACGAGTGCGTCGTAGCCTCAGCGGAGGGCTCCTTCAGAAACGGCGCTCGGAAATGGCCGTGGCAGGGCTGCGGCTGCGGGGAGGCGGTGGAGTGAGGGTGGATGCGGAGGTGGAGGTGGGAGCGGGGTTGGGCGACAGGGGACGGCGGTGGGGGCAGTGGTGGGAGAGACGTTGGGGGCGGCGAGGACACGTTGGGGGCGACGGAGTCACGTTGGGGGCGGCGGGGACACGCTGGGGCGGTGGAGACACGATGGGGCGGAGGGGACACGTTGGGAGCGGCAGGGACACGTTGGGGCGGCGGGGACACGTTGGGGGCGGCGGGGACACGTTGGAGGCGGCGGGGCAGAGGGGAACGGAGGATGTAATGGCAGACGCAGGAGCTGTGCAAGGAGGTCTAGGCGCGGGAATTCGAGGGCGGGGGTCGCGGCAATTGCGGAGACGGCAGTGAGGTGAGGCAGGAAGAGAAGAGACGGGTGAGAGCAGAGACGAAGTTGGTGGGGGGGGGGGAACGGGGGCGGAAGCGGCGAGGACAGCGGGGGGCGGGGTATGAGAAGGACGTGGCCAATGCGGAGGCGGCGCTGGCGGCAACGTCTATGGCTGGTGTCGACCGCTTCTCGCCGTTGCCTCTGCCGCGCGGCCGGGTCATATCGCCCTATTGGCAGTAAAAATGCCTCCCATTCACCCTCCATATCAGAGGCGCCCTCGCTCATAGTCGCGGCCTCGCATTAAAATTCATTGCTTTTAATATTCTAAATAATACGTGTGACGGCCCGCCTTTTGTGCGAGTGTGCGGGGCCTGTGCGCTTAAGCCTGGAGCTGTTTTATTCCCACTTGTTGAGGCGAGACGACCGCCGCCGCGTGGGGACAGGGGGGGACTGGATCAGGGTGGGGACGGGTGTGGATTCACAGCTATTGGCGCTCCGATCGTTCTCCGTGGATGCATGGGGTTAGGGCCCGTATAGTTTATTGACCCGTAACTTAGTTCCCCTTCCGGGTTAAGTAACCGTTTGCAGTACCACAATCGGAAAAAAATACGCAGCCTGGGAATGTGGTTTTAATGGGGCGATAGCGTTCGAGCCACCACGGATGAAAATAGCTCCCATCTGTTGATTTCATACGAAACGGGGTCTTTGGAAGAGAGGAAATGTAATGGACGATTTTTCTTCAGGTGTGGAGAAGGTTAATATTTTTTCGCTGAGTTAACAAAATTTGTGGATTTGTTAGATCGTTAAATGATGTTCATCAATATCGTGTATATAATTAGGTCATTGTCTTTAAAAGTAAGATACGTGTCTCTTTAACAAGTAGGAATATATATATATATATATATATATATATATATATATATATATATATATATATACACACACACACATTTAATTTGAAGAAATTATTTCTAGGAATGAGAAATAATTTTACTCTTTTGGTTCCAAACCCATTTCGGGGCTCAAAGCACCATCAAGATTAAATTTAATACTGTCAAATGTAATTATGTGTTCCGCCACAAGAGTTGAAAAATTGTGACGAACGAACAAAAATGAATTTCGTTTTATTATGGTTTTGATATCAACTGGAATGGTATATTAATTTATTTTAAATTTCATTGTATTTTTGTTGAAATTGCGGAATCAGGTTTGAACTACATTCGAATATAATAAAATTTCAAGGTAGATTTATATATATATATATATATATATATATATATATATATATATATATATATAAATCAACCTAATCTACTTAATCTGTAGAATTTTCAATACAAAATTATTAATACAATTTGAAACAAAACATTAGTAGGCATCTCATCGCTTTGACCAACTGTCCATAGTAAATAAAATATAGGATAATTCACAGAATTTTTAAATAGAATATTGAAGTTATGTGATAGCTTGCATAGCTCACAAGTTCAGAGTATTGAATTCTGGTTCTCAATTCACGTCACTATTGCTTCTTTGGTATTTAAACGTTTTTTCACAGTTGTAATGTAATTTTTTGTTCCTTAATTACAAATTGCTTTTCGCAACAGAGCACAACATGATTTTTTTATTTTAATAAAAAACTTTTTTAAAAAAAAAATTAATAAAATAATGCTAAATATTATTAAACACTTGGTTTTGTAATATTAAGCATTTATAAAATCACAGAGAATATTTTATTATACATGTAGCTATGAAAACGTAGTTACTAGCGTATCTCTGCTTTGTGTTTAATGTTGCGGTCTAGCCGCACATTTGTTCATGCTACCAGAAAAAAATATTTTATGGCCGGGTACATTTATAAAATGATGCTTGGTTAATAATATCACTAACTCGAATTATTATTTGCATTGCAACTAGATCTACTGGTAATGAAACTAAAGCACCGATTTAGAAGGGGAAGCAGAAAGGATTTCCCAATAAATAACAAAAACAAAGAGTCCTTTCAGTTATTGCCCTATGAACTGGTGAGTTTCAGTGATGTGAAATATTCGATGCCCTCTTTATCGATATATTGCATTTAATACAAACAGAGATCGGAAAAAGGAAAAAGTTTCAGAAGCTTCACTTCATTTCTGAACTTTAAATTGAATTCATACATTTAGTTTTCCACCTAAAATAAATCTAAAATAATGCTACATACTATATGACTATTCTACAATGAAACATTGTAGCACTTTTCAGAAATAATAGTGTTTGTTTCTCATTTTAGGTTTTTCAGTTTATTTCACTTCCCAAAAATTGCAAACTTTTTGCAGGAATGATTGCTCTATTTAGTATTCCCATCTCATTCCCATTCCAAGTATTATTATTTAGGTACATGTACGTCGAAGTCCGATTAGACCACACTTTCATTCCCACTATTTTTCTCTTTATTCATATCTACGTTTCATTATTTTTGTAAACAGAACCAGAAACATCTTTTCCATCACTACAGTCAAAAACACATTTTATTTTTCGATTTTATTCTTCATCACGTATTGGAGCAAAACGCTTCTTTGCTTAACGAAATTAGCAGTGGTTTAAATACACTTTTTTAGAGAAAATCTAGTATCAATGAAACCACATAAATGAATAAATGTTTTCTGTAGTTTGTGACGGAAAGCCATATCTTACTGTGAGTTTTAGATCGTCAACTACCGAGAACTGCGATACGAAAAATAGAAGAGGAAGGAACAAAAAGCGTGAGCTGCCGCGACCGCGGTCTAAAGAAACTCGGTGGTTCCGCCTTAAGGAACGTTGCAGTATGATGGCCGAAACCATTGGCAACTGTATTTAGTACGCCGCTTCTCCGAACAACCAATTTTAGTGATGTGAGATGATTGAGTTACCGCAGGCATCGCGGTGTATGATTTTCTTTACTTTTGGAATAGGACGTTTGTAATAGAGTATTCATAATAGGACTTGAAAATTCTTCGAAAGACTTTCAAAATGACTTTGTTTAGGACATTCATAATAAGACATTAAAAGTTCTGAAAGGGCTTTGGGGTAAGCATTTTAACAAGAAATTGGGAATAGGGGGTTCAGAATAGAGAGTTCCCATATGAGCGTTCGGAATATACTGTTTGGAATAGGGGGTTAGAAATGGGTGTTGTGAGTGAAGGGTTGGAAAAGGGGTGTTCTGAATGGAGTGTTTGTAAAAGGGGTTTCGGAGAAGAGAGTTCGGAATAGTGTGTTTGGAATGCGGTGTTTGAAATATGGCATTAGGAATAGGGTGTTCGAAATAGGATGTTCGGGAAAGTGTGTCCAAAACAGCGTTCTTATTAGAGCGGAATAAGGCATTCTTAATAGAGCAGAATAAGGACGTTGAAAATGGAGCGTTCGCAATAGGGCGTTTTTGACAGCGCATAGGATTTTGGTGTTAAAAAGTGTTTAAAAAAGCTTTGGTAATATGATGTTATTTAATAGGCCGTTCGAAAAGAGTTCGCAAGAGTGCATTTAAAATAGGATGTTCGTAATAGTGCGATCAGTGCAGCGGGTTTTCAGAGAAGCAAAAGATCGGGCGACGACGGCATAGATATAGTGCGTTCGGCAAAGGCCGATCGGAATAGGACCATTGGAATAGGGCTTTTGGAATAGGGCGTTTGGAATAGGGCGTTTGGAATAGGGCGTTTGGAATTAGGAGTTCGGAATAGTGAGTTTACAAAAAGGCGTTCGGAGTAGGGCGTTTGGAATAGGGCGTTTGGAAGAGGTCATTTGGCAAAAGGCATTTGGAATAGGACGTTTAGATTAGAACGTTTGTAATAAGATATTCGGAATAGTGCGACTAGAATAGAGCGTTCAGAATGGGGTGTTTGGAATAGACCGTTGGAAATAAGGCATTTGGAATAGGGATTTGGGCATTTGCAATAGGACATTTGGAATAGGGCGTTTGGAATAGGGCGTTTGGAATAGGGCGTTTATAGTAGAGCGTTTGGAATAGGTTTGAAATAGGGCCTTTGGAATGGGGCTTTTGTAATAGGACGTCGGGAATGAGGGATTCGGAATAGAGCGACGGCGGGCGACGGCGGGCGGCGTCGTCAATCCCCAGCCGCGATAGAGCCAGCCAGCTAACTGCATTCAAATGAGGAAAGTTCTGGGGCGCGCCCCGCCGGCGACAGCGCGGGCGGGGAGGGGGGCAGCCGCCTCGCGCGCGCCCGCCAGCGTCGGCGCAGCTGGACGCGCCGGAAATATCGAAAACAAAAGAGCAGCGGAACGCGCGCGAAGTCCGCGGGAAGAGGAGGGGAAGGCGAGTGGAGGCAGTGGAATGGGGTGCCTTCGGGCGGGGTGGCGGGGACAGCGGGTAAGACGGGAAGCTCTGGGCCGGTGCGGGGTGGCTGTGGGGTTAAAGGATAGATATGGGGAGGTGGGTGCTATCGTATAGAGTACGGGTTCTCAAGGCGAAGAGAGATAGAGGTAGATAGATAAACAGATAGAAAGACAGTGTTAAGGAGAGGGGGAGGGAGGGAGGGAGATAGTGCGTCAAAGAAGTTCGGATTGGTCAGGAGTACATGTATTATGGAGTGAAACGTGGGTGGGTGAGAATTTGGAGGGGATGTTAGAGGGAGCCGACTTGGATGGCCGAGGTGGCTAAGAGCGAGTACCGACTCCGCGCTTCGGTCCGAAGGGTCGCGGGTTCGAGTCTCGCCTTGGATATGGTTGTTTGTCGCTTGACTTTGTATGTGTTGTCGTGGATGGTCTTGCGTTCTGCTGACCCCAGATCAGAGGAGCCCGCAAGTGTGTTGGTCTAGTGTATGGTCGAATATGCCTGCCATCGGGACGTAAAGGGTAACTGACTGTTGGCTGGATAAAAGACCTAGAAAAAAATGTTAGAGGGAAGAGGAGTTTGAATCGCTGAGGTGGCATGACAGGTTGCTGCACAGGTGATGGGGAAACGGAGAGGTGCAAAGTGGCTGGGTAGTGATGTGGGGTTTGGAGCGGGGTGGAGCAAGGTGGAGAGGGTGAAACGGGGAACAGCGGCGTAGAGCGGGATGTAGCTAGTGGAGCAGGATGCAGCTGGTTGGAGCGGGATGGAGCGATGTGGAACGGGGTTGGAGTGAAGTGAGGTAGAGAGAATGAAACGGGATGGAGCGGAATAGACCAGAATGGTGGGTTGAACGGTGTAGAGCGGGATGGAGTGGGATGGGACGGGGTGGAGTGGGGTGGAGTGGGGTGGAACGGGGTGGAGTGGGGTGGAGTTGAGCTGAGTGGGGCTGAGCCGGTCTGAATGGGGTGGGGAGGAGAGCGTGGCTGAGAAGGGTGAAACGGGTGGGGGGTAGCGGGGCGGAAGAGGGCCGAGCTACAGCGAAGGAAGGCGCCATCCGGGTTGGGAGTTTCTTGTTCGGTCGCGTCCGTCGCCCAGAGCTCTTTCCAGCAAAAAAGGCGTCGGTGACGCCCGTAAATCTAGGGACAATTTTCGGGCCGGAAGGGCGACTTTCGCGTCCCCCGCCGCCCCGCCCCCCGCGCCCGCCCCTTCTGCTCGCGGAGGGCGCGGACTGGTCCGATATTTCGCTCCCAAGTTCCGCCAGAAGTGTCACTTGGGGCGGCAGGGACGGGGGAGTTGGCGACGGATGGGGGATATCGGAAGGAAGAGTCGAAATTCTCAAATTTGAATTTTTTGTGGGTAATTTCTGAATCCGCTATTCAGAATATTCACATAGTTTTTTTACTGCACATAATATTGGAAATACGAGAGAGATTGAAATAATGTACTTGTGTTTTGTTACTCTTATTATTGTCTGAATGAAATTAATTCGCCCTTGAATGAAGAAGTTACTGATATGCTTCTATGAGCTTTGTAGACCCTAACAAATCAGATATATTCTTGGGGTTGGATGTTCTCCTACGAATATTTTGGAAACCGTACGAAAACTCTCGTATTCACGACAGGGTGATTTGAATTGAATTTGAATGTCTGTATTAAGACTGTATGAAAGCGTTCGTATGAATGGTATTAAAAAAAAGTGTGAAAGTTGCATATTAGAATTCAAAATTTCGGATAATTGGAGATAATGGAATTAAATCAAATGCGATTACAGGAATACTTCTGACGGTTTGTTTTGAAGCGAGCTAAACGCAAAAATATACAAAACTTTGGACACCACGTATGTAATTTATTAAACATGTGAGAATATTATTTAATACACGCTCATATTTGGTTTTTGAACTAATTTTCTGGACAAATTTTAAGTACTCTTTTTCTCATGGTAAATGATGTTTGAGTGTGTTAAACTTATTTCATTCAATCAATCTATCGTCCATTGAACCTTATCCGTTCTTAGTTCTGTTTCTTAATTTCTCTTCTGCTATCAAATCCAAGAACACAATTTATTGAAAATATTAAGAATAACAGAATAAAACATTTAAAGCAAAATGTGTAATGAAAAATGAACATGTATTCATATATAATAACTGCATTTCCACTTACAAATAATATTATTGTGGCGAATGTTTTGTGATTAATGTAGTGTAAAGCAAGCCCAAATGTAATGGAGGCGACGAAATTCGAAGGAGGTTGTAGAGTATAGTATTACATAAATTTATATGAAACACTGTGTTATGAATGTAGTATCCTTTATAAATTACTGAGTTTTATAATTCCCCGCTGAAAAGTAACCTATAAATATAATTAAAAAAATAAGCTCTCAATATTGTAGGGAGGATTTCATTGAAACAGAAATCTACACTAGTTTCTTCGATCCAACACGCAATACAAATGCTACTTTTCTTGAGTTTGATGATCTCCAATGAATAGACTAGTGAAAATCTTTCAATAAATACGTTGTGTTATTATTCTCCCTCACAATTGTGAATCAACTGCATTGAACCTCCTCTATTGATTCTGCCCGACCGACTCGCAGAGCGGAGGGTTGGAGCCGACATGTAAATAACGAACAGACTGGTCAGACTCTTGTGATTAACTCGTAACATGTAAATTTTAATTTTTTAAAATATTTATTTCTGTAATATTAAGCAAATATATTCTATCTTATATCTGCTTAATTTTATAGCAATTACTAATATATTTAACCAGTGACGAAATGCATGGAAGTATTCAGTGTATATTAATGTATGAAACAATTCTCCTGACGATTCCTACACAAATCGTTTTCCGTATTCACTCCCCAAGAAAACAACTCTGAGGGCGTTTTTGTGACAGTTTCTGGGGACGACAAATGGAGTAAATATCACTTGATAATGCTAGGAGCATACAAAATGTTGACAAATAGAAATTCTCAGAAATTCATTCCATTTCGTGGATACATTTCTAGATCTAATTCAAAGTACATAAATACCACAATATCAATATCGTAATGGCTTTTATTTCGTTGTTTAGTTAATTTCTTCTTTGAATTTCTAAGACTTCTTTGAACTAAAGTTATGCAAACCCCTACAAACTCAACCTCATATAGAAATACATTTTATAAATAATCTACCATAATTAAGGTTTACAGCAACACTAAGTTCTTACAGTGAATACTTTGTGATTGACGGAGACAGCAAATTAAGCAAAAACTCGGAAGTAGTTCCTCGAAAGCCACACGATTCAAGGGAGATAGCAGCATTCAAAACTGAATAGTTGCAGGCGCGGGCGGCGCGGGGCGCGGGGCGGCGCGGGGGCGGCGCGGGGCGGCGCGGGGCGGCGCGGGGCGGCGCGGGCGGCGCGGGGCGGCGCGGGGCGGCGCGGGGCGGCGCGGGGCGGCGCGGGGCGGCGCGGGCGGCGCGGGCGGCGCGGGGCGGCGGGGGCGGCGCGGGGCGGCGCGGGGCGGCGCGGGGCGGCGCGGGGGCGGCGCGGGGTGGCGTGGTCTCGGCATCGAGCAACAGGAATGGCACCGGCAGCGGTGTGCAAAGCAGCTGTGACTGACGCGAGCACGACTCCGCTACGCCAGCTCGAGAAGAATATCGAGGCTCATACGTTAAGGAAATGGAATGTCGGGCTGCCGCACACCCTTCTGCAGGAGTACATTTATTCCGGGCGCCTGGCAGCCTAAAGTCGAAGACTGCTACCGAGAACGTGCGAGGAAATCGGAGAGAGTGTGGTAAATCAATTGGCTTGTGTTTCATAAGAATCCAAGAGACCCCATTACAAATGATCCGCCAATAATATTGAACAGATCTAGATGGATTGATTATTTCGCAGTTCCGGGAGAATCAGCTAATATGGTCATTAGTCCCGTAAGTGTAGTGCATTTTTTTCTCTGGAGATGCGGGAATGTTCCTTCGATGGGAGATTAGAACTGGCGCCGATCTGCACGGCGGCGCCAGTTACGGTGTTTTTGCTAACCATGTATCTCCCACTTGCTGAGCAGCACCCCAGCTGTAAGAAGCTCAAACTCCCGAAAGGTCTGTTGACTTTATTGCCGCGTAGCGTGTGTATGTATGAGTAGGTATGTAAGGAGTGAGGTGGAGGATAAGAAAGAGGAAAGAAAGATCGTTTGCGGCACGTAGCTCGTTTGTCAGGGTAATGCGCTGGCATTCGCTTGGTGTTGATCGGAGAAACCACGGAAAATAGCAACAAGATCAGCTAACCGCTAGAATTCTCAAGGCAGCTTACAGGGCTGTTTTACCAAAGTTCGCGGGTTCAAACTGATCGGATCGCGAAAAATCCTTCGGACGCCTTCCTTCGCAGGGGAAGTAAAGCCCGGCTGCCCCATGTTGTTGATTTACTGTATGTAAAACATTCTGGTACGTCGTGGGTATGGATCTACACCACAAAGAAACAGACACGAGTGGATATTTATAATTTATTTACAATAAATTATGTACAGGAGCTAAAACCTCACTCTAAGGCGTTTGTCGGAGCTACCTGCCGCAGCCCCCCTCTCCCAACACGCGCCTTGCGGCCACGCCTGCGAGTAGCCAACTCGGCCGATTCGCAACTGGGCACCTCATGTGCCTCGGCAGACCATCTGCCGTGAAGTATAAGGCATACTTCACCGTGTCCGAACCTCGAATACCTACTCGTGCCTTCAGCACTTCCGCGTCAGACTTGGCCGGACAAGTTTTGCGATGTTTTGCCGCGAGGAAACCAGAAACGTTATCCCCGAATGGTCCTGCGACGCACCTTAATATAGTCCCGAGTCACATGACCGCCTACGTCATCTTCCCCCCACGCACTCGTCTCAAGCGAGGCCACCGACGCCGCATTTTGTGCCCGGCGTCTGGGATTTCCGTGAGGGTGGCCTTTGTTCGGGAGTTATATTTTGCTCCTCATCCCCATACCTTGCAACTCAGAGCAGGGAGTCAAGGGCATGATTCTCAAGCCTAAATGAAGCCTCTGAGTAAATAGTATTTGGACCTTTGATGAATTTAAACGCTTCAATTGTTCCATAGCTTGGAAATATTCTTAATTTTTCTAAGATTCTTTTTTTTCTAATTTTAACTTGAATATTTAATCCAAACGGAGCTATTTAGCACGGCCGTAAATAAAAGAGTTTTGTTGGTTTGAATGAGAAGCCCTGTGGATTACTTCCAACACATGGAACCATACAGAGATATCAGCAATAAATTATGGTAGTAAGTTTCGAAAGGCGTTGGTGATATTTGTATCAAAAACGATTTTTAATGCGAATCAACCAAACAAAACAATAAGTCCATTTCTCTTTGAAAGGGACCTATTTTATTTAATTAAATTCCTGTTTATATATTATTTTCAGATATAAAAATTCTCATACAAGGGAAGTTGATAAATAGTTAGAGTTGGTGATAGTTTTTGCCAAACTAACTTCACCAAAATAGGAATGTGAAGTTTGTTTTAAAAATCTGTCATATGAAACTTTTTAAATCATATCAAATGTATTGCAGCTATTATGTATGTTTCTTTCGGTGTTTCGTTGTTTAAAGTTGTGCTCTAGAATCATATTGCAATTAATCGAAGGAATCAAAGGAAACGAGCAATGAAAGCAACCTTCACTCAGAATTCTCCCAGCTAAGATCGCCATTACCCCATAAACCCTATTGTCGATAATTGTCGACATACATTTTGGTCAACTCATGTTTGCTGCTTCTGTCATGATTTGACAATTATATTTCTTTTACAATACACGCACACATCTTAAATGAAACATATAAGCAAGATTTTTCATTCCTGAATGCTAGGTGATTTAGCCGAAAACGCTAATGTATTCTACGCTCCTGGCCAGAGTGTATTCATGGTTACGTCAGTTCGAATCTTCTTCTAAAACTTTGCTTAGCTTCAGTATGCCTGTGGTTACGCCGGAGGAGAGGCCGATATCAAGCCAAAACTGATTGTCTGCACAAAGTGCTCAAATAATCAGTGATTGGAACTTCTGGCGCTCAAATAGTATAGTTTAGTAATAGTAAAATGGTTTGGCACTAAAATTAGCTACAATGAGACGCTAAAATGATCAGCTACCTGAGAGCCCTAAAATGAATTGTTCGCACTTATCGAACTATCAGTCACAACGGTGAAAAAGTGAACAAATTGATAAACTTCAGGAAGATCGTGAAATTCCCTCACCTTACTTCCAATAGCTAATACTCACTGAAAGTAAACAGTACATTATGAAAATTAATTAATGTTATGGAAATTAATTAATTATGGTAATTAATGTTATGCTGCAACATTTTATTTACTTTTGTACAATTAAATGAAAAATAATTTCACTTGCTATTGAACATTGAACAGAGAGTACATTCTTCCCGATTCACAGTATTCATCCTGGAGTCGAGGTCTTCCTTTACAGGATATTTGCAACTCTATTCCGCTTGTTTAATCTAATTTTCACCACACAAACCTGCCAGTTCGCATGTTTTCATTCTTCTCGGAAGATTTGACTCGCGTCTCAGGCAAACTGCTCAAAACTCAAAATTTCGCATCCCGCGCGGCCTGCAAGGGGCGGAGGCAAGTTGGACACTTCAAGTTCTCACGCAACGAGGCGAAGACCTTTTTTCCAGCCCTCGAGGCGGCCGGCAAGGTCCGCGAGACGGAAACGACGTAGGGCGCAAGCGGGAGGGGGCGGGGCCCTTCGGGGCATAAAGGTGGGGGGCGGGCGCAGGGCGCTCGGAAGCGGGGCGTTGCGGCTGTGGCTACGGGAGGGGGACAGGACGCAAAGTTTGAGTGCACGCCTGCTCGGGCTTAAGAGTTGGGATGGAAGCGGCCTAAGGGCAAATCAAATATCTGTAACAGTAATTAAAATGGAGGGGCGGCGAGGACAAGGGGCAGGCGAGGGCGGCGGGGGGCAGGCGCAGGGCGGCGGAGGGCGGCGAGGCGGCGAGGGCGGCGAGGGCGGCGAGGGCGGCGAGGGCGGCGAGGGCGGCGAGGGCGGCGAGGCGGCGAGGGCGGCGAGGCGGCGAGGGCGGCGAGGGCGGCGAGGCGGCGAGGGCGGCGAGGGCGAGGCGGAGGGCGGCGAGGGCGGCGAGGGCGGAGGGGCGGAGGCGGCGAGGGCGGGCGGCGAGGGCGGCGAGGGGCAGAGGGCGGCGAGGGCGGTGAGGGCGGTGAGGGCGGCGAGGGCGAGGAGGGCGGCGAGGGCGGCGAGGGCGGCGAGGGCGGCGAGGGGCGGCGAGGGCGGCGAGGCGGCGAGGCGGCGAGGGCGGCGAGGCGGGAGGGCGGCGGAGGGCGGCGAGGGCGGCGAGGCGGCGAGGGCGGCGAGGGGCGGGGCAGCGAGTGCGGGAGGGCGGCGAGGGCGGCGAGGGGCAGCGAGTGAACAGGTGGGGAGAGGGTGGGGAGGAGGGTGGGAGGGGGGAAGGTGCGAAGGGGCGAGGGTGGGGAGGGACGCGAGGGTGGGAGGGTCGGCGATGGTGGGAGGGGCGGGGAGGGACGGGGTGGTGTTTGGAGGGCGGGAAAAGGCGGCGAGGGTGGGGAGGGGCGGCGAGGGTGGGGAGGGCGGCGAGTTTGGGGAGGGGCGGGGATGGGCTGGGAGGGGCGGGGAGGGGGGAGTTGTGGGGATGGCGGGAAGGGGCGGGAGGGCGAAGATGGAGGAAGGGCGAGGACAGTGAGGGGCGGCGTGGGCAGCGAGGGGGTGGGGCAGCGAGGCAGAGGGGCGGCAGGGCAGGGCGGGGGCGGGCTGTGCGTCAGAGCGTTTTGTCGGAGGCGGAGGAGAGCGACAGAGGCGGGGTGGGGCGGAGGCGGGGACGGGCGTTGCGGATGAGGGAAGTGTCCAGGGTGGCTCCCGCCCCCTCCAGCTTCAAAGCCCCGCTCGCGCGCACCCGAGGGCACGGTGGCCCCCTCCCCCCCGCCCTCGTGCGAGGGCGTCGCAGGGCGCTGTGTGCGCCTCGCACTGATATTTAACCAGCTTATTGGCATGCACCACGCCCAGCGTCCTTCGGATTAAACGTTCTTTGCAGGGTCACGCATACCGCCAAAATTGTCCTGTTCGAGGTGTTCATTTTCGTTAAAACGGCGGGGGAAAGTTGCAAAGGAGGTATTTTGTGCTTATGGGACTTCATGAGATTGAAAGAAGACAGACTTTGAAAGACATTTGTATATTTTGAAGTGATAACCATTTGACGAAATATGTTTGTGCTTTTCGAATTTTTTCTGCATAAAAATGGAGAAGATGGTGGTCATATCACTGCATATCATCCACCTCTCAAACTTATCTCTTTGGATACGATTTCTCAAACGTTTTGAGATTCTGGTCCTGTGTTAATTATGAAACTGAAAACAAGCCCTAGTTGTATTACTTGTTAAATGTATATGTTACGATTGTTGTACAAAATATGGCTATCTGCAAATTAACTGATTAATTTGGACATTAGCATAAAGCTACATGAATTGGATGAACTGATCATTTCGTACACCCTGTGGCTAATGCTCGCATTAGCCACAGGGTGGACACTTAAGTAAGATGATTATTCGAGTGTGTTTGTGTGCTTCTTGTCTTGTGTCTTGAGTGTTAATTATTGATTAAGCAGAATGAAGACTGTTTTGTGTAAATCGCGTCCGAAAGCGAAAGGCTCATCGGTCCTACATGGCAATACTTAGCGAAGCATCCACTGATGTACACTGTGAGTTTACGTTAGATGTAATCAAATGAGCATAATTTTACGATTGAGGCAGTGAAACTCGAAACTACATACTTTGTTTCACCACCTTTGAAACTTTCCTTCAGCAGCCCCATTCGTGTGTGTCATATAACATCTGCTTTTCTTTGCAATCGTAATGTACTACTTGATCTACCCCAGCTATACCGTGTTGTCTAGTACGAATTTTATACGGGTGCAGTCGGAAGTATGTTTCAATGTCGTTCCTACTTTTAAAGTTATATACTCATCTTGTATAGTTAATAAAACGATTACCTGGCTAATTTGCAAAATCAAGCATATTCGGAAATTCGCCGTAACTTACACATGACTACGAAAATATAATTCAGAATGTAAGACATCCAGATTGTGATGTTTGATTAGTGAAGGAATGTCATCCAGAAAATTCCTTCAAATGTGCTAATAACAATCATTTTAACATCTAGTACGTTCTTGACCAATCAGAATATAAGGTGCATAAAGAATTGTTTTGTTACAGTTATCTTGTGATTAAAGGTATATATTGCAGGTCTTAAAAGCGAACTCGTGGCTTTGTAGGTTGCTGTAAGATCATTGGCCTTGTCAGCATGAATAGCATATCAAATGTGAGATTTGTTGATTAAAATTTAGGAAAAATTAATTTAAAAGAAATGTGCAAAATTCTTCCATTCATGATAATCATTTGAAACTGTTAAAAACCAAGTAAATATTTAAGTAGCTGGCGGAAGAGCAGGACTTACGGTTTGAGCACATCAGAAAAATATATTATTATTATTATTATTATTATTATTATTATTATTAATATATCAAATTTAAATAAAATAAAGTAAGTTGATAAATAGAAGTATTAAACGCTTCTAGCGGATGTATTTTCTGTCATCAGTATTTTTAAGCAATCGCCTAGTATTTTCTGTTAGTTTATTAAATATTTTCTGAACAATTGGAGCGAATGTGAATATTTGGTCATTGGTAGTTTTTCACGCGTCACTGGTAGCGATTGTATGCAATGAGCGAAAATCCTGAAGCACCTCGTTTTTCGCATTTACGAAACCCATCATTATTAAATTTACCATTTCCCCTGTAAAAATCGATGAGGCACAAATCATAAAATTTGCATAATGATTTTGAGCTGTAGTGAATATATCTGTTTTTGAACAAATTCCCCTGAATCTCTCAAATATCTCAATGATTTTAATCACTCAAATTAATATTTTCAGTAATTTTTCTTTGCAAGTTCAAGTATCTTTTTAATGTTAACTTACATATATATTCACTAGCTAAATGTATTTTCTGTATAAAGTGAACAAAAGGTGGTTAAACGAATGTGGCAGTACATTTAAATTTCTCTCCGACATTTCAATGTTTGAAGTTTAATGTTGTGTTAGGTATATAATCTGTATTATTGTATTGTACTTGTACTTGTACTTGTATCAATACCTAAAAATACAGTATTTTGCCTTTATTTACTACAAATTGAAGGCTTAGTGTGGAAACATCTTTTCATCAGTGATAAGAATAATATGTTGGGTACGGATCTTTACTGAACGTTTTATTATCCATAGACATCTTTATGTATATTGTAACGCCACCAGCTACCGTGGCAGTCGTCGGAAAGAATGCTCTTCGAGCTCTGAATATCTCAGGAGGGAGGGGAATATATCTTGGGTGTGAGAAAGACATACATCCAGACACAGCATTAGGTAAAACAGTAATATATTTTAGAAAGTATTGACAAATTAAACCCTTTTACACTGTCACAGAAAAAGGAGAACAAAAATACAAATTGTTAACTGCGCACTAGGACGCATGCAAATCTATTAGTGGTAATATCTCTTAGAAAAATTGCAAAAAAACGTTTTGCTTAATGATTTCACTCTTCACCTAACTTGCGATCATTTGCATTACAACACCCGTGCACGGAGTTCTTGTTTGACCAATATTAATTAATGAAATTTAACTTTTCCTACACTTCCTGGATTGATTTACCAGTACACATTGTTGCAGGTCTTACTTCTATTCACATATACAATTTTCCTCGTCAATAATTACATACAGAAAATGAGGAACACAAGTTAACTATCTTTATTACAGCTTTTGAATGAAATGTACCACCTGACGTACGAGGTTTATCAAATACTTGCCGTTATTCAGTTTTAAGGCGAACATGGAAGACTTAGTATTCTGGTTTCTTGCGCTAACACTACCTTTCTAGTTTCTGTCTCCTCCACTTCAATTTTATGCAAATTTGGGTTACCTTCACATTGACCAAGCCCTGGTTTACGGAACGCCGCTGCGTCGTCAGTGACCCTGACCCAAATCCAGCCGTGCCGCCGCTCGCGTTCCCGCCACGGAGCCCGCTTTGGTGCCGCTCCGAAGACCACACGGTCTCCTTTGCGCCCGCCCCAGTCCAGGGACCAGTCTTCTTAACGCCCGCCACCAGATCCACGTCTCGTCTTAATTTCCTGCTCTATCTTGCGACACGCGTACGCGTATCACCCAGTCGCTCTGCGTGTGCTAGCTGGCGTGTCGTTTCACTAATGCTTTATAAAAGTCGCACAGTTCCGCAGTCGTGGCCACTATTTTCCTCCGTCCTAAATTTTCACAGTTCTTACAACCGTCTCATACAGTGTTCTACTTAAATCACGTAGCCTCGTTACTTCCACCACTTCTCCCACTTCCTAATGCCTCAATAACTACTACGGCTTCTCTCCAACAACTACCCCGCTATCTTACTCGCTCTCTCACCTCGGCGTCTCACACAAGAAGGCCTTTTGTTTCGCTGCTCCGCCGTTTAAATGGTGACGTGACGTCACGGTGCACCCCTGCCACGCGGCCCATAATGCGGAAGTACACCGCCGCCGCGCTTCAGGCCGCAACTAATAGGTAGCGCCTTTTGCGATCTGTAATCGGCTTTCTGGTATTCCTTCGATCTTCATATCTCCGCCAATGCTGCGTGGGCGTTGTGGGGTTTGTGGCGATGCCTCAAGCGTCACAATATTGATGTTTTTACAAGTAATTCTAATTTCCAGTATAGACTTTTTTGTACAAGCACTTGACAAGAATTTCTTTAAAAAGAAAATTAAAATGAAATTAAAATCAAGCGTATTTGAGCAAACATTGAGGTATTTTCTTTCGTCAGTAACTGCTAAGAGGATATTTGATAAAGTCCTAAAGCCATTTATATTACTTCTGAGCAATTCTGCTTAAGAAAAGTAATTTTGAATAAAAATACTTTTGAGCCTCAATAAATAGTATCATTACTATGCACGTATATTTATATTATTTATTGAAACAATAATCTAAAGAAAATAAAATATAAATTTTCGTAGCATCTATATCGCAAAATACTTAGCACTAATTAATTTAAGAAGTTAGACGTCACTTGGGAATGAAAACTACTGAAACAATACTCTTGTAAAGCCATTTGAAGATTGTTAAGCGTATATACAAAAAACATTTAAATCTCTGAGCGAATAAACAATAATTCCGGAAGTATATTCAAACTATTGGTTCTTCATACACATCTCGTTGTCGTAAAAATCTGCTTCGCGCAGATTTAAGCACCTAGCCCACTTGGAGCCCGGTAAACGAGTTTCAATCCGTACGATTAATATCTGCAATAAAGCGGGGAGAAGAGATTTCATTTCGTGAGAGGCACTTCCTTCTTCCTGCAGCCGCAGTTCCAGTCGCCGACTACCAAAGCACCGACAGCGGCGCCGGGGCCATGAAAGTGTCTGGTGGCGCCCGCATCGTGTTTATTCCGTCGGGCGATAACGACCATTCGGCCACGACAGTGTGACAAACCAAACAAAAACGAAAATGTTCTATGCATGTATTTATGTATGGATTTGGCATTTTAGGTCGGATTAGATAGATAAATAGATAATTTATTTAATTTGCTTAAATTCACACTATTTGTTCTTCATAACATCTCGTTGTCGTAAAGATCTGCTTCGCAGATTTAAGCACCTAGCCCACGTGCGTAAGTGTGCTTAGTGCCTTATATGTGAATTTATTTAAGTTGCTTAAACCCGGTGGCAAATTCTTTACACTTACTTTACATCTAATACCATAATATAATAATGAATACTAAAAATACATACAATTCATACACAGAACAAAATAACTCCATTTAAGACATGCCTACTAAATGCAGAGGCCCTGCACAGACTACTGATCCTAGCGCTTACACTATTATTAGAATTTAATCTTAATTCGGTAATTAATGGTATTCTGACATTTACCAGCTATCGGTGCTCACTGGTCTGGGTTACTGTTTTACTTATTATCTACGCCTGAAAGGGAAGAAGCATCACGGTTCTTCACCGTACCTAGCGCATTTGGCCTGTCTAAGTTTTTCTTTCATCACGCAGCTATAGAAACTAAGAAGATTGTAATAGAAAGCTTACAATCCTATTCTTTTGTCCCGACCGGAATCGAACTCGAGATCGCACCATGTAAAGTTGACACGCTGTCCACCCGAGGAACGAAACGTTTCAGGCACCGATGGTCAAATGTAGCAGATAATATGGGTTCGCAGTAAATGTTTTGAAACTCGCTTTAACCTCGGCAAATTCGAAATATATCGACCGGAAAACGAACCTCAGACACAGTAGTGAAAATTAAGCGATCTCCTTTACCCATAGGCCGCCCTAAGATCAACATTTTATCTTTTGTAAAACATTCTCCGATTTGGTTTTGGGCGTTTAATCTGCAAAAACGTAATTTTATTTATGATGGCAATATGAACTACGTCACAAATTTGCCTTAATATGTTTTCTATTCATGTCTGCAGCACATGATAATATTTTCTGCAAATATTTGTACAAAACGATTCATAAAAAGTAAATTTATGATAACATAGGCACACAAAAAAAATTGTCAGACCCAAAGACTTGACACATTTTTCTCGATGTATTTCGCTGCGTAGAATTTGCATCTATGTCAGAATTGCGCCATCACCCTCCATTTTTTTCGCGAAAAAACACCGTGAAATTGTATTTTGTAAATTTTATGGTGGTTTAGCAATAAAAAATACTGGAGGGTGGTAGCTCAACTCAGATTCGAATTCAGCGTCGACGTACATAGACCAACAGCCTTTGGGTCTGACAACTTTTTTCTCTCTGTAATCGAATATGTCCCATTTTCATCAACTAATTTTAAGCAAGAACCTATGAATATTCACCATTTCCAAAGATAGCAATGTAACTGGCGAGAAACTACCGATCAGAGTATCCAACCGCTAGAATTCTCGTACGTACGGGGTCTGAATTTGATCTAGCTGACAAGCTGGTGTCGAAAATCCTGCCACCATCGGGACTCGAATTTGGATCTCCCGGTCAGAGGCACTGCAGTGGCACCAGTTGATGTCCTGAAACAACACTCCCGGTAGTCATCTTTTATGGAGTGGTGTACTTCTGAAGATATGACCCTGCAGTGACCTAGTGAATTCCCTTCGACACCAAAAGGAGAAACCACGCAGTTACAAGTAATTATAAAGTACAACCCTGTTATAAGATTCCCATTTATAAATACAGTATAACCCCGTTATAAGCGGGATAAGGATGTATACAACCCCTGTTTATAATGAATCTATTTCGAGGTATAAAACCCTTGTCTGTAACGAATCTACTATTTGGTTCGGGCGAAATACTTTTTTATGAAGTGCAATTTATTCGCGCCTTTAACACCATCCCGTGGACGAAATGCCTGCTTACAACAGAAGATATTTTAATGAAACCATTTTAAAAACGTTTTTCAAGAAATGTTTTTCCATGTGTTGGAAAATTTGTTTGATTTTCGAGTTTTGATAGATCTTCAAGCAATAATTAATATCAACGTCTCACTCATGAATTTAATTCGCGGAAGCATTTCATCTTGGTGCAAACTTCGTGCGTTAGAAGAGCTATGCTATGAAGGCTCCATGTTTGAATTTCTGGAAGTCGCCCACTTGACGTCCTTATATTTCCTGTGGATACCACGCGTAATAATGATTGCTATGAACCGTAGGATGTTTCACAATGCAACACGGATTTATCGTTTAAGAAGTATAAAACCTTCGCGGGACTCATTCAAGCATTTCAGAGTGAACCCCTTTATAGTGAAAATCCGCTTATTAGGAAATAAATTTAAGAACCTCAGAGATCTGTTATGAAGAGATTTTATTGAAGATACTAAGATGGTCAGAAAAGGGTAGAAGTACCCGGAGAAAGGTGAAGCGACCTTTCAATAAATACATAAATGAATAAATATATACATTGATTGATTGATTGACTTTTTCGTGTTTCCGGGCGCGTCAACTGCTTCGGTCATTAGTCCCGTTAGTATAGTGCATGTTTTTTCTCGGGAGATGGCAGTGATCTTCCCCCACTGGATGGCGAGATCCGGCACCGACCTACCGTCGGCTAGTGGGGTTTCCCCCTAACCAGGACTCTCCCACCAGCGGGGCACCGCCCCAGCCGGGACAAGCTCTAAACTCCCAACCGGTCTCCCGGAATATGTGATAGTGTGTTGCATGTTAGTGTAAGTGTAAGAGGAGAGGATAGGACAAGGAATAGGAAGGACAGATCGCGCGCGGTCCGTGGTCCGTTTGGTAGGGTACTGCTCCGGCATTCGCCTGGTGTTGATCGGAGAAACCACGGAAAACTAGCGACCAGAGCAGCCGGCCGCTAGAATTCTTCTTCAGACAGCGACTGAATTCAACCTAGCTGAAAAGCTAGTGTCGAAAATCCTGCCGCCGTCAGGACTAGAACCTAGGACCTCCCGGTCAGAGGCGCTGCAGTGACATCAGTTGATGCACTGAGCAACCGCTACCGGTAAATATATACATAAATAAAGAATAATAAATAAAAAGTGTATCAAGATGTACAGTGAACGCAGGTCAGGCAAGTTAATGAGTACGTACATACGAAGCCGAATTGAGGAGGACCAGGTAGAAATGGCAGGTAACGCGGACTGGTAGCGAGAACGGATTACTAGGGCTTGGTGGCATGAGCTGGAGAATTGGGCGCCGGTTCGGCGTCTAGCCGTCGCAGCGCTACTGTGCGTCCTCTTTACAGTAGTTATTGTTCCCCAACGGACACCACTTCCAATTTTACGGGGCTGTAAAGCCCGTCCCCCCGCCCACTCCACCCCCACCCCTTCCACGCCCCTCCTGTGCGCTTGACCGCGACAACAGGTTGCTCCCCGCACGACGCGTAAGAGCGCTGTTAAAGCTCGTGTGCGCCCAGGTTTCACGACGCGCAATTCGTTTTCATGCGTTTTTAGGCTACACCCGGGTCAAATTACATCATTCCGGACGTTAGTTTGGCGGGTGGGCTGTGGAGTGACTATGACCTTGCCCCATTTGCTAGAAATAGAATACTATCTTGTAGATGAGGTAGGTGGGAGGTAATACTTATTTGTTATTACATCGGTTTCTCACGTAGTATATGCTGAAGAGCGGTGGCTCAGTGCATCAACTGACGTCACTGCAGTGCCTCTGACTGGGAGGTCCTGGGTTCGACTCCCAACGGCCGCAGGATATTCGCTTGGGACACTAAGCTATTCAGCTAGGTCGAAAGCAGTCATTCCTGGAGGAGAATTCTAGCGGCCGGCTGTTCTGATCGGTAGTTTTTCGTGGTTTCTCCGATCAGCACCAGGCGAATGCCGGAGCAGTACCCTATCAAACGGGCCACGGACCGCGCGCGATCTGTCCTTCCTATTCCTTGTCCTATCCTCTCCTCTTACACACACAGTTACACTAACATGCACCACACTATCACAAATTCCGGGAGACCAGTTGGGAGTTTAGAGCTTGTCCCGGCTGGGGCGGTGCCCCGCTGGTTGGAGAGTCCTGGTTAGGGGGAACCCTACCAAACGGGCCACGGACCGCGCGCGATCTGTCCTTCCTCTTCTCTGTCTTATCCTCACCACTTACACTATCATTCACTACACTACTACACATGCCGGAAGACCGGTCGGGGACTTAGAACTTGTCCCGGCACTCTCTGAATCTGAATCAGTGAAATTGTCGCTGATTCAATCAGTGAGCGCAAAGTCACTGATTTCTTCAGTCGAAACGTGAGTTTCGCTGACAATCAGTGAATATGTGAACCTTTTCATAATGCCCGCCAGCATTCACTGGTTGGCAGTGGCGCCGCCGACTGATCGTCCAAGTGCTCTGTTCAACAGTCTGTTGTGAAGCAAAATCCCACGAGTGGAATAGAAGTTTACTGTGAGAAAACTGACCTGTGTCTGAAGATTGTTTTAATTGCGTTAGGTAAGTATTTTCGCTTTCTGTGACTCGTCTTGTTGATAACTGTGAGACGTTTTATTTTATAGTGAACATTTAGCCAAACTAAGATATAGGTTATGAACACGTGGTAAATACCACGTATTTTTTTGTTATTAACTTAAAACTTCTTATGTAACTTAAAAGTTTTAGTGTAACTGATTGGTGATACAGGTGAAATATCTGACGCAATGTATAATTTCGTTTATGAAAGTTGTAAATAGTCCAAAATGTCTCGATTACACACAAAGAGCCAGCAAACTATTAACTCTTTCTTTGGTTTTCCAATTTAGTTTAATGACACCAGTCCAGGAATGGAGTTTTGAAGAAGTGTAAGAGAAAGTGCGGAGCTAACTGGGACTATAGCACTGTGAATATTTTGAAAGGTATTTTAATTTGCCAAAGACTGCTGTAATACTGATTTATTTTGATCAGTGTTCCTTGCTTCCTTAGTCACTAAACACATTATATTTTACTCATTTACATGGCGAGGCTAGTTTGGCAAAGTAGAGGGAGTGCAGATGGTACATCAAAGCCATTTGCCACTCCTGAGGTTCCCTATCCAGACCTCTATAATTCTGCCAGTTAGTATGATTTTGTATGTAATCTGAAAATAAAGTAACCATTTTTCCTCACATAACTTCTTCACCTATCTATGTTTCTGTTTTAGGAGGGCTGTAATTTGCATCTGGAGGAATTGGAAAGGAGAAAACCTTCAAGAAAAATGTCCAGCAATATTTGATATGGGTGAAAGGATAGAAAAATATTCTTGTTTTGTTCAGGTGATGGTTGGTTTTAACATCTGCCCTTTTTAATAATAAAACATTCCTTCACCCATGGCAGCATTTGACTTACTTTTTAAATTAATATTTACAACAAATTTGTCATACTCAACATTAGCAATTTTTTCATTTTAGCAGTATATAATGATTATATCCTTTGAGTATTTAATTTGAAATAAAACTCAGTTGGGTTTCTGTAATAAACCCTCCTCCTGGAAATGAACAATGCTTCTGCAATTGTTCAATTATCAAAACCTTCTACTATTGGAGTTAAGTTTTGTTATATCATAGAAATTTGATTCTTTTGTTCTGTGTCTGGTATTGACTTCATAGATTGACTTAAGATTGTCCCAATATCGAGTATGGCCCAATTCTCAATTCATCTAATTTCTTCATATTCAGGCGACTTTCATGTTCTATGTACACAGATCTCCTTTTAATTCAATTTGTCTCCTGTGTAGGTCAGAATATTTTTTGTTGTCATTATGAGGTTTTATTGTATTCTTGAGTGCTTTTTTCCTCTCCTCTAAATCTGAGTCTGTGCATTTTATTTTTAATTCATGTGGTAGGTTATTTATGGTTTTACCCTCTAGAAAGTATTTTGTTGAGACTTATGTCACTGTATGTTCTGTCTCATATTTCTCCACAGCTTTTTCACAATAGTTGTCCATAGGAATAGCAGCCTTTTGTCAGTTTCATTCATATACATCTTATTTTATTCACCAAAGTCTGGTTTAATCTTTCATTGAGACCATTGCCGCATCTATGGCAGTAAAAATCTATTTTTTTATTTGGAATTGTTTTAATTCTTCTGAATTTATTCCTGGATATTGATCTGTTAGTACCATCTGATATCATGGTTTTTGTTACTCTCAGTTAGTTTTACAAAATCATCAGCGTTTTGATTTTTGATGTTAAAATATAAGCATATCTTGTGAAATGGTCGACCAGTAGGTGTGGGTATTTTTTGTTGACCGGATCCTCCGTAACCTCTGATGGTATCTATAGAAACTATCTTAAAAGGGTACGTTGCTTGACCTAGGTGTGACATTAATCCAAATTTTGATTTTCTTCATGATTTATTCTTGCCGATGTCACAAGTTTACAAATCATCTCTATGTTTATGTTTATATTTTGCGCTGTAAAGAATGGTGTTACTTTATTTATCATCCGGCTCTTCCCAGGTAACAATAAGTATTGTGTACATATTTTAGTAATATTTTACTAAATTCTTCTGATAATGAGAGTTTTTCTCTTCTTTTCAATTTTTATAATAAATTTCATTTTAGAATATTAGTTTTTCTTATTGTTTTGTAGTTCTTAATTCACTGGGTTTACAATTTTAATATGTCATCTGAATTTTCATCAGGCTCTAGAACTGGATGCCTGTTTAAACAGTCTGCCTCTTGGTTTAATTTTCCAGCATTATATTTAACTTTAAAATTGTATAGGGACAGATAGTATGTCAAATCACCCAGTTCTTAATGTGTTCTTGCTTTATATTTAAATTTTTAAAAGTTTATAATTGAGTGTACCAAAAATTTTCCAAGTAGCCAATGTTGCCAATATATCACAACCTCTTTTATTGTCAAGCACTCAAGGTAAATTGTTTTTTTTTTTTCCTTGTGAGCTTCACTCAATTTTTTCGAAAAATATGCCGCTGGCTTATTATCCCCATTTTTGTCGTTGTTTTGAATAGCTCCGATTTCTTTATGCGTGCGTTCTTTTCCAATTGTTCCATTCTGATTCTACTGTATTTTTCAAAATCATACTTGAGTACCAATCTGTCAAGGGAAAATTTTAGAATTTCTCTTCCACAAAACAGCGTTCACACTCATTTATCCATTGGCATGCGTTTGAGTTTATCCATTGAAATATATTGATAATAAAATCATTGGCAATTTTTCTCAAATCTTTTACTTCAGATATTTGTTGCTTATCTTCTAAAACTTTCTTTAAAAGTTTCTCAATTGTTTCATCTGAAGTACTCGGGTAGATTTTTCAACTTTTTTCCCCTGTAGTCTCTTCTATGTAGTAGTTGTAAAATTGCAAATTTTCCTCTTTATCCAAATATACTTTTGATAGATTTTCTGATAAAGAAATCCAGACTTTTCGAAATTGATGTCTTTTTTTTTTAAGTATTTCTTACCCTACCAAATATTTGTGTTGTAATTAGCTCCTTGTGAAGGTTTGTGTTTTGGAGTTCATCTGGTAAGCCATTTAAAATTTTACCCAAGTGAATTAATAGCTTAGAACTTGCGCTTCTTGATCATCATTCATCAATTGTATTCCTGTCTTTGAAATCAGTAGCCAGGTGCCTCCATTGCGGTGTCAGGTATCAGTCATTTGTTGGTACCATGGCAGATTGAAATTTTAGAAACAATACACAATAGTCTTTGTTTCTTTTATACATATGTGTATACATATATGTGTATATAGTACATAGAAACAAAGGCATGCAGTGCTGTTAGCATTTCCCAAATTTAAGCTTGGCAATGCTGCTGATTTTAATTATGAAATTATAATTAGCAGAGGAAGCTGATTGTGCCTAAAACTGCACATACTTGTAATAATACTAAATGTTTATTTGTATTTTTACTTTAAAAATTTTGACAGATTTAATGTCCTTTATTTATTTTTTTTGTAAAATTCACATAAAAATCCATTGAAATGATTTATATATATTTAAATTATAAGAGTCCTTTCTTTCACTACTTCTTCCCATCTTTCTTTTCAGAATTTGTTGTATTGTCACGAAATTGTCAATAATATGTACATAAAATGAAGAGTGTTAACTGCAGGCCAAATTCTCTGTAGTGAGTTTTGAAAAGTTCCTGAACATCGTTTTCTTCTCTGTTGTATGTTTTTATTGGTTTAAATAAAGACTTGTATTCTCCTATCTCACTTAAAAAGGCAGTATCTCCCCTTTTAAAAATTTCCTTAATTCCAACATATCTCTTTACCAGTATTCCTTTCATTGAAAAGCCAATTGTTTGTAAGTAAATGATGTAACAAAACTCTTCCTACCCCAAGGATAATGTGACTTAAGGAACTAAACCATAACATTGGACAATTTTTTCTACGTAATAATGTTGAAGGCAATAAATGAACAGATATATGGATTGCTCATATGAAATAGAATACAGTTCTGTTATTACCTCAATTTTCAATTGTTTTTCTGAGTTAAGATATTGACTCAATATCTTGCCCTAATATGTATATTTCATTGTATTTGTTTTGTAGTTAATATGTACAGTGCTGTTCAAGAAGATCATTTTCCATAAAATCTTTCAATAAACTTGTGCCTAATTAACTTTCACTTTCTTTACACTATATGTCTTACCCTGTATATACTGCACAAACCCAAAAATCCTACTATTGAGATATCAAGGGAAAAATACTTCAAATACAGATATAAATTATTATTATATTTATTGTATTTATTAAATTTTTATGTTTTTGAAGCATTTGTTTAAAGCGATACAGTGATTCTCAGTAGTAGGATTTTTGGGTTTGTGCATTACAGTACTGGAGAAGCGATGAGATATTTCACTGATTCAAATAAGTGAAGCCTTACTTTCACTGATTGCAACAGCTATTAATTCCACTGGTTCAATTAGTTGTCACAGATTTCACTGATTCAAATAGTGAAGTTTCACTGATTCAAATAGTGAAGGTTTCACTGATTCAAATAGTGAAGTTTCACTGATTCAAAAAGTGAAGGTTTCACAGATTCAAATAGTGAAGTTTCACTGATTCAAAAAGTGGACCCGTTTTTCACTGATTCATTCAGTTCAATTCACTGATTGCCGGTGGCAGACTTATAACTACCAAAATCAGCGAATAGTCACTATCAAGCAGTGGTTTTTCACTGATTCAGGCTGAGAGCAGGGGTGGTGTCTCGCTGGGGGTGAAAACCCCGTTAGTCGACGATAGGTCGGCGCCGGATCTCGCCATCCAGAAAGGGAATATCATCACCACCTCCCGATGAAAAAACATGCACTACACTTATGGAACTAATGACCTCAGTAGTTGACGCACCCACTAATAGTCAATCAATCAACGATATGTGTGTGTATGTATGCGTGCTTGTTTTATCATTTAACTTCTCTGGATTTAGAGAAAATCACTGCTTATAAGGTCGTTTCTCACAACCGCTGTTTAGGTCGTTGTTTACAAGTTTTCCGAGCCGGCTGAGGTCATTTCGTTCGTCGGGTTTGGCCGCCATGGTTCGTAGGAGGTTCTCGTATTCCATCCGCTGATGCGGGTGCTATAATACACTGAGTTCTTGCTATTCCTGCGAGCGTGTTTGCAGACCCCTGACAGATGAGTCCGATATTAGCAAAATAAGGGAGCTCTTTGTTAGTGTCAGGTGTGGTTCGGAGATGCGTACAACTCGACACGTTGTGATCTTTCACCCCCACGATTCCCGGCGGGAGATAGACATTTACGGAAACACGCTGACCACATGCAACACACGTAGACCGAGAGTGGTAGCTCAGTGCATCAACTGATGTCACTGCAGCGCCTCTGACTGGGAGGTCCTAGGTTACCTCCCACAGCGGCAAGATTTTCGACACTAGTTTTTCAGCGAGGTCGAATTCAGTCGCCGTCTGGAGGAGGGAAATTCTTGCGGCCGGCTCCTCTGATTGGTAGTTTCCCGTGGTTTCTCCGATCAACACCAGGCGAATGCCGGAGCAGTACCCTACTAAAGGGGCCACGGACCGTGCGCGATCTGTCCTTTCTCTTCCTTGTCCTATCCTCTCCCCTTACATACACACTTACATTAACATGCACTACACTACCACATATTCCGGGAGACCGGTCGGGAGCTTAGAGCTTGTCCCGGCTGGTGGGGTAGCCCGCTGATAGGAGAGTCCTGGTTAGGGGGAAACCCCACTAGCCGACGGTAGGTCGGCGCCGGTTCTCGCCATCCAGCGGGGGACGATCACCGCCATCTCCTGAGAAAAATCATGCACTACACAAACGGGACTAATGACCAAAGCAGTTGACGCGCCCGCAAACACGAAAAAATCAATCAATCAACCACGTGCAATACATACACGACTCGAACGTCAAGTTAGTATGCTACGGGAATATCCATCAAGTTCAAAAGTACTAGATGCGCAGTGGGTGGGAGTACCACAAAGCAAGGGTAAACATCCATGCCCAAAAGGGATTCTAATCTGCAGTCCTCTTCGAGATCGCTACCGCAATACTGATTTAGTGAACTCGGCTGGCTACACGAGAGACATATTTGGGAGGATTGGCATTTGGGATCTGCATCGGTTCTTCGAGATTTTCTCTTTTGTCTGAAGGATCTGCCCATCGCTCAGTCCTCAGAATGCCTGTGAGGATAGGGAAAGATCACGATTGTCCGGTTACGGATTTGCCTCTAAATTTAGCGTTCGTTTGGGGCCTTTATCAGTTTCCCATCTGGAGGCCGAGACGCGTCGCATGACACCTCATATGTCTCGATTGGTGAAAGGAAAGTGGTCTAGCCATGAGGGACGGAACCGCACATCCGAACATATGTACACTCGGTAGTTTCTCAAGCATTGAATGAAAATACATATTTTTTTGCATTACAAATATGGCTTTTTACTGTAAAATATAAATATCTTCATATACAGCATCCTCTACGTATAATTATATTTTTCGTAGTACTTCAATTTTCATACATTCTCATAATTTTTAAACATGAAGTAACCATTTTGAATTTGGTGTTTTTTTAACTTTTTGTTGATTTTCGCAGCTTTTTCTAGTGGGAAATGTTTAAGACCGACTGTCAACAATGTTTACAGCCCGTAATTTACGGCATCATGGTCCTTCTTTTGCATCCACCTGACGAGGAGAACTCTTGAAAGACCGATCTGAGCATCCTATCTGTAGAATCTTCCTCTTGGCTGTGGTTGACGTCGACCCAAACTGGTGTCGAAAATCATTCTTGGTCTTGACTTAACCTACTAAATCCCAGCGTACGTAGCTTCAGTTGCTGATGAGAAAAGTCAACTCGGTCTCACTCAGCAATCAGATATAGATAGATACTTTATTGATTCAGCTGGTCATAACTTATGACATGGGACAAGTCAAATACAGCACTATACAAAACACAAATAAATATATTGAAATATTCCCATTTATCTACCCGTCTTGCTGCCCTCAAATTCGTGTAACCTGTTTCCGAATTTCTAATAAATATATGGGCGCCAGGAAATGGTTACGAGAATGAGCTCCCAAATTATATTTAATTAAAACTCCGTTGCTGACTCAGTCGGCGGGTTCTTTACCGAAATAATCGTGAATACTTAAGATTACTAAATTCGCCCCCCATACGAAGAAACGTGGAATCTGAAATGCAAAATTTAAATATCATACTGGATTGCACGTGAGGGCAAATGATATTCAGCTTTCATCAATAGAAAACAACAAATTTATTTATAAATTTTAGTAACGTCTTTTAAAAGAAACAAAGTATAACATTCTTTTTGGTCATGACCTTTACTATAGCGCTATAGAACCTGTTATCCATGAGAATCTTGGGCGCTGTCCTGGTAAAGGATGTCTCCCCGTAGACTTCAGCAATGGGCCTCGTCCAATCTTCTTTCTTGCTACCGACCAAATCCGTATCTTGTCGTTTCCTCTCATAAACCACTATGTTCACTGTTTATCCATTGACGTTCCATCCTCATTCACCTGCTTGAATTACGTCCATGAAAATTATCATTGTCCGCTTAATAAAATATGTCACACTTTGGCATTCACTCTTCACTTCGTATACAACGATTTCTGATTTCTATCTTTTGAATACTAACAACGACAAATCACTACGTCCGAACTTGCGTAAATTTTCTATGTTCAAATAAACTGCTATATATCTAGCACCCTGATCCGATCGCTATCCTGTCGAAAGCTTGAATGAATATTTTTGTATTATTCTTCAGCATGTCAACTTTTTTTTATCTTTTACTATCTTGTTTAAAACAAAATTATGCCATCTATCTACCGGCGTAATCTACATAATTATTTCTGACCAATAACTCACTTTTTCACATTCCCATGACACTTCCGGTATATTAGAATGGAATTTTCTCATTCGTATAACTAAGTATCTCTTACGTTTGTTTATCTTTCTTTGTAGGCGAAACCACTGATGCTACTTCTTGTCCGCTTTTGAACTAATGGGCATTGTTTATATGTTGCACTCCAGTACCATGGCAACCAGCGTCGTTTTGCTAATAAAGTGTTATTTTTAATGAAATTCGCTGAATTTCATATTGGTGACAATCTGGTATGTCACAATATACAACAATTACACATCTAAAAAAGACATAAACACACTCCGCTCCAACACACATTCCTTACTGAATAGTCTTATAATTTAGAAATTCGTCTATATTGTAAAAGTTATGACTGGACAAAAAGGAAAGCAGACCCCTCCGGAACTCTCCTGTCTCAGGCAAGTCTTTGAGGTGCTTAGGTAGACGATTGTAGCACCACCTCCTAGAGTTATAAAGCCTGCTCACTGTTTCGTGACGTCACCGTAGGTAGTCATGGAGAGCGTCGGTCACTCCTCGCTTACAATTTCCACAGCATTTTCAACGCCAGGAAACCCGTTTTTACTCCTTTTGTATTAAAAATTATCAATTCATGATGAAAGTTCTTTTAAGTACATTTTTTTTATAAACATTGGTTTTCAATACAGTATATTATAACCTATTTATTGAGAATACAACTGATGAATTTACTGGAAAATATTCAATCTTCTGCAATGTGTTTGATAATCTATCATTTTCTTTTGACAAAACGTATCAAAAATACAGCTTTTCAGCGTAAATTTTTGACTAAATCATTTACTGAATGACCATTTACGCAAGCATCATGAACCAATTCTCTCTCAGATATTTTAAGATAGTGGGACAGCAAACATTTCTTTCATTGGTGACTTTTGAAGCATTCCTTATTACAAGGAGTCATTGGGAGCAGTCACCCATTCTCATCTTACATTTTCTTCAGTATATTCCTTTTTAATACAATAGTATATCAATGCATGATTAAAAACTTTGTTCTGAGCACATGGTTTTTATTAAACATATTTCTTTATAATACAATACATTAAACCTAATTATTTACAATATAATACACATCTATTTATAATCACTGAATTTATTGGAATGTATGTAGTTTTCTCTGTAATTTCCATTTCCAGTCTTTCTCGCTTTTCACAAGGCCCTTCCTGTCTGGAAAACTCCTTGGTAAGGTGAGCTGGACAGTTAGGGAGCAGAGATGGTACAGCATCACTTCTTAACTTGGGTATATTCAGTCTCGATGACAGCTTCTCTCCTTGTTCATTATACACCACCTCCCAAATAATCTCATTGAAATGAAGGTGGCATACCTGAAATAAGAAAAAATAATATATTATAATATGTATAATATAATAATAATAATGTTGCATGAGGGGTACACTAAAATTGTACAATGGTTAGTCTATAATATTAAATATGTACATAGAATTTAAGTTTCACTTTCAGACCAATTTTACCAAAGAACAAAAAAAAATTAATTTGAAATTAATTCATGCACCACTGAGACTTTTGCTTTCATACTTACCTAAGGTAATTCCTTTGACATAAATTATTCTTATGTGTTAGTAACTTATTCATTACAAGTTACAGGAAATCTCTAAGATTCTTTGTGAGGTTATGAATTTTTTACGCATTACTTACAATTGAATGCTATAACTTAAGTGCTACTATTCTAAGTTTATTTAACAAGTTTCTACTATCACTATTCACTTAACTGTATACAGAAAATAGTTGCAAGTTCAGCATCATATTACAAGGAAGAATTGCAAGAACTAATTGCAAACAACTT